>CM041196.1:0-20811 GCA_023078555.1 Ulva prolifera
CGCCGACGGCGTCATCGTCGGCTCGGCGCTCGTGAAGCTGCTCGGCCAGGCGGAGTCCGGGGACGCGGGCGTGGAGGAGATGCGGCGGCTCGCACAGGAGCTGCGCGCCGCCCTGGACTAGCCGCCACCTGGTGCTGCTGTCGCCGGGACACTGCGGGGGGGTTCGTGCTGGAGTACCGGCCACCTGGTGCCGCGGCTGCGGCAGCCTCCGCCCGGGTCCGTGTTGTAGGTTGTTCGCACGCATACGCTGGTCTTAATCAGTGGCCAATGGGTGCAGACCTGCCGGCGTGCTGTGCTGTGCTGTGCTGCGGCGGCCCATGCTGTGAACATGCGCAGTGCTAGGCTATCACCGGCGTGCTGTGCTGTGCTCGGCTTGGCTACTGTGCCTGACATCATGAGCGTCCGTCATTTCTGTACTGGTGTCCGTGGATTGGAGGAGGCGGCCATGTGGTGGTGGCTGTGGCTGGCATGATGCATGGCGCCTCCGCAGGCAGCCGTGATGTGGCTTGAGGGGTAGCTGTGAACTTCTCGCACCCCCACAGGATCATGCAGCCCCTCCGTGGCGATGACGCGGCAAGAGGTTGGTGTCGGTCGCGGAGTGGTTGCGGAGGTGCTCCTGCGGCAGGCGCACACATCGTCGGCCGCTGCAACTGAGTGCATCATCAGCCCGCTGATCGGCACAGCGTGAGCGCCCGGTGAGCTGTAGGACGAGCACCGGCCTGAAGCATGAGCGCGTGTTACCATACAAGGATTGTGCCGGGGTCTGTCGGAAGAAGCGAGCGGCACATGCAGTGTACGACGTCGTGAGGCCGGCGCTAAAGTCTGCCGGGGCAGCCTGTGGGGCTGCAAGTGCAAAGGGTGTCAGCGCCGATGAAGTGACGCTTACGTTGTTGCTGCACTGCGGCCGGGCTTGTGGGATGCTGATTATCTATCACATCTCCTACCTTTGACATTTCCATGAGCACTGGGCCAGTGCATCGTGTAGGACTTCGGTGCGCGGGCTAGCTAGCTGTGCTGTGTTGTAACCTCTACCCATGCTGCGTCCAGGCGCACGTTGTCTGATCGCATCAGGATCGCGAGATGATGTGGGATGAGCAGTGTGTAGGCGAACATATGCACTGGTGTCAGTGGGTGGCCTCAGCGGAAGCGCATGCATGCTGCAGTGCCAATTGCACTCGCACAATTGCTGCAGGCGCGATGTTCTGATTGCCCCTGGTCACCAGTGTTGGGTCCCTTTGCAGCATTAATATTTCCAGGACTGCCACCACGAAGTTAGAACTGAATATTCGGAATTTTTCTATGTGATCGGGCCCGATGACCTAACACTGCTGGTCATGGGTCGTGCCCAGCAGCTGTCATGCGCGTGCAACGTTTGCACAGTGGAAAGCCCAATCAGATTAAAAAAAACAAAAACTGAAACGACGGTACACGACACGGTAAAAGTGTCAGTACAACGGGAATTCCATTAATGCTTTTGGGTTACACTGAGGTCTCTAGATTTCAGGATCTAGAAATGAGGAATCTAGCAATGTTGCGGCAACCAAACAACATTGCTTCCTATAGTTCTGCACTGTCTACAAGTGACTGCTGTACTACTTCGCTACTCTACGCCGTTCCCAGAGCAGGGAATTCAGACACGGAGACCAGTCTAGGGCCTTGTGCCGGACGAACCGGGGCCTTTGCAGCCATGGTGGCTTGCTTGTATGTGCGTGCTGGTGCCTTTGCAGCAGGCTTCTTCACTGCTTCGACCCAGCCTACCTTGATTGGGGTGGCAGTGGCTGCGGACATGTTACTGTTGGAGCGGGCAACAGGGGTGACAGTCTTCACCGAAGCGAGTTTGCTAGGGCGGGCACCGGGCTCGACCGCATGGCTCGAGGTGGCGGACGCCTGGGGTCCCTTCTTCTTGCCACCGGAGCGACCATTGGAGCGTCCAGCACCGGCGGCCTTGCGGCAGCGCTTCTCCTTCTTTGACAAAACCGTCTTCCACATCCGCTCAGAGCTCGTTGGAGGGAACCGCACGCCGGCAGTGCATGTGGCTGCAAGGTTGATCGCGGCTGAACCCCTGCAGAGTGTGCGCGGGTGAGGGCAGGCCACAAGCACATCATGAAGTCACTGTCATGACGATGTGTCATAGACAGGCTTCGTGAGACATCTAAATTTGCATGCCAAGGAGCAGCGTGTTCGGGATCGCACATTGTACTGAGGTGGACGTGAGAACGGTCGAAGGACAAGCTGTTGAAAGTGCGGATGCCAGGCTGGGTGACAGCGATGGGATCTGTTGATTGCAAGAGGAGCTGATGGTACCGAAAGAGAGCTGATGGTGAAACAACTGAGTGCGTCGCCCTTATATAGTTTTTCCACATGTGCGCACCGCGATGCTGCACAGCACAGCCTGAAGAATGCCTCAAGCTTAATGCCCCGTCGACTGTGTCGCGGCATGCTCGAGATGATAGGCACATAGGTGGTTCGTTCGTCGCAGTGATGCATCGACGGCATGCGGTGTGCGTAGCCGCACACATATGCATTGTTCTTTGACGTGCGCATGGCTCGGTTTACAAAAGAGTGAACGGGAGAAAACAAACACTGAAACCGAATCCCATCCGAAGCAACATCAACATACACTCACACACACACACACACACGAACACTACAACCGCACTCACAACTCAGTCCGGCAGGATCGCGTCCTCCAGGCCCGCTTCGTACCGCAACCCCTGCACCCGAAGTGCGCATGTCTCGGTGTGTTGTCGTCGTGCATGCTCTTGCATGCGCGCGATATAAGCCGGGAACACAACTACAAAACGGGGCAGAGACGATGCTGCTCAATGCCATGCGTAGCAAATGAGCTTGCATGAACAAAGCCCGATTTGGCGCTGTAACAGCAGCATGCAGGGCATGAGGCGCCTCGCACACTGCGTCGTGCAGCTTGCAACACGTCCAGACATTGGGAGAATCCCGGAGCGACCGTTCAACGTCAGTGAGCCAGAGGCGGCAGCACTCGTGCCTGGCGCACTGCAGCGCCCTCGGAGTATTTAAGGGCGACTGTCGTTGACATATTCCACTTGCTCTCGCCAACTTGAACCTCCTCCTGCAGCCAACACCGCGTACCGCTTCGCACAGCCTAGCCTTGCCATTGTCACCAGCTCCGGTAACACGAGATCTTTGCAGCAGCAACCGACACTTCCGACATTCACTTCGCGATGTACGCTTCTGTTCGACTATTAACATTGTACTACGACAGTGTTCGTGAGGCCGCATGGTCTCCCAATGCATTTGCGAACGTATCCTGAGGTGGCATCAGCGTCACACCCTCGCCGCCGCCGTGCAGGACTTACGCAACAGGCCTCGTGTTCATGATGGCCGCCGGCACCGCGCTGGCCGCATCGGACCAGACGTTGGCGGCTCCCCGTACATCCGTTGCCTCCATGCGTCGCAAGCCACTCTTCACCACGTCCTCCTATGACCTGTCACTGTTCAAGACAGCAGGCCAGCCCTGGCCCAGCCCCTCCCCCCCTACATACACACCTCCTGTCAGCGGCGGCGAGTCCAACACGATCTGGTGGGGCCCCCCCAAGGACGGCGACGAAGGGGATGAGGGTGACGAGGGCAATGAGGGCAATGAGGGTGATGAGGGGAACGAAGGCAACGAGGGCAATGAGGGGGATGAGGGTAACGAAGGCAATGAGGGCAACGAAGGTGACGAGGGGGACAAAGGCCTCGACGAAGGAGACGAGGGCGACGAGGGCAATGAGGGCAATGAGGGTGACGAAGGACATGAGGGCAACGAGGGCAATGAGGGCGACGAGGGCGATGAAGGTGATGAGGGCGACGAAGGTGCTGAGATGAATGAGGGCGATGAAGGAGACGAGGGTAACGAGGGTGACGAGGGCAACGAGGGCCATGAGGGTGATGAGGGCAACGAAGGGAATGAGGGGGACGAAGGTGATGAGGGCGATGAGGGCGATGAGGGCACAACCGGCCATGGTGCATACACCGTCACCGGGGGCTCCACCGCTTCCTATGCCACTTGCAGCAGCTCTGCATCCGCATCAGTGTACTCTGACATGAAGGATGCCCACCTCCACCTGTGCACTCAGGCTCTGACCGCGTTCTGTGACGAGGACTGGACTGGCTCCATCGTCCAGGTGCTTGGCTATGCTGAGGCCGCTGGCGTTGCTGTGGCCAAGGCAGTGGCCTCCGCTCAGGCTGACTGCGTCTCTGTCGGCAATGCCTTCGGCTGCGCTTCTGCCTCAGCAACCGCCGCTGCTTGGGCTGAGGCCACCGCATCCGCTCACGCCTCCGCTGTCGCATCTGCGTACGCCTCGTGCCACTGCGAAGTCGATGTCATGTCACTCTCCATCGCCCAGGCTTCCACATTCATTGACTTGAGCGTTGCCGTCTTCGCCAAGGCTGAGGTCAAGGCTTGCACCCAAGGCAACGAGGCTGCCTGGGCTGCCGCATACACCAACTGTGCTGCTGTCGCCTATGCCAAGATCTGGACATTTGCCTATGCTGAGGCCATCGTTGAGTCCGGCTGCCTGTCCGCTGAAGCCCAGACCACCGTGACTGCCGCCACTGGTTCCAAGTTCCTTGAGATCGAGGGCTGCGAGACGTTCGACGGCGCCGACGGCAACGCCGGGGGCTCCACAGCTGGCTCCAACGCCGAGACCATCGTCGAGGAGGTTGTCCCTGATCACTAAGCCGAACACCACACAGCCTGATTGGACAGTAGTTGCCGATCAGCTGATAGGATGGATAGGCGGTGTGGGTTGTCTCACCACAGTAGTGCAGCTCTTCGTTTGCCTGCAAGGGTTCTCATGATGGGCTGATTATAGAGTAGAAAATTCATTGTAAATTTCATTATAAAGCTGATGTCTTCTATGACACGCGAACGAACGTACACATCGAAAAGAATGTACATAGTCACCCACTACTGTCCCTGCTTGTCACACATGGCCATCTCTGAAGAAAGAGCAGTCAGTAGATTGCGCGGTTTGATTACCACACTGCGAGGTGGATGCACGTGAGGACTGCCCCAGGCCCGCACCGTATGCAACAGCATTTCAATCAATGCGGGCAGGGTGCTTTCACACTCCAAGCCAGGCTATTTATCCGATAGAATTCAAACATCATCCCTACTCTGTCTCGGCATTTGAGAATGACTTTCACACCCGGCGTCCGAGCAGCGTCATCAAAGCAGCGCCTGGGTGGATGTCATCTAGCGATACACCCCACAGTTGAGCACAAGATGTGAGGGATTCATGCAAGCAGAGATGATTTGTGTATTTGTGTAATGCTGATTTGTGCATTTGGGCAATGCAGGCTGCGGAGAGTAAGGGATGAAGCATAGAACAATTACAAGCACAAATACTCACTGAAAAAGTGACCTTAAAGACAATCAACTGATTGAGCAGCAGAATGAACCGTCCATCACGTGCTGCCCTTTGGAAAGGTCGCTACGGACCGGCTGATTAGAAGCAGCCTTCTTCTGTTCAAAAAGCGTGAGGAGCTCACCTGCATGACCCAGGGCGTCGGCTGCCATCATTTGGCGCATTTACTGAGCCACGACGCCCAGTATGGCGCCTTCACATGACGTGCATGTGTCTCCCGGCTTCACTTGCCATCAGAGCTTCATACTTCGGAACGACGTGTTGCACAATGCAGCACCACAACACAGCAGCCGTCTTTAACATAGCATGCATCGGCGTCCTTTCGTTTACTATCGTATCCATCAGCTCCGACCCGACGCTGTCACGCTACCTGAAGACAGGAGCACCGGATGTCAAATTGCCACTTTTACGAAAGGAGACGGCAGCTGTACTGCAGAAGCAATGGATCCAGAAGATTCATCGTGCATCAATTTGTTTGGAGCACCAGTCTTTCCAATGTACTGGCGCATGTCGATGTCGTTGTGCGCTTCACCGATCGTGACTAGCGGGGCGATGATAGCTTGTGTTGTCCTGTAACACGGTAGTACACGATATTTTAGGAGAGTTAGAGCAGCTGCACACTCTGTTTTGGTCTGTTATGCTGATCAGGTGGTCTACTAGGTTTCACGGTGATCACGTCTGACTGTTCTTCGGCGTGCTCAATCGGGAACCTTGGCCAGGTGATGCCGACGCACAGGCTGCAGTTTCGCGTACCATGCGACATTTCGTTTTCAAGTTTTGTGCCTCGGTACCCGCAAATGCTTGGTCAAGCGGTTTGCGTCGCCTGAGCTTCACTCCGGTACTGTCTCTGCATGAGAGGTCAGTTTGGCATGCAGAAGCAATATTTGTGCAACTGCCTCATCGGAGACACAGCTGGTAGCCTTATGAGAGTTCTGAAGCCTAAAATGGGCTTGAACGCATGCGATGTCCGCAGAAGATGCATTGCTGCAAGCATCTGAGAGTGCTAACTGAGAAGTCAGCCAGCACCAACCCTCCAATCTCAGCATGTACAAGTCGGGTTGGCCACTACACTGTCTGGCCGTTGACAGTGTCGTACGTTGCACTTTGTAGGCGTGTGTTTGGCCGGCATGTGCTTGCAGGGACGCAGTAGGCATGGCAACACTCTGTATGCGGGCTGTGACAAGTGCATGGATGCCAGGATTGGTACCTTCTCTGTGAGGATAGTAACGGCACATGTTGCTGACGTTTCCCACAGCTCAAATTATGTAATTCCTAGGAGCTCAGTATAGTTAACTCAAAGGACATCAAGGGAGCGGCGTCATGTGCTCCAGCCATGCTTCAAATGGTGGTGCCGTGGTGAAGGAAAATTCGCGGGCGCCAGGTACAGAGCGTCGTGGATGTTATTCGGCAAGTGGTACTGCATGTACTGCGCTATTTGCTGCCCGGAGTGATGGGACACGCCGCCCGGAGTCAAGGGGGACACCTCAAGCTGACTCTCGTTTCATCCCCGACGTTGACCCCCCGTATGCAGCCCCCACTTTGCTGCTCTCCTGTCATCTTGCTCTCACCGCCAGGTGCTATGCACACAGTCGGCGTTGCTGCTGCTTTCATCCCTTTGTCTTTCTATTTTGTGATGTTGTGCCGCTGCCTGTGGTCAGTGCCCATGGGGATTTCTGACCGACCCTTCTTCTCCTGCCGTAGCAACTTTGTCCGTACCATTTGACCTTCCTGCTGTGCTGTGTTGCCGTGCACACTCCCTGTCAGGTCCTGAGACCAGCACAGCTGGCCCGCTGACGGTGCACTGCGCATGAGTGTTCAGTTCGCTATAGCCACAAAAGATGCCCCTTGCAGCTGCAGCCGCCTGGAAAAGTCTCGAATATCCGCAAGCAAGCACCGCTGGCAGCGCTGCGACCACTGCTGCACGCCACTACAACGCAGCTGTGGTCGCAGCGCATGATGTGCAATGTTCTAGAGAGTGCATGCGATGGCGCAACAGTCTTGTGGGTGGGGGGGTTGCAGGCCGCCCCATGTGTGCTGGAGGGCAGTAACGCATGTGTAGCATGCAGAAACCAGGACACGGGCATGTGTTTCTCCATGCGAGGAGCGCATGGAGAGCATCGATATCGGGGCGGCAACGCAGGGCTTCCTCTACGTTGTCTATGTACCCGAGTCTGAAGCTTCGCTCTACGTTGTCTGTGTCTAACAATGGTGGCAGCGGTGCAGGCCCGGAGACGTGCATGCAACGTCGGGGCCGGGCGGAAGCTCACGCAGCGGTCGAGCGCGAGTGATGGAGTGCTGCCGGCCAGCCGGCACTGCGTGCTGTGCTGCGGTGGCTCGTGTCGTGGACATGCGGTGGTTAAAACCACAGCTCTAGGCTAGCTGGCATGCTGCAGTCGCTTATGCCGAGGACATGCGGTGTTCGAAACCGCAGCTCTGGGCTAGCTGGCGTGCTCTCCTCTCCTGATCTGCAGCGTGGCTTGAGGGCTGGCTGTGGACTCAAGGCACCGAAACAGCGGCATGCAACTGCTCCGGAATCATATGATATGGCGGTGGCAACAGGTCGGCGTCGGTCGTGGTGGCGGCGCTGAAGTGTTCAGGCCGCACTACACCCAGGTGCACCGTGCGCGGCACGTTGCTCGGAAAGGTGCCCTTCACAGTGGGTCAGCAGCAGGCACGAACCAAGACTGTGTGAGGCTGGGTGAGCTTGCCGGCCAGGGCATGCTGAGCGACTCGCATCGCACGCACTGCCGGACGCACGCATGGTCGTGCAGCCAGCGCTGAGGCAGTTGAGAACCGCAGCGGCCTGGGTGGTGTATGCACATCTCTGCCAGCACTGCTTCGGTGCACTGTAGCGGGACCCCTATGCTGTAGCTGTGCTGACTTGACACGAGCATGCACCTGCACTGTGTTGCGCTGCTGGGGTACCACACCGGTGTACGTTTGTGCAGTATGCCAGTGTTCACAGAAGAGTGAATGGGAACAGACAAGCTTTGTCTGTTCACACACTGGTTGAACACAACGAAGGAATCTCACTGGGGCGTACATATGTGTGTTATGGAAGTACGTACGTACTTAGGAAGTACGTACGTACACGTGTGGGCAAGCAGGTGCACATTTCAGGGTGTATATATGACATCCGATCGCATCAGGATCGGCTGATTGATGTGGAAGGATGCACTATATATGCATATGTGCAGGTGAACAATTGCACTGAAGCCGATTTGTGGTCTGACTGCATTTGCATGCATGATGCCATGTCACACGGAACTAGTAGTGCCAATGGCACTCGAGCAAGTTGACTGGCACGCTTGTGCAGTTCTGGGTGCCTGGGTCAAACATGACCCTCAGATACTCGGATTTGTGTGCAACGGTTGCACAGTGATAGCCCAAGCAGAAGAAACTGACGTCAGCATACAGTGGAGGTGTAGATCAGCATGGGTGGTTTTTGGTTACACGTAAGTGTGAGAAATCTAGCAATGTTGCGGCAACCAAACAACACTGCTATTTATTTGCACTGCCTACACGTGCACGTGGATGCTGCAGCTACTCTACGCCGTTCCCAGAGCAGGGAAGTCAGACACGGAGACCAGTCTGGGGCCTTGTGCCGGACGAACCGGGGCCTTCGCAGCCATGGTGGCTTGCTTGTATGTGCGTGCTGGTGCCTTCGCAGCAGGCTTCTTCACTGCTTCGACCCAGCCTACCTTGATTGGGGTGGCAGTGGCTGCGGACATGTTACTGTTGGAGCGGGCAACAGGGGTCACAGTCTTCACCGAAGCGAGTTTGCCAGGGCGGGCACCGGGCTCGACCGCATGGCTCGAGGTGGCGGACGCCTGGGGCCCCTTCTTCTTGCCACCGGAGCGACCATTGGAGCGTCCAGCACCGGCGGCCTTGCGGCAGCGCTTCTCCTTCTTTGACAAAACCGTCTTCCACGTCCGCTCAGAGCTCGTTGGAGGGAACCGCACGCCGGCAGTGCATGTGGCTGCAAGGTTGATCGCGGCTGAACCCCTGCAGAGTGTGCGCGGGTGAGGGCAGGCCACAAGCACATCATGAAGTCACTGTCATGACGATGCGTCATATACAGGCTTCGTGAAACATCCAAACTTGCATGCCAAGGTGCGCAGCGTGCTTGGGGTCGCACATTGTACTGGGGTGGACGTGAGAACGGTCGAAAGACAAACTGTTGAAAGTGCGGATGCCAGGCTGGGTGACAGCGATGGGATCTGTTGATTGCAAGAGGATGTCCAAAGAGAGCTGATGATGAAACAGCTGAGTGCGTCGCCCTTATATAGTTTTTCCACATGTGCGCGCCGCGATGCTACACAGCACAGCCTGAAGAATGCCTCAAGGCCCCGTCGACAGTGTCGCGGCATGCTCGAGATGATACGTGGTTCGTTCGTCGCAATTATGCATCGACGGCATGCGGTGTGCGTAGCCGCACACATATGCATTGTTCTTTGCCGTGCGCATGGCTCGGTGTGTTGTCGTGACAAAGGACAGAGGCCGGGAAGCGAGCCGTTGCCAGGAATACACACGCAAATCCACTCACGCAGTCATGGCACTAGGCCGGGCACGAGCACGTACCACAGCTCGGCCGGTGATGCCAGCCAAAGATTGAAGCCCCGCACGGAGCACAAGAGCATTCCCCTTGCACAACGCCACACTCAACCGGCGCAGAGCATTCGTCGGTGTGTTGTCGTGCATGCTCTTGCATGTGCGAGCGATATAAGCCGGGAACCCTACTACAAAACGGGGCAGAGACGAGGCTCGCTTACTGCCATGCGTAGCAAATGAGCTTGCATGAACAAAGCCCGATTTGGCGCTGTAACAGCAGCATGCAGGGCATGAGGCGCCTCGCACACTGCGTCGTGCAGCTTGCAACACGTCCAGACATTGGGAGAATCCCGGAGCGACCGTTCAACGTCAGTGAGCCAGAGGCGGCAGCACTCGTGCCTGGCGCACTGCAGCGCCCTCGGAGTATGTAAGGGCGACTGTCGTTGACATATTCCACTTGCTCTCGCCAACCCCCTCCTGCAGCCAACACCGAGTACCGCTTCGCACAGCCTAGCCTTGCCAGTGTCACCAGCTCCGGTAACACGAGACCTTTGCAGCAGCCACCGATACTTCCGACATTCACTTCGCAATGTACGCTTCTCGTTTCGACTATTCACATTGTACAACGACAGCGTTCGTGAGGCCGCATGGTCTCCCAATGCATCTGCGATCGTATCCTGAGGTGGCTGCAGCGTCACACCCTCGCCGACGCCGTGCAGGACTTACGCAACAGGCCTCGTGTTCATGATGGCTGCCGGCACCGCGCTGGCCGCATCCGACCAGACCTTCGCGGCTCCCCGTACATCCGTTGCCTCCATGCGTCGCAAGCCACTCTTCACCACGTCCTCCTATGACCTGTCACTGTTCAAGACAGCAGGCCAGCCCTGGCCCAGCCACTCCCCCCCTACATACACACCTGCTGTCAGCGGTGGCGAGTCCAACACGATCTGGTGGGGCCCCCCCAAGGACGGCGACGAGGGGGATGAGGGTGACGAGGGCAATGAGGGCAATGAGGGTGATGAGGGTGACGAGGGCAATGAGGGCAATGAGGGTGATGAGGGTAACGAAGGCAATGAGGGCAACGAAGGTGACGAGGGGGACAAAGGCCTCGACGAAGGAGACGAGGGCGACGAGGGCAATGAGGGCAACGAGGGTGACGAAGGACATGAGGGCAACGAGGGCAATGAGGGCGACGAGGGCGATGAAGGCGATGAGGGCGACGAAGGTGCTGAGATGAACGAGGGTGATGAGGGTGATGAGGGCAATGAAGGTGACGAAGGCGATGAGGGACATGAGGGCGATGAGGGCAACGAGGGCAACGAGGGCGATGAGGGCGACGAAGGCGATGAGGGTGATGAGGGTGACGAGGGCAACGAGGGCAACGAGGGCGATGAAGGAAACGAAGGCAATGAGGGCAACGAGGGTGATGAGGGCGATGAGGGCGATGAGGGCACAACAGGCCATGGTGCATACACCGTTACCGGGGGCTCCACCGCTTCCTATGCCACTTGCAGCAGCTCTGCATCCGCAGCAGTGTACTCTGACATGAAGGATGCCCACCTCCACCTGTGCACTCAGGCTCTGACCGCGTTCTGTGACGAGGACTGGACTGGCTCCATCGTCCAGGTGCTTGGCTATGCTGAGGCCGCTGGCGTTGCTGTGGCCAAGGCAGTGGCCTCCGCTCAGGCTGACTGCGTCTCTGTCGGCAATGCCTTCGGCTGTGCTTCCGCCTCAGCAACCGCCGCTGCTTGGGCTGAGGCCACCGCATCCGCTCACGCCTCTGCTGTCGCATCTGCGTACGCATCGTGCCACTGCGAAGTCGATGTCATGTCACTGTCCATTGCCCAGGCTTCCACATTCATTGACTTGAGCGTTGCCGTCTTCGCCAAGGCTGAGGTCAAGGCTTGCACCCGAGGCAACGAGGCTGCCTGGGCTGCCGCATACACCAACTGTGCTGCTGTCGCCTATGCCAAGATCTGGACATTTGCCTATGCTGAGGCCATCGTCGAGTCCGGCTGCCTGTCCGCTGAAGCCCAGACTACCGTGACCGCCGCCACTGGTTCCAAGTTCCTTGAGATCGAGGGCTGCGAGACGTACGACGGCGCCGACGGCAACGCCGGGGGCTCCACAGCTGGCTCCAACGCCGAGACCATCGTCGAGGAGGTTGTCCCTGATCACTAAGCCGAACACCACACAGCCTGATTGGACAGTAGTTGCCGATCAGCTGATAGGATGGATAGGCGGTGTGGGTTGCCTCACCACAGTAGTGCAGCTCTTCGTTTGCCTGCAAGGGTTCTCATGATGGGCTGATTAGAGTAGAAAATTCATTGTAAATTTCATTATAAAACCGATGTCTTCTATGACACGCGAACGAAGATACACATCGACAAAATGTACAAACTCACCCAATACTGTCCCTGCTTGTCACACATGGCCATCTGTGAAGAAAGAGCAGTGAGTAGATGGCACGGTTTGATTACCACACTGCGAGGTGGAAGCACGTGAGGACTGCCCCAGGCCCGCACCGTATGCAACAGCATTGCAATCAATGCGGGCAGGGTGCTTTCACACTCCAAGCCAGGCTATTTTGCCGATAGAACTCAAACATCATCCCTACTGTGTCTCGGCATTTGAGAATGACTTTCACACCCGGCGTCCGAGCAGCGTCATCAAAGCAGCGCCTGGGTGGATGTCATCTAGCGATACACCCCACAGTTGAGCACAGGATTTAAGGGATCCATACACGCAGAGATAACTGGTGCATTTGGGCAGTGCAGGCTGCGGAGAATCACAGACCTGGCATAGAACAATGGCAAGCACAAACATTGTTTAAAAAGATGACCTCGAAAACAATCGACTCATTGAGCAGCAGAAGAAACAGTCCATCACATGCTGCCCTTTGGAAAGGTCATGAAGGATCGGCTGCATAAAAGCAGTCTTCTGTGCAAAAAGTGTGAGGAGCCCACCTGCATGACCGAGGGTGTCGGCTGCCAAATTTGGCACATTTGCACTGAGCCACGAAGCCTAGTTTGGTGGATTCACATGATGTGCATCTTTCTTCCGGCTTGACTTGCCATCAGAGCTTCAGACTTCCGAACGACGAGTCTCACACAGCAGCACCACAACACAGCAGTCGTCTGTGAAATATCATGCATCAGTATCCCTTTCGTATACTACCGTATGCATTACGTATACTATAGTATCCATCAGCTCCGACCCAACGCTGTCCCGCTACCTGAAGACAGTAGTACCGGCGGTCGGATTGCAATGTTTACAAATGGAGACGCCAGCTGCACTGCAGAAGCAAGAGATGCAGATGAAACTCGTGCATCAAAGTGTTTGGAGCACCTGTCTGTCGAGTGTACTGACGCATGTTGATGGCATTATGCGCTTGGCCGATTGTGGCTAGCGGGGAGATAACAGCTTGTGCTGTCCTGCATCTGGAGCACACGATATTTTAGGAGAGACAGGGCCGTTGCACACTCTGCTCTTGTCTGTCATGTTGATTAGGTGATGTCTACAAGGTCTCAAGTTGAACACGTCTGACTTTCCTTTGGCGTGCTCAGTCGCGAGCCTTGGGCAGTTGATGCCGACGCGCAGGCTATAATATTCGCGGACCATACAATATCTCGTTTCCACGTTCATGCCTCGGTGCCCGCAGCTGTTTGGTCAAGCGGTTTGCGTCGCCTGAGCTTCGCTCCGGTACTGTCTGTGAATCACAGGTCAGTTTGGCATGCAGAAGCGATATTTGTGCAACTGCCTCATCGGAGACATAAATAGTAGCCTTCATAGTGCAGAATCCTGAAGTGGGCTTCAACACATGCGATCTCCGTGGAAGAAAATACATAGCTGCAAGCATCTGAGAGTGCGAAGTGAGGAGTCAGCCAGCACCAACCCTGCAATATCAGCAAGTACAAGTCTGGTTCGAATAGCTCAGTAAATACGGTTGAGATGACATCAAGGCAGCGCCATCATGTGCACCAGCCGCGCCTAAAGTGGTGGTGGTGCTGTGGGACAGGTGCTGAAGGACAGGAAGGTGCTGAAGGACAGGAAAGCAGCCCTATGTGTGCCAGAGGGCAGTAACGCATGTGTAGCATGCAGAAACCAGGACACGGGCATGTCTTTCTGCAGGCGAGGAGCGCAAGGAGAGCATCGATATCGGGGCGGCAACGCAGGGCTTCCTCGACGTTGGCTATGTCGCCGGTGGCAGTGGCGCACGGCCCAAGCTGTACATGCAACGTCGGGGTCGGGCGGAAGCTCACGCAGCGGTCGAGCGTGAGTGATGGACTGCTGCCGGCCAGCCTGCGGTGAGAGCTGTGCTGCGGTGGCTCATGCCGTGGACATGCGGTGTTCGAACTGCAGCTCTGGGCTATCTGGCGTGCTGTCCTGTCCTGTCCTGATCTGGAGCGTGGCTTGAGGGCTAGTTGCGGACTCAAGGCACCGAAACAGTGGCACGCAACTGCTCGGGACTATGACGGTGGCAACAGGTCGGCGTCGGCCGTGGTGGCGGCGCTGTAGTCTTCAGGCTGCACTACACCCACATCTCTGCCAGTGCTGCTTCAGTGCACTGTAGCGGGACTCCTATGCTGTGGCTGTGCTGACTTGACACGAGCTATGCACCTACACTGTGTTTCGCTGCTGGGGTGTACATGTTTGCACTATGGCAGTGTTCACAGAAGAGTGAATGGGAATAGACAAGCTTTGTCTGTTCACACACTGGTTGAACAGAACGAAGGAATATCACTTGGGTGTACATATGTGCGTCATGGAAGTTGGTGTGGGCAGGCAGGTGCACATTATCCCGGGGTGTATGATAGCCGATCGCATCAGGATCAGGATCGGCTGATTGATGTGGAAGGATGCACTATGTGTGCATATGTGCAGGTGAACCATTGCACTGAAGCCGATTTGTGGTCTGACTGCATTTGCATGCATGATGCCATGTCACACGGTACTGGTAGTGCCAATGGCACTCAAGCAAGTTGACTGGCACGCTTGTGCTATTCTGGGTGCCTGGGTCACGCTTGACCCTCAGACACTTTCATGTTTGTGCAACGGTGGCACTGTGATAGCCCAAGCAGAAGGCACTGACGTCAGCATACAGTGGAGGTGTAGGATCAGCATGGGTGGTTTTTGGTTACATGAAATCTAGCAATGTTGCGGCAACCAAACAACACTGCTATTTATTTGCACCGCCTACACGTGGATGCTGCAGCTACTCTACGCCGTTCCCAGAGCAGGGAAGTCAGACACGGAGACCAGTCTGGGGCCTTGTGCCGGACGAACCGGGGCCTTTGCAGCCATGGTGGCTTGCTTGTATGTGCGTGCTGGGGCTTTGGCAGCAGGCTTCTTCACTGCTTCAACCCAGCCTACCTTGATTGGGGTGGCAGTGGCTGCGGACATATTACTGTTGGAGCGGGCAACAGGGGTCACAGTCTTCACCGAAGCGAGTTTGCCAGGGCGGGCACCGGGCTCGACCGCATGGCTCGAGGTGGCGGACGCCTGGGGCCCCTTCTTCTTGCCACCGGAGCGACCATTGGAGCGTCCAGCACCGGCGGCCTTGCGGCAGCGCTTCTCCTTCTTTGACAAAACCGTCTTCCACGTCCGCTCAGAGCTCGTTGGAGGGAACCGCACGCCGGCAGTGCATGTGGCTGCAAGGTTGATCGCGGCTGAACCCCTGCAGAGTGTGCGCGGGTGAGGGCAGGCCACAAGCACATCATGAAGTCACTGTCATGACGATGTGTCATATACAGGCTTCGTGAAACATCTAAACTTGCATGCCAAGGTGCAGCGTGCTTGGGGTCGCACATTGTACTGGGGTGGACGTGAGAACGGTCGAAGGATAAACTGTTGAAAGTGCGGATGCCTGGCTGGGTGACAGCGATGGGATCTTTTGATTGCAAGAGGATACCCAAAGAGAGCTGATGGTGAAACAGCTGAGTGCGTCGCCCTTATATAGTTTTTCCACATGTGCGCGCCGCGATGCTACACAGCACAGCCTGAAGAATGCCTCAAGGCCCCGTCGACAGTGTCGCGGCATGCTCGAGATGATACGTGGTTCGTTCGTCGCAATTATGCATCGACGGCATGCGGTGTGCGTAGCCGCACACATATGCATTGTTCTTTGCCGTGCGCATGGCTCGGTGTGTTGTCGTTACAAAGGACAGAGGCCGGGAAGCGAGCCGTTGCCAGGAATACACACGCAAATCCACTCACGCAGTCATGGCACTAGGCCGGGCACGAGCACGTACCACAGCTCGGCCGGTGATGCCAGCCAAAGATTGAAGCCCCGCACGGAGCACAAGAGCATTCCCCTTGCACAACGCCACACTCAACCGGCGCAGAGCATTCGTCGGTGTGTTGTCGTGCATGCTCTTGCATGTGCGAGCGATATAAGCCGGGAACCCTACTACAAAACGGGGCAGAGACGAGGCTCGCTTACTGCCATGCGTAGCAAATGAGCTTGCATGAACAAAGCCCGATTTGGCGCTGTAACAGCAGCATGCAGGGCATGAGGCGCCTCGCACACTGCGTCGTGCAGCTTGCAACACGTCCAGACATTGGGAGAATCCCGGAGCGACCGTTCAACGTCAGTGAGCCAGAGGCGGCAGCACTCGTGCCTGGCGCACTGCAGCGCCCTCGGAGTATGTAAGGGCGACTGTCGTTGACATATTCCACTTGCTCTCGCCAACCCCCTCCTGCAGCCAACACCGCGTAACGCTTCGCACAGCCTAGCCTTGCCAGTGTCACCAGCTCCGGTAACACGAGACCTTTGCAGCAGCCACCGATACTTCCGACATTCACTTCGCAATGTACGCTTCTCGTTTCGACTATTCACATTGTACAACGACAGCATTCGTGAGGCCGCATGGTCTCCCAATGCATCTGCGATCGTATCCTGAGGTGGCTGCAGCGTCACACCCTCGCCGACGCCGTGCAGGACTTACGCAACAGGCCTCGTGTTCATGATGGCTGCCGGCACCGCGCTGGCCGCATCCGACCAGACCTTCGCGGCTCCCCGTACATCCGTTGCCTCCATGCGTCGCAAGCCACTCTTCACCACGTCCTCCTATGACCTGTCACTGTTCAAGACAGCAGGCCAGCCCTGGCCCAGCCACTCCCCCCCTACATACACACCTCCTGTCAGCGGCGGCGAGTCCAACACGATCTGGTGGGGCCCCCCCAAGGACGGCGACGAGGGGGATGAGGGTGACGAGGGCAATGAGGGCAATGAGGGTGATGAGGGTAACGAAGGCAATGAGGGCAACGAAGGTGACGAGGGGGACAAAGGCCTCGACGAAGGAGACGAGGGCGACGAGGGCAATGAGGGCAATGAGGGTGACGAAGGACATGAGGGCAACGAGGGCAATGAGGGCGACGAGGGCGATGAAGGCGATGAGGGCGACGAAGGTGCTGAGATGAACGAGGGTGATGAGGGTGATGAGGGCAATGAAGGTGACGAAGGCGATGAGGGACATGAGGGCGATGAGGGCAACGAAGGGAACGAGGGCGATGAGGGCGACGAAGGCGATGAGGGTGATGAGGGTGATGAGGGCAACGAGGGCAACGAGGGCGATGAAGGAAACGAAGGCAATGAGGGCAACGAGGGTGATGAGGGCGATGAGGGCGATGAGGGCACAACCGGCCATGGTGCATACACCGTTACCGGGGGCTCCACCGCTTCCTATGCCACTTGCAGCAGCTCTGCATCCGCATCAGTGTACTCTGACATGAAGGATGCCCACCTCCACCTGTGCACTCAGGCTCTGACCGCGTTCTGTGACGAGGACTGGACTGGCTCCATCGTCCAGGTGCTTGGCTATGCTGAGGCCGCTGGCGTTGCTGTGGCCAAGGCAGTGGCCTCCGCTCAGGCTGACTGCGTCTCTGTCGGCAATGCCTTCGGCTGCGCTTCCGCCTCAGCAACCGCCGCTGCTTGGGCTGAGGCCACCGCATCCGCTCACGCCTCCGCTGTCGCATCTGCGTACGCATCGTGCCACTGCGAAGTTGATGTCATGTCACTCTCCATCGCCCAGGCTTCCACATTCATTGACTTGAGCGTTGCTGTCTTCGCCAAGGCTGAGGTCAAGGCTTGCACCCGAGGCAACGAGGCTGCCTGGGCTGCCGCATACACCAACTGTGCTGCTGTCGCCTATGCCAAGATCTGGACATTTGCCTATGCTGAGGCCATCGTCGAGTCCGGCTGCCTGTCCGCTGAAGCCCAGACTACCGTGACCGCCGCCACTGGTTCCAAGTTCCTTGAGATCGAGGGCTGCGAGACGTACGACGGCGCCGACGGCAACGCCGGGGGCTCCACAGCTGGCTCCAACGCCGAGACCATCGTCGAGGAGGTTGTCCCTGATCACTAAGCCGAACACCACACAGCCTGATTGGACAGTAGTTGCCGATCAGCTGATAGGATGGATAGGCGGTGTGGGTTGCCTCACCACAGTAGTGCAGCTCTTCGTTTGCCTGCAAGGGTTCTCATGATGGGCTGATTAGAGTAGAAAATTCATTGTAAATTTCATTATAAAACCGATGTGTTCTATGACACGCGAACGAAGATACACATCGACAAAATGTACAAACTCACCCAATACTGTCCCTGCTTGTCACACATGGCCATCTCTGAAGAAAGAGCAGTGAGTAGATGGCACGGTTTGATTACCACACTGCGAGGTGGAAGCACGTGAGGACTGCCCCAGGCCCGCACCGTATGCAACAGCATTTCAATCAATGCGGGCAGGGTGCTTTCACACTCCAAGCCAGGCTATTTTGCCAATAGAACTCAAACATCATCCCTACTCTGTCTCGGCATTTGAGAATGACTTGCACACCCGGCGTCCGAGCAGCGTCATCAAAGCAGCGCCTGGGTGGATGTCATCTAGCGATACACCCCACAGTTGAGCACAGGATTTAAGGGATCCATACACGCAGAGATAACTGGTGCATTTGGGCAGTGCAGGCTGCGGAGAATCACAGACCTGGCATAGAACAATGGCAAGCACAAACATTGTTTAAAAAGATGACCTCGAAAACAATCGACTCATTGAGCAGCAGAAGAAACAGTCCATCACATGCTGCCCTTTGGAAAGGTCATGAAGGATCGGCTGCATAAAAGCAGTCTTCTGTGCAAAAAGTGTGAGGAGCCCACCTGCATGACCGAGGGTGTCGGCTGCCAAATTTGGCACATTTGCACTGAGCCCACGAAGCCTAGTTTGGTGGATTCACATGATGTGCATCTTTCTTCCGGCTTGACTTGCCATCAGAGCTTCAGACTTCGAACGACGAGTCTCACACAGCAGCACCACAACACAGCAGTCGTCTGTGAAATATCATGCATCAGTATCCCTTTCGTATACTACCGTATGCATTACGTATACTATAGTATCCATCAGCTCCGACCCAACGCTGTCCCGCTACCTGAAGACAGTAGTACCGGCGGTCGGATTGCAATGTTTACAAATGGAGACGCCAGCTGCACTGCAGAAGCAAGAGATGCAGATGAAACTCGTGCATCAAAGTGTTTGGAGCACCTGTCTGTCGAGTGTACTGACGCATGTTGATGGCATTATGCGCTTGGCCGATTGTGGCTAGCGGGGAGATAACAGCTTGTGCTGTCCTGCATCTGGAGCACACGATATTTAGGAGAGACAGGGCCGTTGCACACTCTGCTCTTGTCTGTCATGTTGATTAGGGATGTCTACAAGGTCTCAGTTGAACACCGTCTGACTTTCCTTTGGCGTGCTCAGTCGCGAGCCTTGGCAGTTGATGCCGACGCGCAGCTATAATATTCGCGGACCATACAAATATCTCGTTTCCACGTTCATGCCTCGGTGCCCGCAGCTGTTTGGTCAAGCGGTTTGCGTCGCCTGAGCTTCGCTCCGGTACTGTCTGTGAATCACAGGTCAGTTTGGCATGCAGAAGCGATATTTGTGCAACTGCCTCATCGGAGACATAAATAGTAGCCTTCATAGTGCAGAATCCTGAAGTGGGCTTCAACACATGCGATCTCCGTGGAAGAAAATACATAGCTGCAAGCATCTGAGAGTGCGAAGTGAGGAGTCAGCCAGCACCAACCCTGCAATATCAGCAAGTACAAGTCTGGTTCGAATAGCTCAGTAAATACGGTTGAGATGACATCAAGGCAGCGCCATCATGTGCACCAGCCGCGCCTAAAGTGGTGGTGGTGCTGTGGGACAGGTGCTGAAGGACAGGAAGGTGCTGAAGGACAGGAAAGCAGCCCTATGTGTGCCAGAGGGCAGTAACGCATGTGTAGCATGCAGAAACCAGGACACGGGCATGTCTTTCTGCAGGCGAGGAGCGCAAGGAGAGCATCGATATCGGGGCGGCAACGCAGGGCTTCCTCGACGTTGGCTATGTCGCCGGTGGCAGTGGCGCACGGCCCAAGCTGTACATGCAACGTCGGGGTCGGGCGGAAGCTCACGCAGCGGTCGAGCGTGAGTGATGGACTGCTGCCGGCCAGCCTGCGGTGAGAGCTGTGCTGCGGTGGCTCATGCCGTGGACATGCGGTGTTCGAACTGCAGCTCTGGGCTATCTGGCGTGCTGTCCTGTCCTGTCCTGATCTGGAGCGTGGCTTGAGGGCTAGTTGCGGACTCAAGGCACCGAAACAGTGGCACGCAACTGCTCGGGACTATGACGGTGGCAACAGGTCGGCGTCGGCCGTGGTGGCGGCGCTGTAGTCTTCAGGCTGCACTACACCCACATCTCTGCCAGTGCTGCTTCAGTGCACTGTAGCGGGACTCCTATGCTGTGGCTGTGCTGACTTGACACGAGCTATGCACCTACACTGTGTTTCGCTGCTGGGGTGTACATGTTTGCACTATGGCAGTGTTCACAGAAGAGTGAATGA
>CM041196.1:4220911-4532687 GCA_023078555.1 Ulva prolifera
AGCCTGTTGAATCGTCTGTGAAAGAGCACGCATGTGAATCATATCAGAGCACATGGTGGCCACAGATGCTGAATGGCGTCGTGTGCGTAGGCATCCGCGGTGGACGTGATCACGCGTGAGGCACGGCTTGCGTAACGGCAAGCACGTCACTAGCATGCTTGGCCACAACAATTGTGGACTACGTACGGCTTGACGTCGCCATCCAGAACCATGAGCGGGGTCCTTCAGTATGTGGCGATCGCCTCGTTCATTACATGTATACAGACATCCACTTTAACAAAAAAACATCTTCACCCACCCGGCGGCGACACCCGCCTATCTGCTATATATGCATCACCGGAAGGCACAGAGGATTGGGACCGTCGGGCATCGTGTTGTACTGAGCCCTCGTGCAGGATTCGCCCAGACCACAGCAGCCAAATCTTTCAGTCCGCAAACAGTATCCGCCTCGCACTCTGCATATCCGATCTGGCTACTGCTGGCGAACAGGATGTCTTGGGATGTAATGACGTTCCGGTAGCCTCTAAGCCTTGTGACTTCGTGCGTAGGAACCTCTAACGTTCCCTGAAGGCCGCTATCTGTTAAATGAAAAGTTCCGTGCTTCTGCGTGTCTTTGTTGAAGCGACGGTGTACTCGTGGTCTCTCGAGTGCAACAGCGATGTGCTGCAGGCTATGAAAGGGCACATTCACCTGCGCACGTCGAATGGTACGCCTGTGTGTAATGGACATGCACGTAACACGTCATTCGTAAGCAGAGGCTGCATGCTTCAGCAGGCTGGCAAAATTTTTGGCCTGTCCCTGGCGTACGCACACCCCTGTCGGGGTTACATTCAAGTTCCGCGCTCTGTCCTGCAAATCCAATATCGACCTAGCCTTTGAGCTGGTCAGATCTCGGCACTCCTGTGGAATGCGGCCGCAACTGAGAGTCATCTACTCTGTACATGCTCACATTTGCACCCATGCACCGCTGCATGCAATGCCACAGCCCAAGTGTGCAGCTCTCCGAGTTTGAATTATACAGTGCCGCCATTGTTTCGAATTTCTGCTAACCGGCTCAGGCTCCCGGTGTAGCCCTGGGGTGGAGGATCTGGGTGACACCCAGGACACTGCGGGCCTCCCGTCCCTCCACCGCCAGCCGAGGACGCGTAGAGCACGAATCAGTTACACGTGTACTGCCTTGCCATCCAGGTATGCTCGCATTCACTGACTCATCATGACTGGACCCATGGCGGCGTTCTGACGATTCGTCGGCGACCAGCGACAGTGGCTACGTGTGGCTCGCGCTGCTCTGAACCGCAGCCACGTACACGCACGCAGGCACACACACCCTGCGCAAGGAGACGCTGCCTTGTGTGTGTGCCTGTATGCATGCATGCAGGAGCATGCACCAGTTCACACGTACATGTGCTCACACCCGCCGCAACTGCATTTCCCCCACGCGCAGCCGTCACGCACCCGAGCCTCCCTGCGTCGGCCTGTAGGGTGGCGCTCGTTGCCTCTCCCCCTCGCCGCCCTGGCCACCCCTGCCCCGGCCGCCGCGGCCCTGCCCCGGCCGCCCATGACCCTCATCCCTGTCCGCTCGCCCACCTTCCCTCCCCCTCCCCCACCCCTGCCGCTCCCCGCCATGCTGTCCCCTCCCGCCGCTTGTCTCCCCCGCGTGCCGGCCGCCCCGCCGCCGTGGACTGTCATCCGAATCGTCCTCCCCGCCCCCTCCCCCCCTCCCCGCCACACCCTGCTTCCACGGAGGCACTTCAGCCCCCCCTCCACCCCCCCCTCTCCCGCTGCCCCGGCCGTCCGCCACGCCTCCGCCCTCCGTCTCCCCGCCCCCGCCGCGGTCCCCACGTGCGTCTCGTGGGTGCCGCGCCGCTTCGTCTCTGCCGCCGCCGTGCGCGCTGCCCTGAACCACCGCAGCGGCGAGGTGGAGAACCTTACTGGCCACGGCGGCAGTGGCCGCGTGCACGATGAGCAGCCCGTCGTCGGACCACAGCATCACAGTTGCGCCGTTTGCCGACTCGAGGTCGCGGAAGGCCCGCGCGTGGATGCGGCTCGCCGCGCGGATGGTGTCCGTGGGAAACTGCACGTGGCACCCGGACCGAGTCAGTGATGCTCCGCCGCCGTGCTGCCACGCGCCCGGGAACTGCAAGCGCAGCACAGCAAAGGGGGGATGGCACCAGCGTGTCTTCATGCGGGCAGTTTGTGAACAGCTGACCATGCATGTGCAGTACAGCTCCCACCTCCTCCACCTCTTTCGTGCTGCTCGATACGACCCACCGAGAGGCGGGCCGGTGTATAAAAACCAGGAGGACACCTGAGGGAGGTCTGCATGGTCAATTGCGTTCTGCGCAATTCGGCCCCTGCCGCGGACGTCCGTCAGCACTGGACCGGATCTACAGGTATGACATACCCGGGACGGCCTGGGAAAGGAAGGACTGGGGGAAAAAGCATGCATGCCCGCATAGCTCTGTCACACCGCAGCCACCCCACCCTTGGCTTCTGACGGCACAAGTGCAGGTGCCAAGATGGACAAACATGTGGTAAGACGTGGCCGCAGGCCCGAGGTCGGACGTGAAGAGCAGGACAAGGACGCGACATGGCAGAGCCCACGATGAGGAGTGCTGTGGCGCACCTTTCTGAAGGCCAGCCGCCCGGCCGGCTTCTGCGTGCGCTGGGCATGCTGTGCGTCCACGCACGCAGCCTCCGCTGCCGGGGCAAACACGGCCCCTGGCTCCTGCTCCCCGGCAGCCTCCGCCTCCGCGCCGCCGTCTGCGTCCCCGGCCTCCGCTGTGTCGTCACTCGCGGCGGCCTCGTCCGCCGCCAGGCTTCGATCCCGCTGCACACCAAAGCCGGCCGTCAGGCAGCCGTGCGACGAGACACAAGCACCTGGCCGGCCGCTGAACACAGGCCCACCGGCCGCCCCGTCTACCGTGTACATGAACCGGCAGGCATATATTATGCCTTGGCATAGACAGCACTCAACAGTCCTGAGAATTGACAACGTCATGCCTAAAGGTCAGCGTCAGAACCTCATCAGGCGGACACAGAGACACAGACAGACACAGAGACACAGAGAGACACAGCGAGACACACACACACACACACACACACACACACACACACACACACACACACACACACACACACACACACACACACACACACACACACACACACACACACACACACACACACACACACACACACACACACACACACACACACACACACACACACACACAGGCATCTGTACACTCCATCGGCTGCAGTCTCGAGCTATCCAGAACTGTGTGCGGGAACTGTATGCGCCATGTAGGGGCATGCATGTAGTCTGTCATAGCTCCTGAGGCACGGCAAGTCTCACACTGTTCAGAGCATAGTGCTGCTGCACTGCAACTCTGCTGCATGTCTGCGCGACACACACAAGACGCCCAAGAGCCTGCCGAACAGCACACACCGCTTGCATTGCCGCAATGGCACCCATGCGTGTGCCTACGTGGGACTGCGCGTCCGCGCCCCCAGACCCGCGTTTCCGGCCGCTGCTCCCGCCAGTCAAGTCGACGGCAGCACCCCAGCTGTCCAGCCGCTGCGCAGCGTGCGCGGCGGCAGTGGCGTAGGCGTCGAGGACGTCGGCCAGCGCCGCGCCGGGGCGGGGGGCCGTCAGCATCGCCCACGCGACACGCGGTGGCAGCGGCAGCGTGTCTGCCGAGTCGGCGACCCGCGGCAGGACCACCAGCGAGCCCTGCAGGGTGCAGCTGTCCTCCTCTAGCGCGTTGGGGTCCACCACCCACACCATCCTGCAGGGCAGCATGCTGTGTGCTGTGGTCCAAGGTCAAGGCGAGAATGCGGTGAGCACCGCAGCAAGCTGCAGGTGTGTGCAACGGTTGTGCGTCTGATTCAAATAATACGAGACTATAGGACAGTGATAAACAAGGGGTGAAGGTGATTCACGTGCAAGACCAACACACGGTTGCCCGCGAGCCTGCCGAAGCGGGTTGCCGGTGCCGCATGTGCAGAGCAGTGCCTGCTGGTCTACACAGACAGACATCTGCATGCATGTCCGGGTCTAGCCGACAGCCTTCGCAGACCATTGCGCTGACACCCTAGCATGCAGCGCTACTGGCGCATGCTTCATTCCGGGGGCGCACTTGTCCAGCGCTTGTCTGGCATCACTTTCTGCGGGATCAGATTCGGCCACGGGCTGTGCAGTGCCATCTGGATTTGACGCGCCGCTGAATCCTGCACGAGTATGGCCATTGCGAATACGGACACTCTTGCACTCCGTTCGCCGCGCTCGCATGGCCTGACCCAGCAGCAGACGCCAGCCACCTCCGAGGGGGAGCCTGCGCCAACAGCAAACACAAAACGGACGCAGATGCAGCCACAGCCGCAGCAGCCGGCAGCAGCAGACAGAGGCACAGGTTGTCAATGTCCTCTTCAGGGTACGGCCACATAAATCTAGATTTACATTGCTTGAATTTACAGGCAGCGGCGCACCAGCGACGGACACGGCGGAGAAGCCGGGCCAGTTGCGCGGCACATGGCCGAGGTTCACGCGCGCGAGAGCCGCGGCGTGGATGGCGGCCGGCAGCACCCCCCCGTCGTCCGACGCGACGTCAACCTGCACCCTCAGCGGCACCGCGCAGCGCGGGTCGGTGCAGTCGAGGGCCTGCTCCACGAGGCAGCTGCGCAGGAGGTCTCGGCGGAAGTCGGAGGGGAAGCGCGCACGCAGCGGCGTCGACAGCGCGACGCGCGTGCTGCTTGCGACCTCCGGCAGCGGCGGGATGCTGCCGTGCGGCGTGCCGGGCTTGCCGGCCTGTGGGAGCGATGCTGTCGCCATCACCTGCAGTTGCGCCTGCTCAGCACGCCGGCGCAACAACGACATGCGCGTGGTGCATGCATGGGGAGCTGAAACGGCTCTTCGCCTGAGGCTGTGTCGGAATTGCATGCACCAGGATGTGCTGAATCTAGACACGCCATTCCAGCCGATTCGACTCAAGGACGGCTGAAAAGACATATTCCGGGCGTCAAGGCAGCCCCCTGGGACTTGGTTGTCTTGCTGGGAGACCAAATACCATGGGGGGCGTACCCGCGTCCCTCCAAATGAAACGGCAGCAGATGCGGCGGGCGCGAGGGGCGGCCCCCCGGGCCGCCGCCCCGCCACCAGCGCCGCATCGTCCCCGCTGAGGTCTGCGCGGAAGGGCCGCTCCTCTGCGAGGCCGAGGGGGCTGCACGGCCGGCGGCCGCTGCCGCGGATGCCGCGGGCGACGGCTGCCGCCGACGCCGCCGCAAAGGCCGCAGGCAGCATGCCCCCGGACATCACGGCACTTTCTCCGTCAGGCACGCCGTACGGCCGCACGGTGCCGCGCAGGAAGAGCTCGCTGCGCACGGCCGCCTGCATGCATGGAGCCGTGCTGGGCGTGCCGTGGTGTCCACCGTGCCGGGGGGCGCGGCGGCCGCGAGGCACACTGCAGTGCAGGCACCAGCAGCACCGGTGGCATGCTGAGGGAGCCACGAACCCGGTGGCAACCTTTCACAGCATGCTGCGCATGCTGCGCCGTGCAGCATGCGCAGCAGTGGTTTCAGCATCTCCCCCGGGGCCTCAGCGCACCCCTGAATGCCCTCTTGCCCAAGTGCCACGAATCACATCGCGGGCGATGCGGAGCGCGCGGCCAGGCAGCAGGCACGACAGTGAACGATGCTCAAGAAGGCGCACCTCGATGTTGGAGAGGTCTAAGAGCTGCAGGGCACGGTCCCGGTGCGGCTGCGACAGGAGGCGCTCCAGCGGCGGCGCCGCGATGTGGGCCGCCGCCTCCAGCGCCGCCGGGGAGGCCTGCAGCGACGGCCAGTGGCCGCGGAGGCTGCCGTCCCCCCGCTCCGGCGCCGCTGCCCCCATCGCCCCCGGCTGCGGCCCTGCACAGCACGCGCAGCATGCGGGACGCGGTCACAGCCTGACAGATGCGAGGCGCCCGCAAGATGGCGAGGGGCACCGCCGTGCTGCACCACGCAACAGTGCACGACTGCGTGCACCAGTCCCTGCTAAACCAGTGCGGAACTTGAAGGTATGCGTCGTGAGTCAGGGGTGCACCGCAGCAGCGCAGCGGTGGAGTTTGGGGCAGCGTAGCAGGGCTCCAGGACGCCATCAGGCCGTCTGAGACCGTGTTGCAATATACATGAGTGTGGCCGCAGCTTTGCGTTGACAGCGCCGGGTGGCGGGGTGAAAAACAAGTCACCACATGTCGCGCCGGTACCTTCGGGCATCTTCATCACCTGACGCTCTCCTGAGATATGGGCCCCACACACACAGGCAGAAGCGGTTTGTGCGTCTCGGCCTGTGTTCTCGTTGACACACACAGGTAGATGTGTTGTATACTGCGGGCGGGGTGCCATAGGCGGTGGTCACGCACGCAAAACCAACAAAAAAAGAATGCGGCAGCAGCAGTGAAGCAGGACAGGAAGAGGCGCACGCAGCAGGAGAGGCTCCGCCGCCTCCGCCGCCGCACGCTTCGTGGCGTGCCACCGCTCCAGCTCCCGCCACTGCGCCTCCATCTGGCGCTGCGCGGCGGCATCTGCAGCCTCGAGCATCTGGGCGACGGTGTCCAGGGGGGGCGCGTGCGGCCGGGTGCGGCCGTTCATGCCGCCGATTGTGTCGTACAGCACCGCGAGCGGGCCGTGCGGGCACGCGATGTACAGCAGGTGTGCGCTGGCGTCCTGGAGTGCCGCGGGCGGAGGGTTGACCAGGATCTGCAGCGCAGCCACGAGATTCTTTTGCTGTCTTTGGCAATGCCGATTCCGTTTCCTGTAACAAGGACTGCAGCCATGGCTGGTGCGGCTGCCGGTGAGAGGGTGGCTGGTTGAGGCTGGGTGCTGGTCAGAGCTGACACACGGAACACTATGCATGCGGGGGTGAGTTCCGCGGGCGACAGCCACCGATGTCGTCTGCGTCTGTTTGCAGTGCAGTAGGTCCAGTGGCGACAGGGACGGGCAGGCGAATTGTGCGTTCAGGAAGTACATCCTCTGGTATACCCAGTGGTATATTTTAGATTCCGTTGATGGACGCAGAGGCATTGTGTTTGTTGCATGTGCTATGTGTGGTTGTGGCAAGTGTCAGGCTGGTGCGTTTGAATCGAGGAGGTTTGCAGCTCAAACACCACACAGTCGCCGCGTGAGTAGTTCGATACTGTCCTGAAAGGACAAAGAGTCATCCTGACAGGACATAGATTACCTTTGGAAGGACATCCATGAATGCCTCCCGATGGACATGACTCAGGGGTTTATTGTCCAAAGAGGAGCGGAGGCAATCATGCATGCATGCGATGAGACCAGCTTGCCCTGGCTTGACTCAATCCCAGTACATGACTGAGGGTACAGAGCGGCAAGTTTATGGCAGTCAATTTGCCTCAGCCGAGCACCCCTTTGAGAAAACCCTGCCGACACTGCTGACTGTCTGACTGTCTGCGTGGCCGCGTGGGGGCCAGCTTGATATGTGGGCTGTGGCAATATTGGATGAGCAATGGCAACCTTGCAAAGGGGCTGCCTGTGGGGGCCATGGCTCAAGGGGCACCCACAGCCACGGATCTGGTCTTGGGTCACCTTTCAGCGTTCTGGGGGCTGCAATTCAGAGACAAACAAAACAAGCTGTCAACTAAGCCTGGACTCCATGAGTCGCCTACTCCCCCCCCAAACCTGAGTCCCCTAACCCCTAACCCCGAATGCATGAAGTGGCAGCTGCTATCCCTGCGATGCAACGCGTCTGATACACTCGCAGTTGTGCTATGCAGCGGCATGCCGGTGCCCAAGGCTCAGTGGCCAGCGCACCCAAGCCAGCAACCGGCCGGACACACAGCGGCTGCAAGCGGCCACCTTGCATGACGTCACCGGGGCCAGTGACAGCTCGGCACATCTGCAGGCCGCGGCAGCCCAGCGCCACACCATCCGGCAGCTGCCACAGCGGTAGCGGCACTGGCAGGAGTCGCCGGCCGCGTGCCGCTGGTGATCACAACCCCGGGGAGCCTGCATGCTCCCACTTGAGCAGCGGCCCCTAGCACACACATCATGGAGGCCAGCACAGCCGCCGGGACGCCAGCTCTGTGAACTGGGCTGTGCTACAGGGGCAACGGCGAGGAGGCAGCTGGGCCGTGGATGTGGGTGCATGCAGCTGGAGAGATACTAATCCTTACGGTTGCTGGGCAACAGCCTGGCTCGTGCGCCCAGACGCTCGGGGATGCTGTGGCCTGGCGAGGACGCTCAATGACTAGCTGCAGCAGTCTCGGTTTGCCGATCCAGTGCGAACGGCTGCTGGGCGAGAGATGCCACGGGCAATCAGCAGCGCCATCAGCCGCGCCAGGTGTGCAGAGCTCTGTGAGAAGTACATTCTGTCTGAGCACGAGTATCCAGTACATTCTATCTGAGCACTACGAACTTGATTTGAATTTACTCACAGCAAGACACTGGAAACGGGCGTGGTCGTGCAGGCGTGTAGGTGTGGGAGGCCGCGGCCGGCCCCCGGGCCAATGGCTGCAGTGGCCAGCCTCCCCCTGCAGTCCTCCCAGGTTGACGGCCGAGGCAAAGCAGGCGCAGGCGCCGGCGTGGCACTGGCACCTGGGGCTGCTTGGCATCTGCTCGCGAGAGCCACCAGGCGGCGCGGCGTCAGCGAGGCCAAAGGTCGTTGCAGCACACAGCGCGCAGCGCTCGGCCACAGGCACACCAGTGAGTGCTGATCAAGGCAGCTCTAAGAGTATTCTGTGTCAACACACTCAATCATGGCTTGTGACTGAAGCTCCCACCGAGCAAGGCAGGACACACTGGACATTTGGTTGGTTCATTCGAGAAGCACTAGCCCCGGCCGATGTAGTTATTATTGTGAGATGCAGGCTAGTGCCTGCCAGCCTATAGTGATGATGTGTGAACAAATCAGTTGCCAAGGCTGGCATCGGCAGTTGACATCTGATGTAGCTCCCTTTGTGGTTGACTGTTGTAGGCGGACCGGTGCTGCGGTGGTGCCGTTCCCGGTGCCTTTCCCTTTCCCATACGATGGTGAACTCTCTCCAGTGACATGCTTGGGGAATACACGTGTGCATGCATGAGAGTGGCACCTGGCGCATGTCACCTGATGCAGCATGCGGATCAAGGCAGTAACTGTCCCTTCCCAGACAGGGCAACACTCAACCATTCTGTTGGTCGGAGGACAGATTTTACCAACTGAAGGGGACCTTGCAGACACATGCAGGAGCAACCATCACGGCCACGGGGGTAGAGTTTGGCCATCTATATCACAGCTGTATCACTGCTGTCACACAGAACGAACGCCTGTCACCGATCACCAGTCACCCCGCACAGAACCAATCACCAATCACGACAAAACCAATCACCCACTCACCCACCCCCTCATTGCTCGCGGTCATGCAGATGACAGGGCAGGTGCCAGCTGGCACACTGCAGCGTGCTGCAGCCTCTGTCTGCCCTCAAGCAATTGGCCAGGCAGTGAGCTGCACCAAAGACACGTGGCATGGCTGCTCACACACAAACACCTTTGTGCCACGACCTGGCATGCCACTTGTCCTTGGTGCAGCATGTGCCAACACTGCGCATCACCACCGGATGGCACATGCTGCCAGAACTCTGGAAAGATCAGCGGATGTTCTCAATCACTGGCTGTGGATCACCCAAAGGCGAGGCGGTTCAGGTCCACACAGGTGCATGCAGGCGCAGGAGTGCGTGCTGCAGACAACCGTGGCAGTAGTCACTTGCGCTGCTGCGACAGTCACTCGCTCGGCGCGCAGCAGCAGCTTGCGCGCGCGAAAGCTTGCCATGCGGTGAAGCTTGCGCTTGAAGGGGCAGCCTGGACACAGGCGCGCGATCTCGAGCTCGTCGCAGCGGGAGGCCTGCGAGCAGTCACACTGTATTGCCATGACGCCATGCGGCCGCGGGCCGGCATGAGTCATCGGCGACAGATCTCGGCGGATGTTAACTGTCGCGTGTGCGCCATGTGTTGCACACAGGCAGCGTGCCACGCAGGTAGCGAGGCAGGTGTACCTACGCGTAGCTACGTAGCCCCGCAGGCAGCGCCATGTGTGCTGCCGGAACGGCGCGGAGCTCACCCGCGTTTGCATGCAAGCATGCTGTGCCCGAGCGACGGACCGCGTGTGCCCTGCAGCTGTGGCATCTGCACAAGAGTGAACGTATGCTTCTATGTACGCTTGAAGACCTGCGTGTGGTCCCTGTTGGTGTCGTGTGTGCGGAGTCTGGTGCGCAACCTGCTGCTCCGGCTGGATCCTTGACAAGGAAACCTTGTAACACAGGGGAGGACAGCACGCAAGCATGCCTGGACGGCCCGTCACTCGTATGCCGAGCTGCAGGCCACACTTGGCACGCGCTACAGAAGCCTACTGTCACGTGCGAGAACGCTCGGCTGCGGCTTCTCTCTCACTTCCGAGCCCGATTCACAGACCCACACGTGCATACGTGCATGTTGCCGGGCGGTTGATACTGGCTTTGGGAGTGGAAACTGCTTCGTGAGACATTTTTTTCAGGGTGATCGCTCAGGCCGGCCACGCTCGTGTAATGCATCTGCAGCTGTGCAAGCTGCCCGACGGAGCGCAAGCCCACGGTGCCGCTATCCTGCGCCGCAGATCACGTTCGACTTCACACATGCGCAAGGGCGTATGAATTCGCACCAGCAACCACGACCCATCAATCGCACGGGACAACGAGGCGTGCGCAATTTGCACCGAGGCGGGTCATGGACTCAGGCAGCGCGCGCCACGATGAAGCACAGCAGCTGGTGTAGTCAATAGACCAGGTAACAGGCCGCCGTCACTCCAACGCACCCGCCCTGGGACCGTCGGCATTTTATCACACAGCCGCGTGGGCGAGCGCTGGCCCTCGTGCGCTCGCCCGAGCGGTCCTCTGGGTTGACTGCACACCTGCTCAGTGTTTGTTTTCTCCCGCTCACTCTTTTGTAAAAGACTGCACACCTGCTCGGTTAGGCAAGCTGTCTGTCTGAGCATGCAGGGTGCAGCATGGAACGGTGTCATGGGGCAAGCCTGGAGGCCGGCCGGCATGCTCACACAGGGGTGTCTACTAAGTCAGGCATCCACTGCCAGTGCTGACAAGCAGCACAAGCTGACACCAGGTGGCTGCTTGTCAGCAAGGTCCCTGCGCAGATGCATGCATGCAGGGCTGTGAAAAGTGTGCCAAAGCCGGGAAGCCGGGCAGCACCCCTCTTTGTGATGTCCCTCTGTAGATCATTATGTCTATTCTGTCTACAAACTGCGAACAGCCCAAGCAGAGGGTCTTCAAGGAGGTGTGCGGGTGTCGGTGTGGGTGTTCAGGAGGATGGGGGGCACTTGTGGAACGGTACGGAACACTTCACTGATGAGGAGGGCAGAACAAGGGACAGGACCCCCCCAGAGCCTCAAGTGGGAAGACGCGCGTCGCGAGGCTTGACTGAGCGACTGACTGAGCGGTGGGGTGGGCGGTGCGCGAGGTATGTAGAGATGTGAGATCTGAGCCGGAAGACATATTCCGAGATGGCTGATGAGCATTGGAGGGGATGGGGAGTGGCATGCGACTGAGCGCATGTATGCTGGAGCATGATATAGATATCACGCCCCAGTCTGCTCTCACAAGAGCCTGCCCGAGGCGATCGATGCGCCGCACAGGGCTTGCCTGAGCTTCAAGCACCCCCAGGCAGAGGGCTGAGCATCCGAGCCGACGGACGCCAGCATGGGGACTATACAGCACTGGCAAGAGCAGGTCCTCAGGAGAGCACTGCAGCGGGATCGTCGCCAGGGAGGGTCACCAGTGGCAGGATTGGTTTGAGTTGGCAAAATTGGATGCAGGAGGCAATGAACGAGCCCTGGACATTTCACTGGACATTTCATCGTGCTATCCCAACTTTGCCAATGTCTGTAGAGGGGGGTAAATAAGTTAATATTATGTAACTCTGACGTCTTGTGGTGTGCAGGAAGGGGTGTTCCTGCATGGGCTGAATGCAGAGGAGGAATTCATGCACCACATGGCACTGGCAGTGCCCGAACGGCAGCTGCAGCGGCTGCATCGGAGCCTGCACAAGGTTCCCATGGGGGCCATGCACAGTGTAGACAGATCCCCCTGGTCCTGGTCACTGGTCATGGTCACTCAACTGGCACCAAGGCAGCATGCGATATGATGCATGGAGCCATGCCCCACTCCAATGGCCTCCACATATGCAAGCCTCCCACGCATAGCACAGCAAGGCCCCCAGGCTGACTCAGAGAGACACAGACCATGATCGACACGACGGGTCAGATTCCATTCCCCATTGCTGTCGGAGTGAGAGATCCGGCAATTGCGCAGATCGCTCAGGTCCGTCGATGGGCACTGAGCAGGTGTGTCACAAGCACAAAGGCGGCGAGGCGAGCAGCACCGGGGACACAGCGAGCACTGAGTAGCCGTTGCGCAGGGCGGCGGTGCGCCTGCCACGCGCCCACCCCCCCCCCCCCCCCCCCCCCCCCCCCCCCCACTGCACCCACCCGGCACTGCCGTGAGGATCAGCTCGAGTTGCCGCCGATGCAGATAGCCCCGCTGCATCTCCCGCACAGCACGTAGCACACAGCGCGGGGTCGCACCCGCCCAGCCTCCCCACGCTTCATCACGCGCACTGCCGCAAGCATGCCGCCGCGCAGCGGGAGCTCCGCGGCGGCGAGCGCGAGGCCGAGGCCGTTGAGGAAGAGCACCGCAGAGTCCGGGATGTGGCTGCGGCGCGGCTGCGCCGCGGCGCCGCGCGTGTTGAGCGGCGGGAACGGCGCGAGCGCGCCGTGCGCGACGACCTGCAGCGGCAGGTCCCGCGGCAGCGCACAGGAGAGGGCCTCCTCTGAGAGGGCCGACAGCATGGCCTCGCGGTCGGTGGGGGGGTCCTTGCGCATGCTGAAGTTGCGGTGGGGCGTCGCGGCGCGCTCGGAGAAGGTTGGGGCGCACGGCGGCTCGGCGCGCAGCTGGCCGTAGTTCACATCTGTCCGCCGCGCTGACACCTGCACTCGTGATGCAGCCGCTCGGCGCTTTGGGGGACGGTCCGACTTCTTGAACTGTGGGTCTACGCAGCCAAATGTGGCGAGGGGGGGAGGATGTTGGTCATGATTTGGACACGCACATGCGGTTGATGAGATGTTGGACTCAATGATCATTAGCGCCACACCATTGCTGAACTGCTGTAGGTGGCAGAGATTGGTCAATCGGTGTAGCTGATGCCTGACTGTGCAAGGATTCCGACAGCATGTAAAGAGGACTGGTGACTGGCAGTCAGGAGGTCTGAAACATGCACATGGGGGTGAAATGGGGACATACGTGTCGGCCACAATCACCATGCCAACCGCAAGTCTATGACGTATGAATGTGTGTGGCCAGAGACCACCGGGTAGACGCCATGGGGCAAAACCATGGGGTCACGCCGGCATGGCTCGGAGTGCGGCTGCCTTGCAGCCGCTTCTCAGCGCAGAGCAACAGCTGAACTGACAATGGATTTGAACAAAGCTGGGGACCTAGCTAGGCAACTTGACAGCTGCCTGAACCTGCAGGGGATGAGTGCAGCAGCATTGCAGTGGCTGTGCAAGGTTCAATCACCCATACATGCAGACAGCGGGCTAGCGCGCCACCATAACAATGGCCGCACATTCAGATGGTATTGGACCCCTGAGGTGACGATGCGGGCGATAGCTAAGGAATGGCCGCAGTCGAGGCCAACGTCCTTTGAGCTCTCAGTACTGCAGCCCCCGTTATTCGCTATCGCAAAGGCGAAGCACACACACAAACAGCTTGAAAGCATACCCACGTTGTAACAGATGCCTGTTGGCAACTTGTGGTGACAACTGCAAGGTTCTCCGAGGGATCGTCGTGCAGATTGACGCCTACAGATGGGCCCATTTGACCTGCGCCTTCAGCTCCACGAGAAATCTGCGAATGTAGAGCTACAAAACAAGAATCCTTTTCAATATTCACAGCGTGATGTCTGACAGATTCACATGTGATCGGCGGCGTCTGGCCAGCGGACCTGGGCCCGAGATGGGTCGCGGCGAACAATGACACGAGACCGCAAAGAAACAAATGCGTGTGTACGCACACACCTTGCTCACTTGAACAATGTACTGCTTTAGAGCTCCCATGTTCAAAATTCGGAGCTGGTGGAAGCAGGTACCGCCGAAGCCTGCTGCCAGTGTTGCGACACCCTCTCGCTGCAGCAATAACGATACTCGCCATTGCACTATCCACTCCAGTCAGATAATTATCTATCTACAAATTCTACTCGCCTCATGATTAGAATGCTCTGTTCGGCGCCAGCTCAACAAAACGTGCGCGCAGCTGCCGCGGACAACACCCGCTAGCAAGCCGTCGCAACATCCCAAGGAGAGGCCCACTCCTGTGCAAGTCCAGCTTTATAAGTGCTAGATACGATGGTGCGCGACCTCTGCAGATGCACTGACTTCGTTCGGACACAGGGCTCGACTTCACGCGGTTGCGTGTGTTTCAATGGAGCTGAGTGCCAACTATTGGAGCCTATGCCGAGCAGCTGAAGACATCGGGTCAACAGCCGTGTGCAGCCTGAGCACTTTCTGCAACCTCTTGACCGAGATCATGCATCATTATGCCCGCTCCATGCCTGCGCTGAGTTCCTAAAGAGTTGATCAAAGCGATAGAGAATTGCACACGATCAATGCACTGAATTGAAACGGCATCACTCCGGACCAGGTCTCGGTCGAGGAGCACGCAATGCTCACTGAATACATATCGCCAGGCATCACCTTTACATCAGTGACGCATGTTACCTCAACAAGTTACCTCAACAACCTCCTCAACACGAAACGCACAACCTACTCCTACACATGCAAGCACCTGGACTCACTGCCATGCCAGTTCGCCTATATCGCAACAGCCGCCGACACCTCGCCGTGCACACAGCATTGCACACACCTTCTCTACAGACCAGCCCTCCGCGCTGCTGGCAGCTTGGCTGCTGACCATGATCAGCTGCTGGCAGCCACACCGCTGACAGCACCATACCCCCCCACTCAACTGCTTTACTCCCTCCATTCTTCCCTCCCTTGCTTCGCCAGGCAGCCAGACCTCCCTGTGCTTAGCCTCTACATGACCCCCTCGCGAGGCCTCGTCACAAACCACCCACCCTCCGTCATCCCACCCCACCCCAAGTCAGCTGCCGCCTGTGGACGCATGTCCATGGACCTAGGCAGGCTAGGCAGGCTAGGCAGGCTCTTTAGCACCCCAAGTCAGAGTTTGCATAGTGAGTCTGGTCATTTTTCCAGATCGCCGACTTGTCACCATCATCATCTTGTTCACCCATCGACGCTCGCGGCGCTGCCCCGCACACAGCCCGCTCATGAGCACATGTGCCCCAGCAGCCTCAAAGGCTGCCCTGCAGGCAGTGCCCTCCTACAATGGACACGTTCATGACAACACGTCAGTGTGCCTCCTGCGGGTGTACATGCTGCAGAGGCTAGCCCTGCCTCTGCCTGATCCCTGTCTTTGTACACAGTCTCCGATCCGCGATCGCAGACCGGACGCCCCAGAACCTGGCAGCTCACCATGGAGCTGCCCTGTATATTCCCTCAGCAGGCGCGAGGCCTCTGTAACAACTAGACACACTCGCACACACATACACACACGCGCGCCCCTCTGGAAGCGCCTGGAGGCACGCCACAGAGAGGCGGGAGGGAACAGGTCGTATACAGACGCCCTTATAGTGGTACATCTTATTCTCTTCGGGTTGTGCCCCGGTGCACAAACGGGGCCGGTGCAACCCTGACCCCTGGAAATGTACAAACACTCAACCCGCTCACGGCTGCATGCATGTGTGTGCAGAAAGAAAACTTAAACAAGGAGTGGAAAGGAAAGCAAGAGGACGTGAAAGTGGGGGGCCTGAGCGCCGGGTCGCGCGTGCCCGCCGTCGACATCGCAGCAACACCGCAGCGAAAAATTGCGCTCCACGGCCACGCGGCTGCCGCAGTGATGGAGACACGGGCAACGCTGGCGTCCCGGCAGCACGAATGCTCGCTAGCTGCTCCCTCAGAAGGGCCTCCCCGGCACAGCGTCAGGACGTGGCAGCCACTCCGCGCGCGGCAGCGTGCATGCCGGAATCGGCTGCAGCAGCGCAGCATGCCTCTGCTCATCTGCAGCTATTCTGCAGAGGTGCACGTGGTCAAAGCACAGCAGCCCGCTCTCCAGGCGCAAGCCCCAGAGGGCCTGGTGGTGCTGTGTGCTGAGCAGTGGCGACGGCAGGGACAGCATGACAGCATGCTGATTCAGCAGCCGAAGATCCCGCTCGTGCGCGTCTGCCGCTTGCACCATCGCCTCGGCCGCCGCAGTGGTCACCGACGCGTCTTGCCCGAGCAATGCGAGCGCCGGGGCACCCGCGTCGGTGGTTGCCAGGCTGCTGCTGCTGCGGCGCCGCAGCTTTGGCGGTGGCTCGGAGTCGCCCCGGCAGCTGCCGGCGCGGGCGCGGGCGGCCCCGGTGCAGGTCCCGCCAAGGCCGCCCGGCGCAACGCGCTGCCCGTCCAGCGCCGCGCGCAGCGTAGATGCTGCCGGCATGGACTCCAGCGTGCACAGCACAGCATGCAGCGGCTGGTCCAGCGCGGAGCGGTGGCACAGCCACTGTTGCCAGGTGCGTGCGAGGGCCGCCTTGCGCGGTGCTGGCAGCGCTAGACTCTGGAACCCGCGCGCCACAATACCCTCCATCTGCACACGCACCCGTCCCCCTCTCGCCCTTGACACAGCGCACCACAGCCACAGCGGCCATCGGCCTACGCGCACCATGCATGGCAACAACGAGACACGCCTCGTTGCATGTGCAGTGCCGACGGTTGCCGCCGGGAAGGCCCGGCCCAAGCAGACGCGTGGGACTTGGGTGAGCATGCATGCGCACGTAGCTGAGTCCGTTCCGCCCGTGGCATACATGGCGACAGGGGGACGAGGCTGCACCTTATGCGGGGCCCAGGAGGCGTCGACGGCCATGCGCATGACCAGCTGCCGCGACACGACAGGTGCGCAGGAGAACGTCTCGGCTGTGGACAGCGCGGTGAGGAGCTGCAGGCGGGTGCGGCGGTCGTGCGCGGCCGGCGCGGTGGCCGCAGCGGAGCGCCGTGGCTTCGTCGGAGAGCCCTGCACCGCGGCCTCACAGGTCTGCATGCTGTGAGGCAACTGCGGTTGCTGCTGGCTCGCGCGATGTATGCGTGCAAGATGGGCGGGGTGCGCATCAGGACCCTATGGCGTCAGGAATGCAGCGAGACGGTGACATCGGCGCTCTAGAGTAGCAGGAGTGGTTCAGAGCCACACATCAATCACCTGTGTTGATTCGGACAAAGATCCTTTGCTGTGTGTGTCTATGCCCGTTCTCTCTTCTGTGACAAGCTCGATCACGCGCTCTGAGACTGCAGCCTGCTCCCAACGCTCAAGTGATGTGGACAAGGCAGCCGAGGGCTGCATGCGGTCTGGGACGAGCGAAAGAGGGGGAATACAGGCGGAGCCCTTACAAAGGCAGCGCACCGACTCTGCGGCCTGGAGCTCCGTGTAGAGGGTTTCCGCCACGAGCTGGCCGACGGTTGTCAGCAGGTGTTCCAGGCCCTCTCTGGCAGCCTCCGCATCCGGCGCGCTCGCGCTCGACCCAGCCGGCAGCAGCGCCGGCGGCAGCTCCGGCCGCTGCGGCTGGCAGTAGCGCGTGCGCAGCAGGCGCAGCATGCGCGTGCACACCCCACGCCATGCCGCAAACGGCATGCGTGCAAGGTACGTTGCCAGGATCTTGCGGAAGATGGCTTCAACGGACGAGGCGAGGGGGGCTGAGTCGTGCACGCCGCAGCGCAAGCGCAGCTCTTCGACCGCCGAGGGGGGGAGGGTGGGCGTGGGAAGGGCGGAGTCGTCCGCGCCGTCGCTGCTCCACTTGAGCGGCTGTGCAGGGTTGGGGTCCGGGTCGTCGAGGTTGCGCGATCCCGTAAAACCTGAACACCCGCACGAAGCGTGTTAGCCCACGTCAGACCACGCGGCCTGTGGCGGAGTCGTTGAGGCGTGCTGTGGTGTCTGTTGCCTTGCACCACAGCATTCCAGAAAATTGCGCACGCGCGCGCAGCGTTTGCTCGCTGCAGCAAAACCCCTTCCTGGCGACTGGTAGCCTGGCGATCGATCAGCAAGCATGCAGAGCGGTGGCTGCAGCAGAGGGGTACGCACTCATGGGGTGTGCTGTGCTAGGGTCCTGCGCCGCCTGCAGAAACGCCATCTCAAGGAGCACAGCATGGTGCTGCAGCTGCACGGACGCGACGCATTCGAGCGACTGCAGCGTCGCGGAGAACGCCAGAGGACACCCCTCAGCAACGTCGTACTCTGACTGGATGTGCCAGCACACCGCGTCCGCCGGCAGCTCCAGCAGCGCGGCGGCCCCCGCCTTGGCGTCCCGCACGCTGTGCACAAACTGCTCGGCCGTGGCCACGCTGCCGCCGGCCGGAAGGCAGCCGAGGAGCATCTCGAGGGAGAGGGGGGCATGTGTGTCGTACGCGGACAGCGGCGGGAGGAAGTCGGAGGGGTCGCGGAAGAGGCTGCCCGGCGGTGCGGAAGGTGAGGGGTCAGGCAGCGCAGCGCGGCAGAGGTCGTGGAAGGTCTCGCGCAACACGCACAGGCACGACGACGCGGTCGCGCTGCGCGCTGCAAAGGTCGAGCGCTGGCCCTGCAGCGCGGCACGGTGCGCCTTGGCCGCCTGGATGCGGCCCTGGAGGTCGCTCGCGCGCGTGGCCATCTCCTCTCGCTCCCTCTGCACAAACGTACGTATATGGCAATGGGAGGTTCCAAAGCGGCCGTGATGGCTGACACATACCCAGCGGTACAACCCGGCACCCCTTCAGCTGCTGCATGCTCATGCGTGTGTCTGCACTCACATGTGGACACCGCGACCCTGGCACTGTGAATGAGTGTGCGCACCACGCCGGTACAAGGGGGAGTGAACAGGCAGCCTAGGAGGGGATGGGGCGGGGCTCACACCTTCTGTTTCTCGCGGAACCGTGTTGAAGCGCGCCGGTTCTTCTCGCGGATGCGCTCGAGGCGCTCTTGAGACGTCGCGGAGCGTGAGTTGCCACCGCCGGGGGCCTCCGCACTGCTCGGCTGAGACATCTGGCGCTGCATCGACAGCGGCCTCACGTCGCTCCCGCTGCTGTCCCTCCGCGCAGTCAGCGGCAGCACGCCGGTGTTGCTGTGCGCATGTGCCAGGTGCATCTGCGACGCCACCGCCGCCAGCCCCTGCGCCTGCCTCGGCTCAAAGAGGTCCGGCTTGCGCAGGCTGTGGACGACGGGCATGGCGGGGGTGTGGCTGAAGAGCTGCACTGGCGCCACGTCGGGGCGGCGGTGCATGGCGGCATGCTCGGCGTGTGCCCGCGCGGCCGCGGGATCGGGATCTTCTTGCAGTAACCAGCCTAAGTGCCGGATGAGGTCGCTGTCCAGCTGGCCATTCGTCTGGCGACGCACGCCGGCCTCGGAGTGCATGAGGAGTGCTGAGCTACACGTTGATTGATACATATGGGGCACGCTGGGCCATCAGCGGTGCGTGGATGCGTGCGCCAGCTGCTGTCGCTCTGGCGTTGCCGTGGTGGTGTGGACGGATTGCCCACGCGGTGCTCCGGATTCCAGGCGTGACGTAGCTGCAGCACAATCCTTTCGGAGAAGGCGGCTAGTTCTCCTGCATAAAAAATGGGTGATCTGAGGCGCCGGCTGTACTTATCTGCGCGCGCTCAGCGCGGCGAGCTGGAGCAGAAGGCACAGGCATGTCGCTGCTTTGGCGCCGAATGCGATGGCGTGGTAGCGCATGCATAAGTCGAGCTGGGGATAATCTCTTTATGATCCTTCAGCACGGACGTACCTGCGCTGTTTGAGTAGCGCAGATACACGTGGAATGAATGCACCCGTCCGAACAAGAGCATCTGCGGAAGAGGTGAATGCCGATTGGCAGGGCACTGGAGAGAGGTTACGTCGAAACAATGCTGTGCCTGACTTGTCGCGGAGCCTTGATGAGGCGGGACGATCGGGAGAGCAGCTCGAACGCTGCGTCCCCGTTGCCGTCGAGCCCGATGAAGTTTTGGACATCGAGAACTCCAGAAATATCGCACGCTTTGTATGTTCGACCTGAGTCATGTTGACAGGCTGCCCTGTCGTATGACACGCGACAGTGTGATTCGAGCGGCATCACGTAAGAATGCGCTCGTGAAAGGTGGTGACAGCTGCGTGCATTCCAGCAGGCCCTTCTTGAGAGCATACTGCGTAACAATCACTTACCTGCGGAAAACTGGAGCGCCGTCGAGGTGGGTGTGGCTACGTGTGGTCCGACGGGTGCCGCGATGGACAGCATGCCGTCTAACGGCGCGTTGTGACGGCGGCGTTCTGTCAGGGTGCCTTCGTGCGCCCACACCATGTATGTCTCGAATTCAGCTAAGTATGCGGAGTCCTCCGCCTCGTCGGCGTCGAGGACCGGTCCGTACATGCCGCGGCTGGCTGTCCATGATATCATCCGAACATGCATGCACACACCCAGGGATTGCTGACGACTGTTCACCGGGCAGCGGTTGTGAAATTTGTCTTCTCCCGTTCACTCTTTGGTGGCTGCAGTGGTGAAGCGCTCTCTCTGAGGCTGCTGGAATTGTTGTGCCGGTTGGCCGCCCGGATGGGCTCAGGGAGGCAGCTGCAGGATATGTGTTCCCTCCCTGTTGGAGGGATGCGTCCGGATGGCAGCTGCCGACGCGCGCATGGGTGATCTATCATGACACTGCGCAGCGCTCGCGCGAACGCGTGCATTGCGCATTGCGCGGTGGCTGCCCACAGCCAGGTAGCTGGCCATGGCCGTGCGACGATGAACACTGAACCGGGCACGAGTGCTTGCAGTGCACTGTAGGCGGCGGCTCAAACAGGCGTTCCCATGGCCAGCGACGCCCCGAGCGATCGTGTGATCATGCATATCTGAGATACTTATTACAAGAGGTTTACAAAAGAGTGAACGGGAGAAAACAAACACTGAAACCGAATCTCATCCGAATCAACTGCAACATACTTATTACAAGAGAGATGCATATCTGTGATATGTGTTGAATGAGATACAAAAAAAAAGTCCAGTGGGCGCTGCGGGTGTTGTCAGTGTCATTGCAGCGTGGCAATGCGGATATGTATCGGAAGTCTGGGCTTGTCTTCTCTCGGGAGCAGGGGTTGCAACGCATGCGGTATGATGCGGGCCTAGAGGACACGATCCTGCCGGACGGTGTGAGTGCGGTCATAGTGTTCGTGTGTGTGTGAATGTATGCTGATGTTGGTTCGGATGAGATTCGGTTTCAGGGTAACTCTTTGGATTCGGTTTCAGTGTTTGTTTTCTCCCGTTAACGCATATGAACGTTCACTCTTTTGTAAATACACCGCATGCAACCCTTTCTCACGCGAGATGACGACCCCCGACTTCCAGCTCTTTTCCGCATTGCCCCGCTGCAGCTGCCTCGCTGCATCTCCGCATTGCATCACTGCCATATACGCATGCAGCTAGCGCTCGTCTCGGGCGTGCCACCCATGGGACTGCAGGGCGTCCGAGTCTGCCTGCTTTGGACGAGGTAAGTGCCATACGCTACGTCTCGCGAAAGATAGCTAGCATGATGTACCGGGGTAATTGCACACGAGGGGGCACGTAGGCCTGCAGCCGGTGCAATGTGAGGATATCATATGACGCTGCTGCATATGCATCTGCGCCGCTTGCGCGTCCGGACGACGTCATCACACGGCGCGCCAGCACCCCTGTAGCAGCGCGCTGCGTGCCGTTCCATGGAATTGAGGGCGTAGCGGGTCATATATCGACGCACACATGCCACTCGCCCCCTGTGTACTTGCTGCCCTTCCCTGACAGCTGCGCACGCGCGTACAGCTCCGGCGCCACGTACGTACGTGGCGCCACGTGCGGCCCTGTATTCACGTCATGCGAGCTTCACGTCGTGCACGTGGAGCTAGGCGCCATGCATGTTCCCTCTGCTACAATAATCATAACACGCTGGGTGTTTTGTCAACGGGGGCAGTCTCGTGCTGATGCAAGCGAATTCGCTTAGGGAGCTTCTATCTCGAGATAGCCTAGCGCGGTAGGTGATGAACGCGCCTTGCAGGCGCGGCACGCACGTCGCGACATGTGTGACCACCAATCATGCATGGTCATAATTGCATGGTCAAACCTGCCGTGGCGTGACATGCAGGAAGGTGGCAAAGGAGACCCAGATGCGCCATGATAACCTGGCTTGTGCCTTGCGCCAGGTCGCCTAAGGTTTACAAAAGAGTGAACGGGAGAAAACAAACACTGAAACCGAATCTCATCCGAATCAACTGCAACATACACTCACACACACACACGAACACTACAACCGCACTCACAACTCAGTCCGGGAGGATCGCGTCCTCCAGGCCCTTATGCCGGACTGCAGTCCGCACTGGATCCGGAGCCGCTCTACTATCTCGGAGATAATTCCGTGCCCTTGCATGCCTGCAGATGCCAGTGGGGTGCGGGTGTGGAGCTGACTCGTCGCGGGGACATCGTCGTGGTCATGCCGCGCCTGGAGATGGCTGCTGTGGACTTCGTGGTCACGCATGCGCCGGCGGCCTCGTACGTGGCCGCTGCGGCGCGGGAGACGGGGGCGACGGAGGAGCGGTCGGAGAACAGGAAGCGGGACTGCTTCCGGCGGGATGTGCCTGATCATGCCGCGTTCCGGCTTGTTATGTTTGCCGTCGAATCTTAATTGCGGCCTCATGGGAAAGGCTGTCGTGAGGTCCATCAGCCAGTTGGCCAACGGGGGATGTGGGGGATGTGGCTGCTGCTAGTGGGCGTGCCTTTGTCCAGTGGGCGCTGCGGGTGCTGTCGGTGTCACGGGGCAATGCAGACATGCATCGGAACTTGAAGTCTGGGCTTGTCATCTCTCGTGAGCAGGGGTTGCGGAAAGAGGCAGGCCTGAAGGACGCGATCCTGCCGGACTCGAGTGATCAGATGTATACATCATGATGTATGTGCATGCGGTTGCAGTTTGATTATATGTCTATGCGTGTGTTGCACCCTGTGTCTATGTGTGTGTTGCTGTTGATTCGGATAACATTTGTAACAAAACATCCGGTTTTTGGGTTTGTCTTCTTCCGTTCACGCTTTTGTAAATAATGCTGTGGCGAGACCTCGAGGAGCTCCACATCTAGAGGCGGTGGCCTCTGACCTTTTCTGTTTACAAAAGAGTGAACGGGAGAAAGCAAACACTGATTTTGTTTACAAAAGAGACTGATCGTTTCTAAAATTTAACCACACGCATGCAGCGCCATATGGCGGCTCCAGGCCAGGAGCCGCCGCGGCCATGCTGTCACAGAAGAGTGAACCCTCAAAAACAATTGCAGGTCAAAGCAGTACCACCCTACGATCTCTCGCGAAACCGGATCTGCACACGGCAGCAGCGCCACTCACACACGCATCCTAGTCCGGCGGGACCGGAGCCGCGCGCCATATGCATGTGAATCCATGGCTGTTCATCTACCGGGAGCTCGCACGCACGTCATGCATATGCGAGGCCGCTGCAGCCGCACGCACGTCATGCATATGCGAGGCCGCAGCCGCCTCGCATATGCAGCCGCCTCGCATATGCACTGCGGCAGGCGAGGCGGCAGTCAGGCAGCGGCCGGCGAGGTCCCCGAGGGAGCCACGCATGCGCAAGCGATCATTGCCAGACAAGGGCACGCATGCGCAAGCGATCATTGCCAGATGTTTCACAGTGCCTGATGAGGTGTACATCAATCGGGGTGCTCTCTTTGGGCAGCGGGGGGCGAGCTGCGTGCGCGTGGCCCTCAGGATCCGTCGACGTCAGCAGTCGCGGTGCCTGCTCGAGCTCATCGCCACGGGCAGTTCGCGGGAGCAGATGCTACCCGTTCACGTGAGAGGCCGGACGTGCACGCCGCTACAGCGGAGTAATGCGGAGCCTCGTGGTGCTTCGGAAGCGACAGTCGGTTTTGGTGTTGGTCTTCTCCCGTTCACTCTTTTGTAATCCACATCTGTTGATGCATCTTCATCTCGACGCACTCATGATTGGCTGCAGGTGTCTTTTGCTGCTGGAGCGTGGCTTTGCGTGCGTGGGTGGATGCCCATATGCTGCTTGGAGAGACTTTCTTGTGCATGGCGTGCACATGTACTTACAAAAGATTGAACGGGAGAAAACAAACACTGATCATTTCATGAAATGCACATGTTGGGCTGTCATTTAAGCTTGCTGGGGCGACCGCTGCCCACATGCATATGCTGGCCGCGGTGCCACCGCAGTGCTACGAGCAGGAAACAAATGAACAAATGTCTGCAAGCAGCTGCAGCGGCGGCATGGATACCCTCGTGCCTCCAAACATATCCCAGCCGCGTGTCGAAGCAGCTGCTCGAAGACGGCTCAGCCGGCCCTCTGCCCTTGCACGCTGGCTTTGCAGATTGCAATCGTAAAGCCATCTATGCGATCGATATCTCAAGAAATACTTGGAACTCTCGCGGCGCTGCGTGGGTGGGCCAGCAGCAACGCGTACACGCGAGCCAGTGACTTCCTCGAGCGCGTCAACGATGGCAAACTCACGATCCGTGGAACCCTGATGACAGTATGATGCGTTCCATGCATGAGCACAGCCTAGGACCCGGTCCTGCCAGACTATCGCCTGTGTATCAACTTATGTGTGAGCCGGCTGCAATATGGCTGTGTGTGAGCGCTGGTCGATACGATATTTTTGTGCTGTGGTGGCCAGCGCTTTGATCTCTGAACACGTGTTGATTGCAGGATCCTTGTAATATACATGATCAGGGTCGGTCGGGCCCGGTGGACGCGTCATGTGTACGCAGGCAGGCGCACCATGACGGCCAAGGCAGCACCGTGACGCAGCGACTTTGCCGTGGTGAAGGATACAAATGTAAAGTAAAGTAAATCTAAATTAAATGTTTTTCAAGGACATGGATACAGCCGGATCCGGAGAGGCAGGCGCACCATGGACGCCGCACCTGCATAAGCCATGCATATACTCATAGCGTGTACACGAGGGGGGCGTTCTCATTCTCTGGGCCGTGCGTACCGGGGTACCTTGCACAATTGTACCCTTTAAAGTGTAAATTGCAAACAACCTGTCCCGTGGGCAGGGGGGCGTACCGGTTGCGCCAGCTCGGACGTGTCGGCTTCCGAAGTCATGGGCTAGCTGATCAGTGCTACAGCTGCAGCATGTTTCCGTGATGCAGGGCTGGAGCATCTGAGATGTTACTCGTAGCCTAGCTGAGCTAACTCTAGAGTTCATCGTGCTGCTATGTAAGCCAACCGACCAGCCGCATGCATATGTCTGAGCTGCATGCTGATGTGTTGTGGGACTCCTATGCATGCCAAGGAGCCAGGCCACCGCGAGCTGCCGGAGCACTCTGTGTCTAGATCTATGCCCTATGCCGACCGCATGTACGCCTGGATCCTCGCTCGGGCTCTGTATGAAGCAACGGAACAGTGGCCGCGCGTTCCAAAGAGTCACTGGTGTCAGTTCCAGTTTTCACACGTCCAGCGATTCAGAAGGTCGAGACGTCTAGATAACAGATTCTAGATGATGTGGGTCTGCATGCACACGCGGTCTCGTCCTCGGACATTGGGCTACCAGTGGTGTCAGGAGGGGACATGCTGGCCGGTCGGCAGGAGGCCCAGGCAACTCGACTAAATCCGGAGGGATGTTAAAAGGCGTTCGGTGCGCCAGCAGGGGACTCTGCCTCAGCGCGTCTCGTCGGCCCCCTGAGTGTGGGCATCAACATATTTGCCATCGCGGTGTGGCAGCCAGTCACAGCACGGCGCTTGTCATTTCTGGGCTGTCAACCCGGCCACATGTCTGCAGCTGCCCACCGCCCCAATGCTCACGGGCTGCCCACGGGCTGCCCGGGCTGTGACTCCTGCATCACTTGCTATCTCCGAGATAGGAGCTCAGGCACGGGCGCTCACATCTGGTCTCGATGGCCCGGCCCCAGCTCTCAGTCCCAGCTGCCTTGACACCTTGAGCAGATCGTGCAGGGCCCTGCGCAAGCTGTGGAAGCTGCTGAGCAGCTGCAGTGGCCCCATAAACTGATCTGGACCAGTGTCCATGGTGATGATCGAAACGCTGGTCAGCAGCAACGTCAGCTGTATTGCATCAGCTGTCTTTGTTATGTTGCTGTCTTTGATTGATCATGTTGCAGGGTTCAGGTAGGGCACGACTACGCCCACATTCACAACAGACCGCGATCTCGCTAATGTCGTGCCTGACCTGGATGGTGCCTGCGGGACATGCAACATCAAGTCTGCCGCGGGATGCTCCAAACACTCCTTGTATTTGCAGACATCGGCATCTCCTACCGTGACAAGAAATGGTCACTAACATGGATAGGAAGACAGACATGCGCAAAATCGCATTCTCCGGGCACCGGTGGAAGCACAAGGACAGACCTGAGATCTTTCACACCGGGCATTCAGCAAGCTGCCAGAAGTACATGTATGAATGTCAGTCAGTGCGCGCTTGTTTGTGTCGCTGTTAGGCTGCGCCGGAGAAACCAGGGTGACTAGGGATCGTATGATGCACAGGGGAAGTGCTGCTGTGCTGCTGTGATGCGGTTGCGAAATGCAGAGCACACTGTGCCGTGTCTGCGGCGCTACCTGCCTCCCCGGCTTTGACCTTGTCACACAGCACACAGCACACAGCACAAGACATGCCCCTTAGCTGCGTTCCCACACGTGCTGAGCGACAGCCATACTCACGACTTTCCAACGTGCGCTCTTCCCTCGCTGACGTGTGAGCTCTGCCCTTCACGTGATACATCGTAGAGGCAACAGGCCACTGACCTACCACATGCACCCTCCCTGCCCCCTCCATGGCCCCTCCCATCAGCTGTCAGTGACCAGGACCACTCCGTGCCGACATCATCAGACACCCCATAGCCACCCCGGCAGAGCCCCATCACGCGCAGCACACTCAGCGCGTCAGGACGGCAGCTCGAGCTGGTGCGCGGGGCGCAGCACGAGCAGGAAGAGGCCCATCGCGAGCAGCGGCCCGGCCGCGAGCCACTTGAGCAGCTTGTGGAACTGCAGGTGGAAGCCTTGCTGGAACTCATCGACGTAGACGACGCCGTTCGCATCGACCATCTCGAGGCGCACAACCGCGGCCGCGCGGCTGCGAGGGCACGGCACAAACAGCGCGTACTTGCCCGGGTTGTGGTACGTCTCCTGCATGCCGATGACCGGCTGCTCCCCGGCGGCCATCGACACGGTGTCGATGTTCTGCATGCATGCGGCGGCCATCAGCACCCGGTGGGGGCGAGGGGGAATTCCCATTGTAGACACAATGCAGCGCAGGCCAGGCCCAGGCATGGCGTGGCACGCTACGTGACAGCACAGCACAGCACACGCGCGAGGGACGTGGCAGCTACCTCGCCACAGCTGAACTGCGGCCACAGTGGCCGGCACACACACCTGGCATTGGCAGGTCACGCACACGCATCATGTGCGCATTCCTGAGTCTGCAAACACGAGAAAGCAGCCCCAACACAAGCGGGTATGGCGGATACGATGCAGGGGACACCCAGGGACCACAACTCTCGCAGCCACGCGGCGCTGCACGCATCTAACAGCGCCGCCGGCGGGGCCGGGATCCAGGTGGCGGGGGGCGGCGCACAGACAGAAGGATCTTCACGGTATAGGGTGCCCTGGGCTTTTTGAACTCGACGGTCGGCGTGCCGTCCACTGCCGCCTGCTGCGCGGCCGCCGCCGCCTCCGGACTCTCAAGGCGGTCGACGATGGTGAACTCCACAGGGAACATGCTGCCGCGGATGTCGGGGGCCTGCCGGGTCATCTGCCGGGCGTATATCCCGACCTGCAGGCAACGGCAGAGCTGAGGCGACGAGTGCACAACATACAGTGCACAACATACAGGCATGGCACCAGATGCGTTTGGGGACGGGGCGTGTGGTCGTGCTCGTGGGTGACAGCCCCAAGAACATACACACAAACATACCAATACGAAATCATAATCACACAAGCAGCCACAAATACACTGCTGCTAAAACATGCCCTCGCATACAAACAGGAAGGAGGCTGTGAGCGCGTATGCACAGGGTGCCACAGTCTCCGGCATTGACAACCGTCAGAGGCGGGGAGGGGGGCCTGCCTGGTCATGGCGGGCGACGAAGTTCGAGCGGCCCGGGACTTGCTGGGGCCACGTCTTGAGGGGGTGGTACTCCGCCGGGGTGCCCAGAGAGTACACATGTCCACTCATGGTAGACACGAGCAGCTCAAGGCGGCCGTCGTTGTCTAGATCGTCCACGAGCACTGCCGCGTACGCTGTGTCGCTGATGTCCACCGCATCTGCAATGCACCCGAGGTCACAACCTTCTATGCCGTTGGTACGAACCGCCCCGTTTTGACCACAGCATGACTGAATTGCCGACCGCCCGGCGCTCCAACGCGCTGAGGGCCGGCGATCCGGAATGTGTGAATGGCAAGGCAGCTGGAAGGCCTGTGGCGAGGGTGTCTGAGGCGGAGGACCTCTTGAGGCACGGGCGCAGCCAGTGACAGGAGGAGAGGACTGCACACGTCACATGCATCGGGCGACTGCATGGCAGAGAGCCAAGAGCTGCTGCATATCGCGCGAACCAAACACACTCGATCCGCAGGCCCGTGACAGATCACGAAGCGGCGTCGGCATGCATGGCGATTGTGGCAGGGAGCAGATCGCGAGCCTCGGGCAGCCAGGGCCATGGCCGCAACGCCGCTGTGCCGGTGCTGAACAGCCGTCGCCAAACACTGCTACAGACGTCACGTCATTGCACGCTGAGCACGCAAGCTGTGGACGTGCAGATGCTTCGGAGCGGTGTTAGTCCAAGTGTTTACGGGACCAAAGATCCGGTTGAGAGAGCGACGCAGGCGCAGCGGCGCCTCTCCGCCCAGCCACGCATGGGCCTCACAGCAGACTGTGTGGTGAGAGATGCTTCAGAGCGGCTGGGGATTGCGGTCGCGGTGGGCGCGTGGCCGGCCGGGGCCTGCTGCGGGTCAGGCTCGGCGGCGGCGGGGCGGGGAGGGGGGAGGGGGGAGGGGGGGGGGGGGAGGGGGGAGGGGGGGCGCACCCGCGCAGGCAGTGATGCCGTCGATGACATAGACGTAGCCGTCAAAGGAGGGCACGACGAGCTGCAGGGCCGGGCCGTCGACGAGGCGCGTCAGCGTCACCGGCGCGAGGATCTTGCCTCCGGTGCTGAACGGGAAGTTGTCTAGCATCTTGCCTGCAGAGGGCACCGCGGCGTCAGGCTGCTCCTGGAGGCGGCTGTGTCATGGGTCCACTCAGTGAGAGGTGGGTGCCAGAAGTGGTTGTGGCGATCACAGCCCCTACACTGCCGACCATAGGCAGCCCCAGGCTGCGGGGGTGATTGCAGCTATGGCTGCCTGTGACATGACAGATCTCAGCTGCAGTTACATCACTGTGGCACAGCCACACCAGTGAGCTGGTTGGTGGGTGCCATGTAGCAGTTGGAGAGGCCATCACGCCATGTGCACAGATCAAAGAAAACAGAATAATCCGTGCAGTCACGGCCAGAAAAAGCATGGTCGTGCAACAGTAGCAGCACAAGCAACAGCAGCCGCGCGACGGCGGCACATCTTCACGATTTCACGCTGACCTGAGCTGTGCAAACACTGGCAGCTGTGCCGTCAGCGCAATCGGAGCAGCAGCAGAGCCTTTTTTCCAGACCATGGAGCAGCTGTATTACCAGGGTTAGCCACTGGCACATTTGCCTATGAGAGAAACAGAACAGGTGGCGGGCGCCGCGGTGCAAGAGAGATTCTTGCCTTGTGACCGGTGCGAGAGAGATTCTTGCAGGGCTAGCTGTCAGTGTGATGCTTTGTGCTAGGGGCAGGGCACTGTCGCCACTCTCAGGCCAGTCAGCACATGCACATCCGCCCAGCAGGGCACACTTGCCCGTGCCACAGGTTGGACAGCTTTGAACGCTTTGAGAAGGCAGTCCAGATTGGCAGACATCCACAGGGCAAGCCTAGCTGATCCCAGGGGGAGCTTCGATTTCCCCCAACAGCTCGACCTTTCCCACCACACACACAGCTGAGCTGTAGTCAGTTCGGGAGGAAAGCTTTAACTGTGTTTGTCTGTGCCCCTGCACGCTTCTGTAACACAGAAGCAGCTGAGCGCAACAGAAATACGTGCTGACATGTCGAAGCGGAGTGCGCACCCCAAAGCAGCCCCGATGCAAACCAATCGTCACAGCATGACAGAAGAGTTACAGAAGAGTGAACGGGGACAGACAAACACCGATGCCTGCTGAAACCATCAAGGAGTTCGCTGTTCTTTGCCCAGGCTCGTCACTGTTCGGTCACACGTACGTCGAACACTTTGGCTCATTGAACACTGCTGCTGAGATCTTGCAGGAAATATCGCCGAAATGCTACTGGCTTCGCGTGCCCGCTGAGACGAGAGTTCCATCTCATCAGCGACTGTCGCAGAGCAGAGGTGCATCCGCTACTGGCCGTGGCACGTTGCCAACTGCAACCAGCGTGCATCGCGCAGCCTGCTTTGAGCAGAATCCACGTACACGTATGAACTGGAGCGCATGCGACACAGTTTGATTGGAAGCCCCGACGGCGGCATAACCAGCTCCCCATTGGATCCTTCAACCGCAACAATTGTTGAACCGAACCATGGCAAGACTAGCTAGCTCGAGCGACTCCCCCATTGGATTCTTCAATAGCAATCGAAATCATTGGGGGCACACATGTACGGCCCGGGCTCAGGGTCACGGCCAGAGTTTCTGACTTGACCAAGGCCTCTCCTGACGACTTCGCGGCTGCTCACGGCATGACGTAGCCTACTCAGCTGCGAGGCGTGTTCTCCACATCCGCGGCGACAGCAAAATTCCGCAGCGTACAGCAGCTGTGTCATTTTAGAAGGCTCAGAGTCATGAAGCAGGCCGCCTGGGCGTGGAGCTCGCATAGTACTGCATGGCGCATGGGCTGAGGTGACGAAAGGGAAGCGTGGGTCAGGCCGCGGACGCAGACACGAGTGCCGCGCAAACACGTTTCGCGAGTGACATATGGGCCAACGTAATGTGAAGCCATGCACCCGTCGATGCCGCAGCCTCACATGGGCGTTGATGCTGGAGCGGGCAGCCGTGCGTGCTAGGGCCATGCCGCGGCATGACCCCAACGTAGCACCGCATGTGTTGGCTCGAACCACCGTTGAGTATGTGCCGTCGTTATATGCGCGGGAGGTGTCAAGGCCCCCGCGGTGAACGCCCCTGGCTCCAGCGGCATGTCGTGACTCGATCGCATGCCAACGTGAACCTGGCGCGAGGAAATATGCGACGACGCACTTGGTCGAACGGCTGTCATGCGTATCTCCACGGCATTCGACTGCACGGTGTATTCGGTGGACACAAGAGCGCAGCCACCGCCCATGTTTATCACAAATGGTCGCAGAGGCAGGCAGCACCGCGGGCTGCGGCGTGAGCGACTCACGCACGGGCGCTGGACTGGTTATCACGAGATACTCCGTGGGCAGTCGGCATTGCTCGAGCTGTGGCCGGCCATCACACGCCTGCGGATGATGAACTCCGCGGCTTTCCGTCTTCGGCCGCGCGTTCGCTGCACGGCACGAGCTGCGTGTGCGCCGCGCAAGCTCACCGCACCACGTCACGGCACGCGGGCAGCGATGGCGGGCGCGCATGTTGATGCCACACACGCTGACACCCACCCAACACATTCCACGGCGCCAACACCTCGACCCGATCGTTGCAGCACACAGTGACCTCTCATCGAATCTCACTCGCGCCGGTCATGTGTCCACGCCCCGGTCGATCCCCGCCACATGTGTCTGGGCGCAGAGACGGCTTCCGTTCCGCAACGGCACGGTCACCACCGAGGAATCGCAAGAACAAAACGCACCTGTCGCCGCATCCAGCGCGAAGACCTCGCCGGCCCCGGAGCCGAACACTGCGTCCAGGCGGCCGTCGCCGTTCACGTCTCCGAAGGTGGGGGCCTGGGTGACAGGCGTGCGCAGGTGCGTGTCCCAGAGGAGTGTCCCGTTGCGGGTAAACGCTGCAACGCTGCCGCGGGTGTCGGCCGCAAAGAGCTCGAGCAGGCCGTCCCCGTCAGCATCTGCGACGGCCACCTGCGCCTGCACTTCCCCCATCTGCACCGGCCACCCCGGAAGCGGCTTGCCGGCCGAGTCCAGCACGTAGATGAACCCGACGGACGTCGCGGCGATCGTTTCGAGCTTGCCGTCGTGGTCGAGGTCGGCCAGCGTCGGGCTCGAGTACACGTACGCCCTGCACAGCACCGCACAGCATGTCACGCATGCCCAGCACAGCATGGTCATGGAGGAGTGAACAGGCAACACCACACACAGCAAAACGAGACCTCTTCCGAATCAACAGTCAGACACACTGTCACACCACAGCAGCTCAGGCACACACGCCTGGATGCTTCGGCAGGATTCGGGACCTCTGGGCCCACATCATGCCGCAGCCCCTGCTCACGCGAGATGACCTTCCCGGACTCCCAATACATCTCAGCGTTGGCACGCTGCAACAATGCAGACAACAACAGCAGCGCCCACTGCACCAGCACATCACAGCACAGCACGCCAGCACGCCAGCAGTGAGCTCGCACGCCTGGGCCGTGACTGAGCGTGCCAGGACGCCACGTACAGACCTCGCCCCCCCCGCCCCCGGGGCTGCCCCGGCCGGCTTCGAGGAACATGCTGGCATCATCGGATGATCACAGTGATGCTACACTGGGTGCTGTAGAGCGAGGGGGAGGCAGGACCGTCGTGGGTTGCTTTGTGGCAAAATGCGCGTCACCATGACGCGACTCAGCAGCGCCTGCGTCGGCAAGCACCCCCCCCCCTCCGCCGCAGCCAGCGCATGCGCCGAGAGCACAGCCGAGGGCGCCGTACCGCAGGTCGACCTTGTCAGTCGTGAGGTCGAGGTGCGTGCTCCACTTGAGGCTGCGGCGAGCGAGGTCAAACGCGACGATGCCGCTTGCGACGTACATCGCGGGGTCGACCCCCGGCGGCAGCTCCCCCCGGTGCTCCTCACTGTCATGGTACGCACGGTCAAAGAAGTACGAGACCGGCAGCACGAGCTCGTCGTTGCCGTCGCCGTCAAGGTCCCCAAGAGCGCCGGAGCACATCACGTGCGGGTCGACGACCACGGCCTCCGCGGTGCCCCCGCTCGGCGGGCCGCGCCGCCGGAACTCGTCGTCCCGCCACCCCTCTGCACGTCCGCGCACAGAGCGTTGTGTGCCTGGACAGCACGGCCACACCGCCGCGGTGGCGTGCGAAAGCACTGTACGTGCCTGAGTCTGAGGGTGCCTGCTGGCGTATGCATGCTGCGGTGGCGGGTACACAGCGGCAGGAGCCTGTGGGCCTGTATAGGCTGTGGAGCGAGGGCACTGGTGTGAGGACGGCGTGTGTCAATGGGTGCGCTGCAGCGTGCCCCCAAGCGGCGGGGTGGCGCCACACGAGGCATTGGATATACATGCTGTATCCAGCGGTAGAGCACTGTCCGCGCTGTCTTGCCACAGTGGCCGGTAACACCACAGCATGGTCCGCTCTTGAGTCAGCAGCAGCACGGAGGTAAACTCACCACCGAGACGCCACCCATGTAGAAAACCAGCTCTGTCATATTTTTCTGGGAGGTTCAATCCATTCACATTGTAACACTCCCAACTTCTTAGGACCGAACCGAGGCGGCCACACGGCCAACGTGAGGGCATCAAAATGCAACGGAGCAACCGAAACCGGCGGCACACAGCAACACGGATGGAACCAGCCGCCGCACCAAGGTACTCGATGCCGGACAGATCGTAGTAGTCATCGAAGGCGCGGACGTCGTCATCGTCCGCCCAGCCGGCGCGCCGCGCTGCGGCGCCGATGCCGGCGTCGCCGCCGTCGCCAGCCCCGGCCGCGGCGCGGCCAGCGGCGCGTGCGGCGGCACCGGCGACCCCCTGCGCCGCGGCTACACGGTCGCCTGCAGCCTTCTCCGCTGTGGCCTGCTGCCGCATCTCTGCCAGCTTCTTGACGCGGTCCTGCATGTCGGGCCAGGCGCGCTCCAGGTTCTTCACAGCTTCCATCGCCTCCTTCGACGGCCCGCCGTTCTCCGGGTCGTTCTCGACCGTCGGCGTGTCTTCCAGCATGCGCCTGCATACAGATCGGCTTTGCTGGCACCTTCTGCCCCCTGCCAAAGCACGTTCTGCGACTAAGGCGGGTCTCGTGGGACGCCGGACGAGGCATGGACACGGATGAGAGGTTGGTGCTACGGCACAGCTGCGGTTCCGCGAGTCGGCTCACGGTCACCGGCTCCTGGCACACATGGCCGGCCGCCGGCTGCCGCCGTTGTCGGTGACGGCAACTTCCTCTCGTGCCCATCGACTGGCGTCGTCCATCTCCAACACTAACGTTGATGTGAGTCCTCAGAAGGCCCGAGCATCGCATTGCAGCCGCAACAAGCCTTTACATGCCGTCTGGTGTGATCTACTGACAGGCCCAGCTGATGAGCACGCCATGCACCACCAGGACCACCACAATGCTGCAAGTGTGTGCAAGGCCGCTGTTGCGCCAGACCCACCGTGGCCGCGGCCTGCTGGGAGGTGCCGAGATGAAGGCAGGAAGGCTGCAGTGGGAGGGGGCACGCACCGGCCGGTCCGCCCCAGCGAGTCTCCCTCTGCATCGCCGCCTCCACCGCCGTCAGCAGGCACGCCGCCTGTCGCGAGCACGTCCGGATCTGCCACAGCGCCTACATCCTCCTGCATCCCACACCGCAGCATGCATGAGCTGCCCACATCGCCGCGCACACGCCCGCACCTCCGTGCAACCAGCCCAGCGGTGCGACGAAATCCAAATCTCCGCCTGGATGCGCTGGAAGACTATGAGATTACATTTAGGCATCCTACAGCATGACATGTGTGGCGTATGCATGGATGCCATGCATGAGGTCAGGACACTCACCGCGTTGCGCTCGTGCACGCCTGTGTCGCGGTAGAGGTCCGGGTTGGCCTGCTGGAACTCGGCGGTCGTGGCCTGAGTGTCCGGGTCGGTCTGGCCCCCTGTGCCGGCGCCTGGCTCCGACGTCGGCTGCGCGGTCTGCTCTGCATGCGCCCCGAGCCCGTGAGAGACTGCCTCGACTGCGGTCACATCGGCACAGCACTGCATGCACGCGGCAGCAGAACGTGGGCAGAGAGTGTGATACGGAAATCCATTATACCATGACGCAACCATACATCGACCGCGCTCAACGAGGGGGTGCGCAATAGTGGGGAGCGCCAGATGTGTGACTGTTGCTCCATACCGCAGGATCACACTCTGGAGCACCGCTGAAAGAGGGGGTGTGCTGCAGAGGAAATCAGATTGGGAGGTCAGCAGCATGGCTGCGGCGGGAACGTCGTAGCATGCGCTGGCGTAGCCGTGGCTTATGCCGGTCATGCATGAGCTTGCGACAGCTCGAGCGGGCAGTACGCGCGACACAGTTGCTCTGGCCATACCGAATTAAATGTCAAGGTTCTTTGCGAGATCCGCGGGGACGGGACACGAAAACCATTTTCATTGTTTTTGGTGCCGTCGTTGCTATGGCTACAGGGACAGACAGGTATTTTAATTTTATTGTGACTCGTCAGAATATGATGCGAAGGTCGGGACACACACATTCCATACTTTAGACCCTCATCAACCCTCATCGCCTGATCATCTGATTTGACAGCACGTTCGAGTAGCGCTATGTGCGAAAGCTGTGTCTAGTAGCGCTATGTGCGTAAGCTGTGTCTACGTGACAACAGCACAACAACAGCACAACAGCAGCACAACAGCAGCACAACAGTACGTGTCGTTGAGCCAGCTAGGACAGGCCATGGGACAGTCCATGTGCCGTCACTGTGCTGTATCACTGGCAGGGACGGACAATAATACACAATCATTGATTTGTTTTGATATTCGTCGACAGCGACGAGAAGCCCGGGACACACATTTATCATATTTTGTCAATTCGTCGTTTCTGTGGCCGCCAGACAAGACAGCCGACTAAATCTCGTCCAGCTTTCGATTTCGGGGACAGACTCTGACGAACCTTTACACTTACTATGGTACATTGCTCGGCGGAGAGGGCACAGGAGGTGTGCGTGCGCGGGGTCCAGGAAGTGTCAGTGCTGCTACGGTGAGAGCACTTGTGGCCACAGCGGGTGTATCATGAAGCAACAATCTGTGCCACCACGTCACGGCCAGGGCCGACGAGTGCGCACGTAGGCCACGGGAAGGGGCCGTGTCAGCAGGTTGCAATGTCAATGGGCAACGCACGCGGCACCGGCTGAGCTTGCGGCACCGGCTGGGCCTGCGGCACCGGCTGGCTGTCAGGTACGGGGGGCGGGGGCGCCTGCTCCGCCCTCTTGGCGCGCTCATGCACCTTGCGCCGCAGCTCGTCGAGCATGACCTTGCGGCCGTGCAGGTCCTCCGTGACCGTCGCCTTGTCGGGCTCGTCGCTGCCGACGTCCGGGTGTGAATGGTCGATGGCGTCCCCTGCTAGGCCTACGTACCAATTCCTGCACCGCCGCAGCACCGCCACCATCAAAGTCTGCCCCAGACCTGTGAACAGGGACCAAAAACGAATGGGTGTGGGCATGCAGCGCTCTGCCTGCTGACAGTGGCGTGGGGTGTCTTGATGACAAATTGCGGGGTGAGCGCGGACAGGACAGCGACCAGGGCTGATGTATGTATGTATGCATGATGCAAGGGGACATGCCCCGTTACAGTTACACACAGCTGGCACAGCCAGATGTGGTGCCCGCAGAGCTGGCGCGGCGTGCATGTGCTGCACAAGTCGCAACGATCGCCCGCAGCGAGGCTCGTCTGCAACACTGCGGGAGGGTGTCGTGCCAGCAGCTTCCAAACGCAGGAAGGTGGTGCTGCACTGTGTTATCGCACCCAGTCCTTCATTCAAGCAGCACGCGTGTGGATGTCACACAGACGATCATTGACAGGTATGCAGGTCGCAGCGATGAACTGACAGGAGCCGGTGCACTGAGATCAGCGGCAGGTCCCAAGCGGAGCAGCTATCGGGAGGGCTGATGGCTGCTGCAAGGTGCATGAAGGCTACAGCATGATGATCTAGCAGCGTTTTTCAGGTCTCTAAGGGCCGATCCGGGAATGCAAATCCATCGAGACACTGGTGCCTTTCAGTGCAACGTGGACCTATGGGTGCTACACGACAAGATGGAGCGCACTTGTCAACTGGTAGGCCCGGTACTTGCAGCGTTGTCAGCATAGGAGCACCAGTGTCTTCATAGAACTTGACTTCGCCGTTGTAAGTGATGATCATGATATCCTGGATGCCATCATGGTCAATATCGAAGAGCATCGGGGAGGCGTGGACCTTGTCTGCATGAAATGCAGGGAACCCAGATGCCTGGGCTCCGTTGTCTCCCTGAAATACCTCCAGGTAGTGAACGAATGCTGGTACAATGATATCTTTGAATCCATCTGCGTAGAGGTCTGTGATCAGCGGGGTGGCATAGATGCTTGACGTCGCTTCTGCCATCCATTTCAGCTGCAAATTGAACGGGCAGTCCTGTCCATGAGCTTCATCATCTACAGCTCTGCATGCAAGCAAATCTGAGTTGTTTATTTGCCGCTCTGCGGCCCAAGCAACCACACGCGTGTTGTGTCTCTCCGACGCAGCAGTTTGCCAAGGCTTGAATATTGATAATACAAGAACAGAGTAAGCAGGACATTGTGACGTACGGCCATTCAGTCCTTGCTGGATCCGCTGATCGCTCTAGGAAGCGATTTCCGTCCACGCTGATGTGACTGTCGTCCGCGATGGGATTGCTCAGCTGTGCGGCTGTGATTGCACAGCCAGCGAGCCCAATTACAGCATAGAGAATCGTCATATGCCCTTTTGTGCACAGCGCTCAGGCCATGAGCTAAGCAGCCTGCCAGGCAGCTGGACTCCACCACGAAGGCCCTACTCGCCTCGCACACGAGAGCGCTGGGACTTATGCCACGCAGACGAACTCAGACCATCACCTGACAATCGAGGAGCAAATGGGATTCGGCTGTTTAAAAGTGATCAAAGCGTTCAAACTATGATTGCCGTTCGGGTCAAAGGTACTCGCTCTCACCGCAAAGCAAACATTACTGCTTCGTGTCATCTGTTCGTTACATCCATGTGCTGTTCTTCGCGATGGCCTTGACGATGCATGCATGAACTTCCGGAGGAATGCGCATCGCGATGCATCGTCCGCGCCAGGCGGGCGCACCGACATGCTGCACACAGCTATGCAGGCAATGCCCCGCTTGCTTGGCAACCTGCTCTTTTACATCTCATGTCATTCTCAAGCTCCCCTCACTGTCACAGGCCATCCCATCTGCACATCTCAACAGCATGGTCCCCTAGCTGAATTGAGAGATGCCGGCAGTTCGACCCAACTAGCCCTGGCCACTGTCTCGTTTTTTTTTATTTCACCCAGGAACCTAACTTCTGTCTCCGTCTAATGAGCCACCTTGCGGCACCTGCGTCCAAACATCGTTGCAAACCCCCTCTGTCAGCTGACGGTCGCACGTGCCCCAACCGCCGGGGGCACCGCGCCCACCGCCGCCACCCCCAACGCACCCCCTCCACGCTCCTCCCCACCTGCGCAAGCGCCCGCACCCGCCACCCCCTCGCCGCCCTCGCCACGATCATACCCCCCATACACCTCATCAAACAGCGCCTTGCACGGCACCCGCGCCTTGAGCTTCATGTTCATGAGGAACGCCCCGCTGAGCCGCCGGTGCAGGGAGTACGCCTCCTGGGGCGGGGCCGTCAGCCGGTGCTGCACCATCGTCGCCCCGAGGGCCGCCACGCGGCGCGTCAGCTGATTGTGCGAGCCGAAGTCGTACAGCCCCGGCGTGCCGAAGGGCGTGCCGACTGCCGCGCCGGCCGCGACGTGCGCGTCCAGCATCTCCGGCACCTCGTCGCCTGCACGCACGCATGACCCCCTCACGCACTTTGCAGCTCATAGAAGAAGGAGCGCGCCTGAGCCTGCTACAGAGCGCGCACTCTGCCGGGAAATGCACACCCACAGAGATCACACCACGTGCCATGCACAGAGTACAGTTCACCAAGACCACGGCATGATGCGCCCGGCCTCCTCCAGCGCTGGCGTTGATGGACACGCAGGGCCGGAGCACAGCAAACAGCACGCAGCACGCAGGCCTGCAGCGAGCCAGAGTGGCCAGGGCGCACCGGTCAGGAAGCCGAGGTGGCGGGAGTGGCGCAGCACACCGTCGCGGTCGCGGCGCGCGCACGCGGCCACCATCTCCACGTACTCGTCCACAAACGGCTTGGGGAATTCCCGCGCCGCGCCAAAGTCGATGAGCGCGAGGCGCCCCGTGCTCTCGTCGTACAGGAAGTTGCCCCAGTTGGGGTCCGTCTGCATGAAGCGCCACACAAACAGCTCCTGCATCACACCCACATTCACCCCAACGCGCGTGGTGGTGCTGGAAACCCATGCATGCATCACATGCACAGTCGTGGAGGCAGCCCTGGTCCGCCGTTTCATGGACTCACACACGGCGTGCTGCGTTCCTGAGCTGGTCATGCGCTGCCGCCCGGCTCCCTGACTGATATATGCACACCATGTTAACGCAGAGCAACCTCTCGCAGAGCACAGTACTGCGGCCGCCGGCCAGCAGGCCCTCCCACCCATGCGTGCTCCGCCAGCCGCCGCGGCCCGCGCAATAGTGTTTTGTAGTTCTTGTCCACGCCCACAGGAGGAGGCGCACCTGCAGCGTGAGGCGCAGCAGGGCGGTGCCGACGCGGTCGCGCACGTCCTGCGGCATGTCCTGCACGCGGTCCACCGGCACGCCATGCACCCACTCGCTCGCGAGCACGCGGTCGCCGCACAGCTGCGGCACGACGGCCGGCACGACAAACGCGTCGCGCAGCGGCGGCGCCGCCGCGCGCAGCGCGGCCGCGTAGCGCGCCTGCGCGGCCGCCTCGTGGCGGTAGTCACACTCTAGCGCGAGCTCGCGCTTCGCGACGGCCACGGCCTCCTCGACGTACAGCCCCCGCGGGAACACGTTGAGGAGGGTCATGAGGTTCATCAGGTTGTCGACGTCGCTCTCGATGCTATTTGCCACGCCTGCACGTCAACACCGTACATATACGTCTTTGTGGGTGGAGCACATCCAGTGGGAGATGCGCGAGCTAGTTTGCAGTGTCTTCAGGTGTTGTATCTTGGGTGCTCAGGGCATGCAGACCACTGCCCCTTGCTGAAATGCTGGTGCAATGGGTGCCAACTTGCTACTTGCTACACTTGAGCGGTTTGTCTCTGGTGCAGCAGCGCTGGTACCTGGCTGAGAGGTCCCGAAGCAATCCAGTGTGACTACATAGTGTGTGTCCTCAACTGGGTGGACCTGCATGATCATTCTCGAGAACACAGGATGCAGGAAGCTGCACAACAACCAGTCCTTGTGGTGACACAACCAGTCATGTCTGCTTCACTGCCATGCAACCATGTGTGAGCTGGTGCACTGCTGCCCCTGCCATTCTCTTTAGAGGGTGGCACTTCACAGCAGACACTGTGTCTGTGCACTGCCCACCTACAGGCCCCAAATGGCGGAGTGACCAGCAGACAAGGTATGTCAGACAAGGTATGTGAGATGAGATATGTGACACTGGGCCTGCCGTTGCACAAGTGACAATTGACATAATTGAGGCTGACTGTCCATCTGCTTTCCCACAGGCTGTGGGTAATTCCAGATCAACAGCATCACCATTGCGCATGGGATGGATGACTGAGACCAGGTGCTCATGGCCATGTGCATAGTGCGAATGTAGCATTAGCATGCTTCACAGTCGTTGGCAGGACATGCAGGCTAGGGGGCTCCATGCAGGGACATGGGTACATGCAGTGTTGCCTGGCTGCTACAAATGTCACTGCATGAAGCTGCCTGACGCTGTGCTCAGCACCAGCAGCAGCACCACATGAGCAATGGTCACCTAGGGTGAACAGAACCAGGCTATGCATGCAACTCACACAGTGCACATGCAGGCTAGGCGCCTCCATGCAGGGACATGGGTGCATGCAGTGTTGCCTGGCTGCTACAAATGTCACTGCATGAAGCTGCCTGACGCTGTGCTCAGCACCAGCAGCAGCACCACATGAGCAATGGTCACCTAGGGTGAACAGAACCAGGCTATGCATGCAACTCACACAGTGCACATGCAGGCTAGGCGCCTCCATGCAGGGACATGGGTGCATGCAGTGTTGCCTGGCTGCTACAAATGTCACTGCATGAAGCTGCCTTACGCTGTGCTCAGCACCAGCAGCAGCACCACATGAGCAATGGTCACCTAGGGTGAACAGAACCAGGCTATGCATGCAACTCACACAGTGCACATGCAGGCTAGGCGCCTCCATGCAGGGACATGGGTGCATGCAGTGTTGCCTGGCTGCTACAAATGTCACTGCATGAAGCTGCCTTACGCTGTGCTCAGCACCAGCAGCAGCACCACATGAGCAATGGTCACCTAGGGTGAACAGAACCAGGCTATGCATGCAACTCACACAGTGCACATGCATGCAGGGCAGTGGCACGCCTCTGCAGCCTGGCCTCTGAAGTCTGGCATTATGCCTTCCCAACACCACCTCATGTTTTGCGGCAAAACAATGTTTTGAACAATGTTTTGAACAATGTTTTGAACAATGTTTTGAACAATGTTTTGCGGCACCATGTTTTGAACAATGTTTTGTGGCACCGTGTTTTGAACAATGTTTTGCAGCACCATGTGGCACCAATCAAAGCAAAGCACAGCACATGACTCTCAAAAGAATGCTCAACACGCCAGAATTCGCCAGAATTCTCAACGGGCGTGCACAGGCGCTCGATTGGCCTCATCTGGAGCCTGGAGCCCCTGTGCATCGTCCCCGGACTCCGAGATGGCGCGACTGCCGCTCGCGTAGGAGCAGCACCCGACACAGCGAAACGGCGCGGGCAAAGATATAAGCAGTTTGGTTCTTTGCCCAGTGTATTCTCTGCTCTATTCTGGTGGGGAGGGGGGGGACCGCACCGGGGTACTGCACCTTGACGGCGACCTCGCGGCCGTCGTGCAGCACGGCCTTGTGCACCTGCCCGATCGACGCCGCCGCCGACGGCTCCCAATCGAACGACGCGACCCGCGTCTCCCAGTCGCCGCCCAGCTGCTCCGCCAGCGCCGCCTCGAGCTGGTGCCGGGGCATCACGTCCGCCTGCTGCCGGACCTGCACCCCCGCCGCCCCACCCGCTCAGGCCTTTGCATTCTGGGGATACTGCGTACAGGCAGCGCACTGCCCCGCCCGCGTGGCACCAATGCGTGCTGTGAGTGGAACTGCAAACGCTGCGATGCACCGGCGCTGTCCTATGCTGAACATCGACAACTTGAGCATCGTGTATAGTGACTGCTGGGCGATGCCTTTTACGCATTCAACAATCCAGGGCTGAGCGACGTCGAAACGACCTCCCAACACGGCACCACCAAACCCTCGGGCAGGAAGGTAATGCGCGTGAGTTCATGGACAGATCGCCGTCACACTGCTGCCTCGGCCGGGGAGCTCCCCAGGCGCACGCGCTACAAATAGTATGTGATGCCACAGCACAGCGCAGCACAGGGCGTGGCGGCGGCGAGGCCAGGAACGGGGGCGCGCCTGCTCGAGGGCTGCGGCGACGGCCGGAGGCAGCACGTCTTCGTCCTGGATGGACATCATCTGGCCGATCTTGAGCGCGGCACCGCGCATGCGGCACAGCGCGTTGGCGAGCCGCTTCGCGTTGGCCTCTGACAGCATGCCGCGGGGCTTGTCAGATGCTGGGCCGAGGGCCTGGCTCACCGCATCTGTTGCAGCCCCCCACGCTAGGCTCACACCGAGGCCCGCGAACCCGGCCGCACGGCCGATTCGCGATTCCGGAACTTTCCGCTCACGGAACTTTCGCTTTGCGACAGATATGGGGGGTGGCGCATCATGGGTGCCACTTGATGATTGAGCGGCTTCTGCCGCAGTGGACTGCGGAGGCTTGGCTTCAGACGGTGGAGTGGAAGAGCCTGCATTCGCAATGGTATGATGTATGAAGCTCGCATCGGACTGCGGTGATTGCAGCCCTGCGGTGTGCCCGGGCTGCTCGAGGGGTGTGGCCTGGTCCTCAGATCTAGTAGCAGCTCGATGAGGTGCTGCTGGTGTGGGAGCTTGGGCACGTGCAGCTTGTGCGCTTGATGACGAGTCCAGCACTCTGCTGGCTGGTGCTGCTGTGTATGGTGCTCTGGGCTGGGTTTGTCTTGCTGCAAGGCTCGTCTGAAACGTGAGCTGACCTCCGCTTGCAATGGCTTGGCCGTAGAGAACGCTGACGGGACGCGAAGATGCAGCGTCGCTGGACGAGTGTTTCAACTCTTTTTCTATGTTCTTGATGGCGCTCTCGGCTTGCGGACTGACCGAGGCAGCTGCGTCTCTGGCTCTCTCCAGCACTTGTGTGGTCGTGGGCAAGTCGCTGCGGAGGAGACGACGAAGTAGCTGACTGCACGCGTATATTTCATAGTGGAACAGTGTAGATGTAAGTCATGTGATATGGCGTCATTTATGTAAATGCAAGAATCATCCCAGCATCGACAATGTACACTTTGACGAGAGCATTCTGCAATCGATCCGCCTTGCATGCGATAGTGCTGGATGCTCTTGTGTTACGGAAAATGCCAGAAAATTACCACATACAGACAAGCACCCGTAGTCATGTACCTGCTAGCTGCTGCTTGAGCTGCCACCAGCACCGCCCCTCTCGCAATTCGGATGGCATCGTCTGCACGTTGCGCCATCGCAGATCTTCGTGGCCAAATGCTGATAGATATACGGGAGTAACACTATCGGAAACGCGGTGTATTTACGTGATTCTGACTCATTTGCCGAGTGGTAACGCACACATCCCTGGCCACAAGACACCTGACCATTCAAAGTACTTGGTGCAGGCTGTGCTGAATAGCGATTCCGATCACCTTTAGATCCGCAGCGATAAGCGACCAGCGTCACATCCTTACTGCTAACATGTCGTAGAATTGGAGGGCAGGAGCTTGCTACTTTTGTAGCTGAAGACGCAGCACAAACGACGGCCACGTTCACCCTTGTAACCACGTCCCGCTGATTGACAGGGTCTTCTGCAAATGCATCGAGAAGCTCGGATTCAACTAGTACCACCCATACCGATGCCTACGCGTCATGGCGAAGTAGGACATAGCTACGCATCTATACAACAACGAGTACCTGCCCCAGAAGAAGTCCCAGCAAGTCTAGACACTGGCACCTAGCATGGCACTTCACGCAGCTCACATGCGCGTGCATCGGCACACCGCTCTCTTATGCTGTACAAACAGTATCGTCTCAAGCAGGCTGCATTATTGCTTACACTACTGCAGGCCAGTCCAGCACTCCATGCCCACGGCCAGCATCGCACAACCAGGCCGACAGCAAGCCATCACTCGATCAAGCAGCCGAAACAGTCATACGCCAGGCCCGATCAGCGGGACTCGTGCGAGCCTCGAGCTCCGGGGTGCTCCCACGGAGCGCCCGGCACCTACCCTCACGCCACTCCCTTCAGAGCCTTGTCTATCTCGATCAGGATGAGCTCCGCCCTCAGCCTCACCTTCTGCGGTTGCCCGGACATGCGGTCGGGGTGCAGCAGCAGCCGCGCCTTGTTCAGCGTCTTCCGCAGCTGCGCGTCTGTGCTCACCTCTGCTAGTGACTTGCAGTTCCATACAGCCCCCTCCCAGAGCACCTTGTCTAGGTCCACCAGCAGGTTGCGCAGGCCGCGGCGCGTGCCCCCCTGCATTCGCACACCCCCTCACCACCTCCATCGCCACAGCCAATAGACATGTTTTGCACACATCTCGACACAGAATGTATGCCACAGACCGTTCCTGGCGCAGGTACTGTAGCACCTGTTGGGGTGATTGTGTGGTGTTGATGCATGTGATACCGTAGGCCATTCAATTACCCATCGGGCGCGGTTTCGGCAACAGACGCGCGTGCATCGACGCTCAGCGTACCTCACACACTCCCATCGCTGCAACAGAGAGCGCGTCCAACGTCTATGTGACATGTGATTCTGCGAGCTATTGGAGCTTGACAGATTTCTGTCCAAGGGAACGGACTGTTGGGTGTCGGCCCATGCTGTGCGCCATGGACACGCTCTCACAGCCCGACCGCCCGAGGCATCTGGAGATCGACGCATTACTAGCTCAAACACCGCACACGCCCCAACCGTGGCACAATCCACAAAGGTGGCGACCAGCAACGAAACACTTGTGACTGTTACATGCATGCGTCCGCATCCCCCGGCACGGCGCTCCTGAACGCACAAAGCACGCGGCAGCGAGCGGCAGGGCTGGGGGCACCGGAGAGCGGCGGCGCACCCGGAACGCCCAGTCCTTGATGGACGCCTTGATCTCATTGCGGTAGTCGACGCCCTCCGCGATCTCCGCTTCCTGTGCCACCTCCCGCATGTGGTGCGTCAGCGTCTTCTCCAGCACCTGCGCCGCCGTCCGCGCCGCGGAGCGCCGCGCGAAGCGCAGGCCGTCCGCCGACGCGCCGGCCTTGCGCTTCTTCGCCTGTAAGCACACACGCACGCACATGCCGTTGGACTGCCGCCAGCCAGTTGCCCCCCCTCGCCCATTGCGCAGAGGTCTTCAATCGCACGCATGGTGGATGTGGCTGCAAAGCCGGCCAGCACCGACCCGGGCATGTCAAGCATTCCCACACGCACCGGGCAAGCAGCATCACAGGCACCAGCATGAACGGCACCGGGCCATACCAGACACGAGAGTGGCCTTGCTGGCCCAGGTGGGCAGCGTGATGGTGTGCAGATACAGCAGCGGCCCGCCACGGCCGCCTCACCCACACCATGGCACCGGCAGATACGTGCGCCTGGGTGCGCATACGTGCGGGTGCAGGAGCACGCCATGGACATTCAGGAGCGCCTGGCCCAAGAAAACGCACAGGCACCCGCCTCCCGGAATCATGTTGCAGCAGTGAGCCTGGCCCACATGTGGCGTTCCGGTGGCACAGCGGCCATCCTGCTAGAGTCGCACATCCACACTGCTGCTCGACTTTCTGTTGGGCGCATTCATGCTGTGGCGGGCACCAGGGTTGCGAGGCGCACCAGCTGCTCCTCGATGTACTGCTCTGCCTCGGCGATCGCACCCTGCAGGCGCTGGGCACGGTCCGCCGGCAGCATCATCACCGCTGCGTGCGCCTCTGCCACGACCCGCTCCAGCATCGCATCCCCCGCCTCCTCCGGCTGCGCCGCTGCGGCCGGCGCGGCGGAGCTGCTGGGCGGCTTCGCCGCGCCGCCGCCGCCGGCCGGGCCGGCCGGTGCCTCACCCATTTTCGCCAGCCAATCCATGTCTGACAGCCCTGCGTCTGCGGTGGCCGTGTCGGCCGCGGCGCTGCCGCCACCGAAGAAGGCTTCGTCTATGTCTTCCGGCGCGGCTGCTGCGTGGCTGGCTGGCTCACCAAAGTCGCCGATCAGGTCCCCGTTTGCATGGGGAGGCGCAGCAGCTGTTGCCGGCGCAGGAGCGGCGGCCCCTGGTTCCATACCTAGAATGTCAAAGACCGGGGGCCCAGGTCCCGCGGCGGAGCCACCGGCGGGGGTAGCTGCAGGTGTTGCAAAGCCAGCTGCAGAGAGTGGGTCGTCTGCAGGAGAGCTGCCTCCCGGAGAGAAACCGCCGAGCAGGTCGTGCATTGCTGCCCCAGCGTCAGCAGCGCCCGTTTCGCCTGGCAAAGACGCCATCGGGGTGTGCCACTGCGTTCGTGTGGAGTCAAGGTCCGGCCCGCCCAGGCCTGCATCTGACGTGTCAAGAAAGGGTGGCCGGGGTTGCGCTTGGGTGGGAGCGGGTGCAGCGGCAGCTGTGGCTGGAGCAGGAACACTGTGGGAGCTGCGGCTGCGGGATGGGATCGGGAGTGGGCTTGGTTCGTGGCCAGGAAACCGCTGTGGATCATCGTCGATCTGGAAAAAAACTGCCTGCGGAGCTTCCCGAGGACTCCAGCCGCTGCTGCCGCTGCCACTGCGCGGGCGCCGCGAGGTGGAGGCGTCTGAGATGAGATCGTGGTAGTCAGGGACAGCTGCTGCCGATGTGACTGCGTTGGCCGATGCCACTGGTGGCGCCGGTGCTGAAGGTGGGCTGAATGTGGGCTGAAGGACAGGTATGGACGCTGGCAGATTCACAGGTTGCGCAGCTTTGGCGCCAGTACTAGCCTGCGAGTGGTTCAAGGATGTCAGCTGCGTCATCGTGCTCCAACCCGACGGAGAGGTGCCCGGAGAACGCACTTTCGGCTTGTCCACCTTCGAGCGGTCCTCCCCGGCCGGCAAAGCGAGATCTTGAAACAAGTCGAAGGCATCTGTGGTCGGAGTGGCGGTGGTTTGAACCGATGGCTGCTCGAGCTCGCTCAAGTCGTGAACTACTGTCGCTTGAACCGAGTGTCGTGGTGGCCGCTGAGAAGCTGGTGGCCCTGCACACCAGTTTCATGACATCCCGGAGACTCTATGTGTGGTGGCTGGTGCAAGTGAGGGTGATAAACACCAGTACCGCCCGAGGACAACGTCTGCAACATGGCAAAAGCATCACACCTGCGCCCACAGAGGCCAACAGAGTCGCAGCGGATTTTTTCATTCTGCAGAACATGCCACATTGAAACGACAACGACAGCTGAGTGGAGGTGAGGGCTTCGCTTCGGTACGGAAGGACAGAAGTCGCACTTCATCATGCCCGTCTGTTTGGAGCGCATGGGCTGGGGTGCAGTAGAGAGACCAGTGAGGTCTGAAAATGCATCAGTACTCATCGTTGATCACAGATGTCAACTCAAGATGCCCCCCCAGGCTCGACACCGATACCGCTGACACTGTACATCCGCTGATAACCTGGCATGGGCGTTGCGAAACCAATCTCGCTGTTGCAAGAGCTGCCTGTTGTTGCATCGGCGTATGTGGTCCGATGCGAGTGCTCCTGCGCATGATAGCTGGCATGCAGAGCTCGCGCGAGCTTGCGAGATAGTGCAGGCGCTCAGACTTGAAGCCTGTGTTGCTTGAACAGTAGACAGTCGTGCGGCTAGCCGGCGATCCATCCCATAACGAGCGCACAACCGTTGCACTAATCTTCTGCGCTTACATTGTACACACTTCAGCCTAGCATCAACTTCTATCACAGATCGGACGTTCGTGGAGACGGAGTGGCAGGCGAGATGGATTCCCACTGATCGCGCCTTTCTTTCTGCGTCCTACCTCGATTTCATTAAATTCATAAAGTATGCCTGCAGCGCTGCCGGAGACGTATGGCGACCTGTTTGGGCAGGTATGCTCTGCCTGTCCCCCAACTTGATGGCATATGGATCATGAATTCTCCTACAAGTCTGCAACAAAGCATCTAGTTTTTCTTTGGCTGTTCGTTGGTGCAGCAAAGGGCGGTACATCCAACACAGTGCTGCGCATTTCTTGCTGAAAAGAGACGGTCGCGCTTTGCCTCACGTGCTGCCGCGGGAATGCCATACTCGGAGAAGGTGTTGTTGATGCTTATCCGGGCTTGTGTGGCCGTTGTCGTGGAGTGCGATGAATTCTTGCCTTCCCCAGCTGCGAGCGACACCGTTGATCGTGCACCCATGGCCGTCATTCGTCATGATTCTTACACCCGCGGTTGCTAGTGTGAGATAATAGTTGTTTTGCCATATTTTGTGCTCGCCGTAGCAGCAACGCTCAGAGATGTTTGTGTCCGGAAAGCTCGACGCATGAAGCGCGCCATCCACCGGCGACACGCCCCGAAGCATGCGCGCAACATGGCAACACTCGCAACTCCTCAGCGGGCTTCTGAGGGTCCATTGACGCATGTTCAACCGTTTGTGCGCAGTTTGGAACATGCCTATACACCGTCGCGCGCGTGCATGAGTTTGACTGTTCATGTGGTTGGCGACAGCGGACAAGGCCTGCCACGGCACTTTCCGGCGCGGACAAACTGCGAATTTACTTGACGAGTTGTGTAATTGCCGATCGTATGCACTGTCGATATGGTCCCGATGGGAGTAGGGCCTCAAGGCGACGCTGACGTGTGCTTTCGCGACGTTGGCGCAGCTGCGTAAGACGAGGCCCGCGTGCCCGACAAGCAGGCTGTACACACCTCCCGAGGCCTCCCGAGGCTGCCCACCTCAGCCTGTAGCGTCCGATCCAAGCGGTGGAACTGGCTGCATTGTGCAGCACCTCTCGATACGGATGGGCGCAGCGCATGCAATCAATGCAGCGCAACCGGGCACGTCCGGATATCGGCCCGCATGCCACTGAGTCGCAGAAACCACGCACCCTGTGCTGTGTCACCGTTCAAGACGTGCATGCCTTGTCCGTCGTGATCTGCGTCGAAACCCCGGTGTTCGCGCCCCGTGACGCTGTCCGTGCCACACGCTTTTCCGGGATGCACTGCGCTCAAGTTCTGCGTCACCGGTGTTGCCTCAGTTCAGCAGACGCCGGGGCTCCAGCCTCTGCGCGTTCACGGTCGGCGTAGCGATGCTGGCGGTGCTCGCTGCGAGTTGCAGTCGTGCCTGCTCGCTGCCTCGGCCACTTGCACTGCAGGCCTCTGTACTCGCTGCGAGTGCTGCTGTCACACCCCTCGCGACCGCACCTGTTCGACTGCAGTACATCATGTTTCTCAAAACGACTGTATTTTGCCTGCGTGACGTGACCGTGCGCCAACGGTATCGTGCCATGTTCAGCGCGAAAATGTTGCCACATGTCGAGCACATCACTGGCCGGTGCGCATTGTGACTGTGCATCGTGCGCACGTCCATGCGGTGTGACGACAGTCTGTGTGACCGCAACGAATTGGTATCGCTGTTGATTGCTTGGCTCACGTAGACATCTGAAGAGGTCCTTTGCAAGGCCGAAACGTGTCATATCGGTCCGTGATAGTCATGTAATTCAGCATCGCCCTGTGAACTTTCTACCGCAGATCGTACACATCGAAACGCCGCAAGGCCTTGTAGATTACAACACCTTGACGCACACATACTTGCACTCCGGTCACCGAGGGCATGCATGCTGCACGCAGGAACACACAGGTGTACCGCTGGCATCTCATACACCATCTCATCCCCAGCTCCTACTGTCTGCGACCAGGAGCGCAATCGCAGCAGTACAGTTGCATTCGCCGTCCCTCACTCCTGCTTGAAAACTGCCCCTCCGCTGGACTCTGTTCCAGCCGCACCATCTCGACCAGCACGGCATGCATGTGCCGCACTCGGCATCCCCATATCCACCGTGCCTCGCCACAACCCCACACACCTCCGCAGCCAGTCCTGCCAGCTGCAGCTGCATCACGACAGCAGAGTCCTCTGCAACCACATCAACTCCCGCAGCCAGCGTCACTGCGGCCGCCATGTTTGAGCAGTCTGCGGTCGCCTGGTAGCTGTTTTACGGCTGCTTCCCAGAGAGCAGACATCTGCATTCAATCTTGCTCTGTGTCATCGGGCCCGATGGCGCAACGCCGCTCGCGCGGATCCACATCTCCGCCGCTGCAGGAGGTTGAGTGGCGGCCGGCCGAGCCCGTGACGTTCTGGTTTGCGCGGCACGGCCAGAGCGAGTACAACGTCGAGGACCGCATCGGCGGCGACTCGTCGATCACGGCGAAGGGCCAGCGCTTTGCGGACGCGCTGCCGGCGCTGTTTGGCCGCGTGCTGCAGGCTGCCGGTGAGGACCCCCGGTTCATCTCCGTCTGGACGAGCACCCTCCTCCGCACCATCGAGACCGCCAGCAAGCTGCCCCTGCCCCAGGTGCGTGGCTACTCTCTTTCCGCGTGCCATGCCGCAGCCTGCCGGGCGGCTGATGTTGCTGTTACTGCATGTGGCATCGAAGCGCATGCCGCATGCCAGCGGCCTTGCTGCCGTTGACGAGGCAGGCCGTGAGCCAGATACTTGCGCAATCTGTCTGTTAGCGAGATACTTGCGCAGTCTGGCCGTCTGTCAGCGCACTGGGCACTGGGCCATCGACTCGCGCACTTTAGGCCTGTTGTTCTCACCTGCCAACGTCTGCCTCACACCCATGAGTCACGGCCGAGACTCTCACATGAACAAAGGCTGAGCAAGGCTCCACTCTTTCACAGCAGCTGCCTCTCCCCCCCCCTGGCTTCATGGATATGTCAGGTTCCTTGTCCCCCTGGCATCTCCTCCCGAATGACTCAGGCTGCGGATCATCTCTTGCTGCCACTCATGCCGCTCATGCGTGTGCTGCAAGTCAACTCGCACTACCTCCCATGCCGGCCATGCCTGTGCTGCGAGTCATCTCTCGCTACGTCTCGCTACCTCTACTCCGTCCTTCCGTGCACCGCCGTGCACATCGTCACAGCCATGATGCATGGGGTGGGTGCAGGTGCACCTCAGCGAGCTCGACGAGATCCACGCCGGCGTGTGCGACGGCGCGACGTACCCCTACATCAAGACCTACATGCCGTACGTGCACTACAGCCGCAAGAAGGACAAGCTGCACTACCGCTACCCCAGCGGCGAGTCGTACGTCGACCTCTGCCGCCGCGTGTGGCCCGTGCTGCAGCGCATCAAGCGCCACGGCGGCGCGCGCCTCGTCGTCGGGCACCAGGCGGTGCTGCGCTGCATCTTCGGCTATCTCGAGGGCCGCAGCCTCCACGAGATCACCCACATCGTGCGCCCCCGCCCATTGTTATACATGGTCTTTTTCATCAGCGGAGGTGAGCATTGGCAGGACGCTAAGTTTTTAGTAAACTGTCACCCACCCGTGCCCTCCTGCGTGCCAGGTCTGCTGCCAGTGCACTGACGCGGCGCCTCCCCAGTGCTGCCGTGCCTGCACGCCACGTCCATTTCGCATGAAACCCGCGCGCGCATTCATCGCCGCTAATCGTTGAGGTCACCGCTGAATCTTCATCGTTCAAATCTCGGCCGAGCGAATCGTGCAGCATTCGTGCTGCCATGGCTCGTCTGCCGCACATCACCGGGCACGACAACGCGGTGAACATGACTCCATGCGGCGCTGTGACGGCCGGTCGGTGTGCTGCAGAGCGTCCCGCACCACGTCGTCTTTCAATTCACTGTGCACCCCGACGGCTCTGTCGAGCGCCAGGACTTCCCGATGGAGCTCGTCACGGAAGCACCCGGCGGCGCGGCCGCGATGCACTGGCCCTTTGACGTCTCGCACTCGCGGCCGCTCACCGCCTCGGATGTCGCGCGCGCCACCCCCAAGCCCAAGGTCCCCCTCCTCGTCCACCGCACCGCTTCGCTCACCGACGTCCTCGCCGGGGACGCCGCCGACGCGGCGGCGGCGGCCGCGCCGGAGGCGCCCGCCGCAGACGGCGGCGAGCAGTCGCACCGCACCGTCGAGCGCAACGTGTCGTTGTGTTCGAACCACGGGCCGCACGGCGGGGACGTCGCGCGGGGGGACGCGTCGACGCCGCGGCTGTGCCAGAGCGTGCCTGACGCGCTGCGGTTCATGCCGGCGCGGGTCGCGCAGTCGGAGCCGCCGCCGCTGCGGGCCGCGTCGCTCACCGGCGCGTCGGCGGTGCAGGTCGACGGGCGCGGCGACGACGACCAAGGTGTGCACTCGACCGCACGCTGCTGGAGGTGAGGCTCGCAGACACCGCTGCGATTCCGTGCGATTGTGTAGAGCATATCGGCTTGCATCACCGGCCGCTGCTTAAACCCCCTAGGACTTGTTGGCCCGCTCTTGCAGAGCACGCACGATTGCCAAGCAGTCCAGAGACCTGTTCCCGATCGTTGCCCGGGACCTTCTCTTGCGTCAAGCGTGTGTCACACCCTGCACCCGTGCATCTCGAAGATTTCGTTGACAGTGCTCTCTCCGCTAGCTTGTGTCACACAAGGCAGCTCGGCGCCCGGTGCACAGCTGTGATACCGGCACATCTCTGCCACAGAATAGCTCATGCATTGTGACACCAGAGCTGAGGCAGGCGGCTGTGCTGCAGAGGCCGAGACATTTGCGTCGCCGGTGTCGCTGGCGCCTGTCAGCCCGCCGCGCCTCGACGCCGACGAGGCCGCGCCGACCTTCGCCTCGAGCATCCCGGAGAAGTGCTGCTCCGCGAACCTCGGCTGCGGCGGCGCGACCCCCGGGGGCTTCCAGGCGCTGCGCCCGATGGACAGCTGCGGCACCCTCTCGAGCCTCATCGGCAGCAAGGCCGTGCCCCGGCAGGCCGCGACGCTTTCCGCCTCGGTGCGCCGCACCCCTCGCCCCACCATCTCCCCCTGCCACAAGTGAGCGTGTGTCTGTATGATTGCATCGCCAAACCTATAGGGATGTTGACAACTTCGAAAAGTTCCGCGGCTGAATGCCGCGTCCAAGCTGCGTATTGCGGTGTACGGATGTATCCATGATGTGAGGTTGTTATTGTGTCTGACCCGGTTGGCGCTGCTGCCCTGAGCTCGCAGGGCGTCCTCACAATGCGCAGGGCTGCGGTGCAGGGGGAGGGTGGAGCGTGCCCGCCCGGGGCCGGCCCACAGGTGACATGCCCGGCCTGCGGCGAGGTGTTTGTGAGCGCCGTGCGCGGCCGCGGGTCACCCCGCGCGTCCACGCAGGGCGACGCCTTCTGCTCCAAGCCGCCCTCCCGCACCCTCTCGTCCGCGTTTGAGATGGACGACTGCGCTCCCGACGCCGCGGCCGGGGCGACGCTGACCGTGTCCGCCTCCACCGTCGGCGACTGGACCTGCCTCGACAACTACCCCGGCTCCCCCTGCGCACCCTACCCCCTCGTCGCCTCCGACACCCCTCGCGACAACAACGAGCTCGCGGCCGCGTTTGTGCAGCTCCGCACAGGTGCGAAGCGCCCCCCGCCGCTCGGCGCCGCCGCCCCTGGCCCCGACGTCGGCGTCGACGTGTTCGTCGCGGACGACCCCCGCGTGCATGCGGAGGCGCAGCGGCGGCGCGTGCTGGACGAGCACGGCTTCCGCTTCCGCCGCGACGTGTGCGTGCTGCTGGAGACGAGTGCGCTCGCGCCCCCCGCCGGGGACGCCGACCACGACGAGGACCTGCTGCGGCCTGCTGAGCTGGCGTGGTAGGCCGCTGCGGCTCGGCCGCGGAGCCCCGCAGACGCCGCTCGAGGTGCTGTTGTGCGTGCCGGGCGGGGCGGGGCTGTCTGCGGCCCGCGGCGCGAATAAGCTCGCACCGGCTGAAGCTGCCCGTGTTTGACTGTGCATGCGTGAACGATGCGCAGGTCCAAGCGGTGCCGCCATCAATGACCTGTGTGCATGCACGAAAGAGGTCGCATCGAGTTCTGGGTCTTGCGCTCGGGAGAGGGCACCTGCACGGTGAAGCTCGGCTGGAGCTGAAGCTGGAGATAACTGATGCCGGCGGAAGATGCTCCCGGTGGTGGAGGGGCAAAGGTGCAGATGGTGGGGGTTGTTGGGGTTGAGGTGAGTGCGAGGTCGAAGCGGCCCAGCGGCGGCGGAGCTGTGCGCGTTGCTGCAGCCCGTCTCAGGCTGGTGGGGCACGCTCGGAGAGTGTGGTATGCCGCTGCGCCTTTTTGGCATCGCAGCCCAGGGACACAAAGGCTCCGCCCGTGCATGGGGCCGAAACCGTCACTGCTTATTTACGCCGTATCAATTGGCGATTGATGTGCTGGTCGAGTCACCAATGTTGCCTCGGTTGGTACGTTTGTTGACACCTTGGTTGATTGTGTGTGGAGAGTGTCTGGTGCAGCGCGAGATTGAGGCGTGCGGCAGTGTGGCGCGTATGCCATGGTGATGCATGTGCCTGCAGTCGCGGCTCCGCTGCTGCGCGAGAACCTGTGTGATGCATGTGCCTGCTGTGGCGGGGGCGTGCTGACCGCGCCCGAAACGGCGGCCGCTGGGGCGCGTGACGCGTCATGACGCGGACACTGCCGAGCCCCCGTCACGGATGACACGGGTGGCACGTGGCAGTGCATCGCAGGCCTGGGCGATGGTCTGGTGCTGCAGTGCATGGAGGACAGGGGAGAGGTGGCCGAGTAGCAGGCATTGTTGGCTGTTTGCGCTGTTGCATTGTGGGTGTAGGTTCGATTCGGTGTGTGTGCGGCCATTAGCGGAGAGCCGGTGGCGGCGCGAGCGCCGGCTGCGTGTAGCGGTATGGGGTTGAGTGCTAGGACGGAAGGGAGCGGCTGTGCCTCCTCAGTGTGGGGCCAAATAAGTTGCCTCTTTCTGCAGCAGCGATTGCAGCAGTGATCTGTGCACTGATTGTTCATGGATGAGTGTGCGAATGCAGCAGCTGAGAGCCTGGAAACTGTACAATGATTCGTTTTGTAATTCAATCTTTTTTATTCAGTGGATTGTAGCAACGACTGCGCTTCCAACTGTACGGATGTGAAGGAAGCCTGGGCCACAATGATATGAATTGACCTGCAGATGATGTTGGATCAGGGCCATGGGAGATACTCCGTTATGTGTCCCGAGGTAGGGCACTCCGACGACTAGTTATCGGCTGTTCAATCAACTGCTAAAATCGAAAGCAGGCAGATGAAGTTGTCCATTGTGTTGGCAGATGCCATGCACTCTGTGCCACTGTAGAGTGTGCTGTAGTAAATGCTTATCAACTGAGCTGTAGTGATGACACTCTGTGCTGCTGAGGCTGAATCCAGCCCGTCTCAGGAACTTCCCAAACTGCATGAACATGACGCCGCGGCTGACTTATCTGATGTTCATGCAAGGGCAGTTGACGGAAGATCCTATTGCGATGCCCGCTTTGAGCTGATATTGTTGGAGCATCTCTGAGTGCAGCTTCATCAGCTTGCAACGCCTTGTCGTCTGTTGCTCTGCCGCAGCTCATGCCATATGCTTCTTCTGATGGTCTGTCTCACCCGTGTGTGCATCAGTGGCTTGATCAACAATGATTATCCTGGGAACGATGTCCACAGTGTTTTGCAGACGATGGATGGGCGTAGGTCATTTCAATGGGCCAGGCTGCCAAGCATGCTGGAGGGCGCAGCTATATATGCAGCGTCCACATCAGTGGCTTCAGGACACTCCGGTCTCAACACCACATACTCACATCAGTGCCCATGTCCACTGCCTCGAAACTCTTTTGCGAGGCCATCCTGAACCATGCCCAATTCTTCCAATCACACAGGCTCACCTTCTGATTAGAGGAGCCAGAATGTACATGCAATTGCCTGATAGAGGAGTGGCCGAGACTCTCACGTGAACTTGGAAAGAAGCATGCCTGAGAACTGTCAAGAGCAAGCTGTGTGGAACAATCATGGACTCCAGCAGAGTGTGCAGTCATCTGCCAATTCATTCACCAATCAGATATTGACTCAACTTTGCAGAGTATTGACGCACGCATTCAGGCCTGAATTATGGCTGGAAGGCAGGGGCCCAGAAACTCCTGTGTGGTGGACTTCATAATAGTAAACGAGAGTTGTTGTCACTGGCTGACTTGATGCACCTTGCCCATGCACCACAGCCGCGAATCAAATGGACTGGACCAGTGACGGACTACTTTCCCGACCTCCAACACACCACAGTGACTCTTCGTGTGCGTAGCAAGTGCCTGAGGAGCAGCGCTTATATCAGTACTTGGTGATGAGCTGAATGCCGGCACTTTGTTGGCATGTGCTTTCAGACAGTATGGCTCAGCTGACAGTGCCAATCGGCATGCTGTTTGTCATACAAAACCCCTAAACGTTTTCAATCAGTAGGGCTGGAGAGCATTGACATTAGACAACTTGGGCCTTAGTCAACAGTGGCACTGGAGAAGGCGGTCATTGTCATGGTCAATGTTTCAACACACAGAAGTTCAAAGCTTCCAATTCGGATCGTCATCGAAGAGGTATGTGGGATCTCAGCACAGCGTCCATGACCAGCACCTCTCGTGATGTGCCTGGCGATGCGCTGTGTCAATTTACATGTATCAGGCCATTGTATGGCTGTGGCAATCCAGTGAATTGGCCGCTGTACCACTGGATTGCCACAAAAGTTGGGTTCGTGAGGTCGGTAGTTCGACACCCGCCTTGCACTGTCAGTGTCGCGTTAGGTGGGGCATAGGATCATGGGACCAGCGTAAGCCCAGAGAGGCAGTGGTTGGATCGATGCTGAAATGGACCGGGGCAGCTGGAGGACTGGCCAGCCTCAGATCTCAGAGGACCCAGCTTTTCTGGCAATCCAGCGGCCATATCACTGGATTGCCACAATGGCAGAGCAACTAAACAAACCAAGTCAACCTAGGCCAGCTGCCGATGCCCCGATGCGCTACCTGCCATGGTGCACAGTTCAGTGCATCAGCTGCATAGAGCTGCGATGTGCAGGAGGCAACAGTGTGGAGCCCTGTGTCTCATCTCGTCATCACTCAAGCACACAGCATGAGGTCCCGTTCAATCGGAGTTGCCAATATCCTCTTCAGCATACGGCTCAGTACCTTCAGATTTACTTTACTGTACAGAGGGTCACGATCAGCCAGCCACACGCTAGAGCATTAATATGCATTGCAAGTTGGCAGCCATTGTCGCCCGGTAAATATTGTGTACGATCAAACATTGACAGTCCTGGGAAAGCACATCACCAGCATAACGTAGCTCAGAGGCCTGAAAGGCCTCACGAACTCAGTGCAATGCCTGGATGAAGGCGCGCACGCAGCTGGGTGTCGTGCTCGCTGCCAGACCGCACCCATACTTGATGTCATCAACCGCATCTTATTACAAGTACTCCCTCACCGACAGCAAGGAAGCATTGGCTTATGCGCTGCCAGCCTGTGCTATGACAGGCACAGGCAAACTACAAAGAGCAGCTGGCATTCCCTGGTAGCCAGGTCAGCGAAAGGGCACACTGCTGCTCAGCCTGGTGCATGTTGTATCTGAAACTGCCGTCGCTCACAGCTGACCCATGGCTTGCTGATCCAGCTAACCTATTGCCTTTGCACCTGGCATGAAATATGTAGCTGCCATCCACCGGCGCGCCTTCCCACCCTCCTGCGCAGCTGCCCCATACCTATATTATAATATACACAACCAACAGCTGCGGCCATGCATCGCACAACGGGGTGCACTAGACGGCACACTCGCTCCGATCAGATCTGCTTACAGGCGCACACGAGCTCGCAGGTGCATCATTGCTAGGTGCCTCGAGCCATGGGGGGAGGGGGGGGGGGGGGGGGGGGGGGGGGGGCATGGCCACGGATGGAGCACTTGAAAGTAAATTGTTTATACTTTGCTTAACTTGTTTCAGTGACACTCATCGGCACCCTGCAACCGGTGCGATGCGGCGGCGCAGGAACCGCCGACAGCTACTACAGAGCTTCTGCACAGCGCGCCTCATGCTGACCAGCCTCGCCCTGCCCGGTACATTTCTACAGTGCATGCATGACTGCCATGCAATCCTGTCGCGTGGCCAGCCAGCCGCAACGCGATGGCCCCAGCCCCTGTGAATCCGACTGCGATGGCCGGCCCTGCCGCGGCGCCGACGCTGCGGACGGCACCGGCATCCACGGCGAGCCGCCGCCATCGCACGTGCGGTGCGCGCGCTACGCGGCGGCGAGGGCCTTGGAGCCGCGCGCGGGCTGCACGACGCAGCCGCCGGGCTCCGGGATGGAGGCCTGGTACTTGCGGAGGAGCGCGGCGAGCATGTCGTCGGTCATGGCCTCGAGGTCGAAGCGGGGCCGCCAGGCCCAGTCCTCGCGCGCGCGGCTGTCGTCGATGCTCGCCGGCCACGTCGCCGCGATGTCCTGCCGGAAGTCTGGCTCGTAGTCGACCTGCGCAGCCCTCCCCTCAGTCACGCCGCCGCGGCAAGACGTAACATGTTGGATGTGATTTGTGTGCAGAAGAGGCAGCTTTGGACCAAAGTAAATCTTTGTCCACAGCAGGCATCACAGTCCACCCGTACGGACAGCCTCGCTGTGGTCGGGTCGTGCAGCGACGGGCGGTATCGCAGAGGACAGGGACGGAGCCAATGCGCATGCATGCAATTGCTCGAACCACCACCACCACCACCACCACCACGACCACCACCGTGACCGCAGGGCGCGAGGTGCCGTGCCAGGCGACAGGTCCAAGCAGTACCTCGACGAACAACCCATGTAAAAGCAAACGTGTGCGATGCGATGTGGTGGCAGAGGCAGGACCGGGCTGTGTCCTGCGCCGACAAATCCGGTTGCGCGGCCCGGCACAGCAGCCGCGCGGACCGCCAACTCCACATGCACTGACCGCATGCGCACGGACACGGCAGCGCACTGAGTATGGGGGCAGCACACGCCGGGGCGCCACGACCCGGCGGTCGCAACCGGAACAAACCCCCCGCCGAGAGGGAGGCACACCTGGAAGTCGGGGTAGCAGAGGCGGATGCTGCGCTCGAGTTGCGCGGGCGTGAACGACATCGCGGTGACGTTGTACGTGCAGCGCGAGAGGCGCTCGCGGGGCGCCGTCACGAGCTCCCACGTCGCGCGCAGGCAGTCCGGCATGTACATCATCGGCAGCGGCGTGTCCGGCTCGATGAAGCACTTGTAGCGCTGCCCCAGCACCGCCGCCTGCACAGCACACAGCACTGTCACGCCCAGCACGCACACGCGCCGTCGCGCAGCACGACACTCGCCCCTAAACTGTCGATGCGGACGATACTGCACACAGCACATCATAATACTTCACACAGCACACAGCACGCCGACACGAGAAGATCCGTGTTACAAACGTCACAGGTTTGTCACCAAAAAAAAGTGTTCGCGCAGCACGCAGCACGCAGCGCGGAGCGCACCATGTACATCTCGATGGTGTAGTCGGTGGTGCCGCCGCCGGGGAGGGAGAGGGAGGAGATGATGCCGGGGTAGCGCAGGGAGCGGAAGTCGACGCCGAGCTTGTCAGCGTAGTACTTGCCGAGCAGCTCGACGTGCACCTTCGTGACGCCGTACATCGTGCTCGGCTCGCACACCGTCTCGTCGGGGGTGTCCACCCTGGGCGTACTGTCGCCGAAGACGGCGATCGTGCTCGGCGCAAACACCTGCACCGCGCGGCGCAGCGGTTCAGGACGGAGGTGCTGACACATCTGTATGCCCGGGCTGATTCGCACGGCTGCGCTGCGGTGAACGCGTTTACAAACACATCAGCCGCTTGAGGTCAAAAACATGAGCGTTCGAATGAGTACGTGCATGTGCGGCGGCTGGGGCATGCGAGTGGCGTGTGTTGAGAGGGGCGGGGGCACACCGAGACGCGGTGCTGCGCGGCGACTTCCAGCACGTTCTGGATGCCGAGCATGTTGACGCGCAGCGCGAGCTGCGGGTTGCGCTCGCCGACGGCGGACAGCAGCGTCGCGAGGTGCAGCACGTGCGTGATGCGGTGCTCCACGACGAGCCGCGCGAGCGACTCCCGGTCCGTGACGTCGCAGTACGCGAAGGGCCCGCGCGCCGAGAGGCCGCCGCTGTTGCGCACGTCCGTCGCGACGACGTTGACTGGCCCAACGCGCTCCCTGCAGGCCGGCCGGGCTGAGCTCCCCTGTTGCCCGAGCGGCGGTGGGCATCGTGCATGGTCCCATGCTGTGTGCGTGGGACATGCAGTTGCAACATGTCAGAGATGATGCATGTGCAGTCGGCTGTGGTGCGCTGCCCTGCAATGGCCCCACCTTGATGCGACGTGATCCGTGCTGTGTGCATGGTGAAGTAGATCAACGTCCAGAAACCCGACTGAGCATTGCGCGAGCTGATTCGGGCAATGGTCCTAAGCGCCCCTGGGGGGAGGGGCGAAAGGCCGTTGTGGTGGTGGCGGTTTGTGCTCGCATGTGCTGCACTGCCATGTGCGTTCACAATTCGTGAATCACGAGGGATCAGTCAGAGGCAAGGAGCGGCACGAGCAGTGCACGCACACACTGTGGTGTGCAAGCGATGCTGCCACTTGCTGAACCCGCCAGGCAAGGGCATTGGTGCTTCTGGAAAGGCTGGTAGCTACAGAGCTCTGCACAATTGCATGCCGCTACTCCGGACGTGCTTTACAGCAGCATCTTTACCTCTGCAGAGGTATTGCATGCAGCTGGCTGTGCTGGTCGCCAAGCATGGTTGTTGCTGTTTCAGGTGGGAGTCAACATGAGGTGCACTGGGCATGCAGTGGCAGATGGTGTGTACGGGACATGCCGTTGTACTACGTGGTAACCCCCCCCCAGAATGGCACTTTTCGGTGGACAACGTCATACCCCCACATTCCCGCGGCGACCGCCGATTTAACACGCCTAAGCATCCAATATTACCTTTCTGAAGGGCCGCATGGATTCGGTCACGCGGCATCTGGACGGACGATTCAAATTCGGACGCATGAACCGCACCGCGGAGGCACTGCAGGAACGCGCAGCTGCAGCCCACACCCACACGCGGAAGTGCGGGCAAAACTATACACTAATCACCTGTTTACTTAACATCCATTTGCTTTGAGCTTACTCGCACGCGTTGCATCCTGTGATCGGTGCGGATGTGCTGCCGACTGTACCTGAACTCAGCTGAGGCGCGCTGCTGTCGCCAGCGTGCGACTCCTAATTGCGATCAGATACCGGAAATATATTAAATGATGACTATGAGGGTCGAGCAGCGGCGATGGCCAGCGCTGCGAGGAAGAAGCACTTGAAGAAGATCTCCAAACTAGGAGCGACAGCGAGGAAGAGCCTGGCAGCACGGCCACCGACCCCTCTGCCCGGTACGCATGAATGACTGTTGAGAACATAGTGTCATGAGTGGGCTGCTCCCAAGCAGTGGCTCAGCTGATCTCTGCAGAGCTCTGTACAAATCTGGCGAGGGGCTGAGTGCTAGCTGCTACCGACTGGGCTACGATTCTGGCATGATATGCAGGAGTAGTTTGCATCAGAATGTAACAAGCATACTCTGTCCTTGCACATCCCCTGAACCAAGGCAATGCAATTTACGAACTCACTCGCAACTGCTTTCACTTTATGCTGGATCCACAAGGAGAAGTCAGAGATACTGTGGCACATCCACCTGCAACGTGGCCTGGCCCACAGCCCGGGTCAGTGCAACCGCACGCGTGGCTGCTCCTGGGGTACAACTTTCAGTCTGTGATTGAAAGTGTGCACCCTGGACGCGGTATGGTCCGCCCACTGACGAAGTATCACGGTGAGCAAATTGTGCTACTATTTACAAAGCAGCACCTGTTGTGGGATGCAATGGAGACAGAGCTAAACAAGCTACGAGCACACCCAGAGTTCAGATGCATTGTCGACGAGCTGCAGAGATTGTGGGCTGCAATGGGGGAGTGCCATCGCCAGATTCACCTACCACCCTCTCAGCTTAGTCGGGAGGTGTTGGAAACAAACATTGGGGAGGTTGAAGTGTGCCTGCGCTTCTTTGAAGAGAATGTCCTTAGGCCGTGCAGCTACAAGCTGAAGGCTTACGACCACATTCTCATCAAGCACATGCTCAGCGAGGTAGACAAGCTAGCTCCACTGAAGCTCTCCCCGGTCAGTGTCTCGAGCCGCTTCATTGAAGCTGGCAACAAGCACGCCAAGGCTATGTTCCGGAGGATGCCAGGTGGTGGGAAGGAGTATCCAGACAAAAGAAATCGACCCGTTGTACAAGTGTTTAGAAAGCTAGTGGCCCGGTACAAGATGGAGAGAGTGGTGTACTACCAAGACTTAGGCATGAGCGTCACTGAACACGCAGATGCAGAGCAGCCAGGTACACCAGTCATGAGCGCCGAAGATGAACCCAGCGGAGGACACGATGTCACGACTGATTCGGTGAGTGCCTGTTCCAGCTTGAATGAGCTGGAATCCACATGGCCTGACCCTCTATGTGGAGATGGCCACGATGCGAGACCAGTCAGAGCACCTAAGGTGCTGCCAGCTGTGCACAGCCATACTCCGTATTGAAAACATAAATTGTATGTATAGTATGTACATAGCAGCGGCATTGTGCTGATGCTTGAAGTGAGAGATCCGCACTTGCAACAGCAATGTCCAGACTAGAACAGTGTGGGGGACAAAAGACACACCCTCTGCTGCAAGAGAGCTGCCAGTAAACAGATTCCCTACTAGGAAGTATGCTGTCGCTGCCAACTCGACGAGTGTCCACAGACACTCATCAGGAGCAGTAGCCCACCTACCGCACACCGCAACACAGACACCAGGCTTGACACACCCCACGAGGCCCAATCCACCGCAAATAAACGAGACAAAGATCACATACGTCCAGTGATGATGCTGTGTTGTGTTCTGATTCACTCCGCTGCACGTTGGCCTGATTTGCGGGCACCTCGTGACAGTGCAATGACCTGACTGATCACCCCCTTCCGCGGCGCGGGAGCCGACCAAACAGCGCGAACTATGCAGCATAGCATCATTCAGATCATGTTGATAATTAATTGTGGCGTTTGGCAGGTTTCCGCCGCGACTTTGGGTCTTGTACCCATGGCGCATCGCGATGCACCCGGCACTCGCAGCATGCACATGCCGAGCCGTCATGCACCCAACGGAATCCATTCACCGCCTCAAAATGTCGATAGCTGACGCATGGCGAGGGCCGCATGCCGTCATGGCGCGTGGTGCCGGCGCGTTAGGCTGTCCAGCCCCTGGGGGGGGGGTTACCACGTAGTACGTTGTTGCAGCGTGTCGGATGCGACACGCGCATCAACAGAGTCCGTGTCTGTGTACGTGCCTTGGGTTGATGTGATGACTGACCGCGCAATGCGTGCATGTCGAGCCGTGCCACGGAAGCGTGGAGCATGGCACAGGACGCACAGAATTGTCCTATACAAGCAATAATGCACAGTAGTGCGGTCACGAAGGGCGTCCACGATGCGACTGGCATTGGTCGGACGCAGCGGGCGCCCGAGGTGGCCAGGTCGATCTTGGCGCAACAGCCAGATCAGCAGCACGTTGACAGACAAGGTGGCATGAGCACAGCGTCGCTTGCCAGTGAACATTGCATTACAACAAGGCACAGGTGAAACAAGGGGGCGCACAGGTGGTGTATCGATTGACAGCTAGCGCGGTCGTCCCTGCAATTGCTCCTGCCCGAATTTAAGCCCGCAGGTGTGAGGAATGTGCCCTTCCTGGCCCCGGAAGATACCCGGGGTTAGCCAAATGAACACCATGATCCGAATGTTTCACTACTTTGACCATTCAGAGGCCGTGGCATGCATCCAAAGCGCAACCACAACACACTTGTCTGCAATCGATGCCACACCTGAGATAGTGCAGAATTTCGGTCCCGATCTGCCCCCCAGCTCCCGTGACAAGGAATCTCGGCACTGCTTCATCCTTTTCGTCATAAATTTGCTGCATTCGGGGTGTTATTGTGGTTGAGAAGAGGCGTTGCGCGCCCTGCGACTGTCTCGCTCCAGCGAGGGATCGCGCCAGTCCATACGCAACTGGCGCGAGCGCTTGCGAGAAGGATCCAGCCGCAGAACCGATAGCGGAGGCGATGATAGAAGGCATGTTGCGTATCGGTGGTCACTATCGGCTTAGATGGCCGAGGACAGTGTCCTGCAAGCAAGTCAGAGCACTCTAGCAAACAGCAGACAAAGCACACGACCAAGGACAGCGCAATTGCGTCTCAACGTCAAATTGATAGAGGCTGTTTTGCCAAGGGCTCATATATGTGACGTGCTCTCGCAGGCAGAGACGACGTGTGCAGTGCGCGTCGCGTCACTTGGTGAGTCATGATACCCCCTCATGTCGACCATGGAGATGTTTGGGCGCGGACGTGCAAGCACAAGGTGGGGTGACGACGAAGCCCCACAGAGCAAAAACGATGTTGCACAAGTGCCTGCTGCGAGCGAAGAACGTGCCGCTACACGCAAAACTGTGTATCTACTGCTACCAACTGAGCAGACAAGCTGTTGCCGAAAACACACAAACTAACAACACTTTCAACGAAAAGTAAAATGTGTTGATGTGCTTCGGACCGATTAGCAGGGCATCACCCAAGCGCCGCGTGGTGCGCAACCTCAGCCCACGAGATGTACCAGCCGAGAGCCAACGATCGGTTCAAGAAACACAGCTGATCACTTCGGCCCCCACACACACATATAAGCAAAGTCTCTTTATCTGAGCTTTCAGGTTCGACCGCATCCATCGGTCTTCTCGGTCTTCACGATGACGTCGTGCCGAGAGTTCGCACGCCCCTCAGCTCTGCTCATGATCAGCACGTTGCACAGTGTGCGCAACAACACGGTTGGAGCAAAGGCCAGTCAGTTGATGCCCACAGGAACAATGACAGGCTGGCGATTTCATCTACCGCCAGGTTTGCGGAAGGACTTTCTGCGCTGCTTGCTTGCGTGCAGCGAGCTAGCGAGCTACCGCAATTATCCAGGTCTGTGCCCACAGCCGTGGCTGATTGACGCAAACGATGTGAACCAAGCGCTTAGCATACCTAACACGTCTGATTTGTCTCCCGGACAAATGACCTTGATAGTCGTATGTTTGCTGAATGTGTTCTTGTGCGATTTCGCAACGGCAGCCAAGGTCCCATTCGAGCGATGATGATACTGGACAGAACTCGTCGTGGCCCCAGAGAAAAAGAAGTCATCAGTGCCTTTTGAATTTACGCCGTAGCTGCGCAAACTATTTATAGAGCGCGCCTGGGCTGAACAGCCGCCTGTTCCAGTGCAATTGTGTCTCGCCTTCCGAGATGTGCAGGCCCGGATCACGTGAAGCACGCATGCACTGACCGGTCTTATCAATTCACGGCAGCACGGAATCTGCGCACTTGCCCTGCTGCAGTAAGGCTTTATCCTCCTGTAACATCCGCTGAGTGCACCATCGAGTGCTGTCTTGAAGACATATTGCTGTGGTCTGCAAGCCAGCCCAGGCTTTGCCGGCACCGCCCTGTGGCACTGGGAGATTCCCCCCTGGTGCAAGTTTTCGAACCGCGCCAGGGCCACGAACTATGTTGACAGTTTGTGCGATGCATTCAGTGAGGCTGAAGTATGCATGAACATGTCAGTGATTATACAGGATCCACGACTTCATGTCATTCCCTCTTCAACAAACATCTGGTTGCTACATGGTTTGTAAAGGACATCTTCCTCTATGATATGTGTCCAAGATGCAGAGCCATATCCACTATTGCACCTGCTGAACAGTTACGTTCATCAGAGGCCATCAACGGTGCAGAACCATGTATCCAGTGGTGTGCCATGTGTTCTGCATAGCCCTGCCTTGAATGCCACATTCCTTGACTGTCGGCTTCAACTAGTGAGCAATCTGCCGCTGCTACTGCATTGCGTTCACCTTGCGTGCTATGCCAAGCAAGCACAATAGACCCCTTATGCTGTGCGAGTGATTGTGCTCGCTTGTACGGTACCCTCAATGATGTTGTGATAGCTCTACACTTCAATCCCGGTGCTTTTCAAAAGCAAATCCCAGATCATTGAGTTCCTTCTCATGTTGTATCCTCTCCTTCGCCAAGAGATCGCGGAGCTGGGCTTGCCTTTGCATGCGCAACACCTGATTGGCGGCGGTGAGCTCTTGCACCATCTGATCTTTGATGCCAATCTGTCTTTGTTGCATCAGAGTAGACTCGTCTGTGGAGAGATTCGCGAGCAGGCCATGCGTTGTGGCTGTTACTCCATCAGAGAACCACTTGGCATTGCTTGTTGCTACTTGGATGTCCCTGGCGTGGAGTTCGGCAGCAGCATACATATCATTTGTCTGCTTCAAACGCTTGATGTTCCCAGGTTCTTTACCCATTGCAGAAACAACCTGGTGTATTTGCAACCTCCACACGCCCTACAAGGCTCAAGCTGGTTCCATACCGACCAGCTTATTCACAGTAGGATTAGCAGCTGCAATAAGACAGATTTAAATTGCAATGAAAGTTCTGAGCGGCATGATTTAGGGTGTCTAGGACGCTGTCGAAGGTGTGTCTACCCAGTTGGGGAGGAAATGACACTGACCTTTGCGATTGCCAAGGGCCCCCTTTGCTTCGCGACTATCAAGGGCCCATTCTTCATCAATTGATGTCTGCTGAAACGGTGTCTGTTGATGCGAAGTGTGAGCCAGAGTCACGGAATTCGGCGGTCTTGTGAATAGGTCACGCGAGTGCTCAAAGCCCTGCGAGCCCGAAGCGATTACACACTGACATGCAGAGCAGCTCGCGCTAGATGCCGTGGATGGAGTCACTAAGGCAGCATTATGAGAATCAAAATGTTATCACGAATACAGTCGTGGCCTGCGCGAGGCATCGTGGCTACCGGCTGCATCGGCACGGCACCCGCATGCGATGCAATTGGCTAGCACTGCCGCTTCTGATCTTTGGTGACAAATGCGGATAGCAGGAAGTCTTCCGCGACGCTCACGGAACATCAGGTAGCATAAGACTGAATTGTTGGTAGCATGTAGCCCGCACCAGAATCTTCATTCTCCTGCCCTTATGAACTGACCTTCCAGCTTTAGTGTACTAAATGGCTGATTATCCTCCTGGGGCACCGCTCAATGGCGGATATCACGATCCAGGCCACAGCAACGCTCCGAAACGTCACAGAGACGACGAGTATGGGGCGAACAAACGACCAGCATATGGGGGAGGCGGTGGCCCAGAGACCGTCTTCCGATTTCTCTGTGACTATAAAATTGTTGGGGGGATGATCGGTAAGGGTGGGGAGAACTTGAAGGAGGTACAGCAGAACACTGGGGCTTTCATCGAAGTCATACACGAGGCGCCACCGCATTGCACCGAACGTGTGTTCATCATCGCATCTCCACGAGATGCTCCAGGATCTGGAGAGTTCAATGCTGCGCAGATCGCGCTGTTCGGGTGCGTCTCCTGCACATGAATGAAACAGAGTTCCGCCGTACTGTGATTCAACTCGTTTCACCAATGTCTCGAGCATCTGTGACTCTGGAATATCCTGAATGCAGCATATTCGATAAACAGCTTGGCTTGGAAAGGCATGGCTGCCCGCCTGGAGGACCGTTTCTGAGGTGTGATTCGTGGTTGCCGCACTGGCTCGCTTCATTCTATGTCAACAGGCCAACCCTCCGCACCTTGTATAATTTTAGCACTCTTTTCCTTTCTGGTGCTCCGAGGGAGGTGTTCCAGGACAGTCTGGGCTCAAGGACCGAAACCACGAACACTGCATGTAGGATGCTGATATGCGCTTCTCAAGCGGGAAGTCTCATCGGCAAGAGTGGAGTGACAATCAAAGAGCTCAAGGAGCAATCAGGGTGCTCTAACATCAAAGTTTTGCAACCAGATGACCTCCCACCTTGTGGCCTGTCGTCTGACAAGCTGCTCCATATCACAGGGCCCCCTGAGAGTCTGCGCCGTGTGCTGCAGCTAGCATCTACACGGCTACGCGATAGCCCACCGAAGGAGCCGCCCTCACATGAGCCTTGCAAGAATGCGTACCCGCCTGCCCCGCCTATGGGCGGCCCGCCGCCTGGATACATGGGTGGACCATCTCCGCCAGGGTACATGCCACCACCAGGTGCCGCAAATGCTCCCGGTGCCCCACAGTACTGAGTGCTGCACGAGGTCGAAGGCAGCAAAAGTACTTGGCGGTTTGCCCTGTGACCAGCTGGCATTGTCATTTCGTGTGCTTATGAATTTTTGGTAAGTTGTAAAGCTGCACTTGTGTGAATGTGCACCCCTTGCGTTGAATTTTGCTGCTCTGGCGATGTCCTGTGTTCGTAGCCGAGGCATGATGAAGGTCAGCTTCTCAGTATTCTGGTGTGACATGTGGCCATGGTCAGCCACAATATTGACCATGGAGCCTGCCCAACCATTTGGCAATCTGGGAGAGATGAATTTTCAAAGTCATTCCTTCGTTGATACATGTATCTGTTGATGATCCTGCCGAGGCATGGCCATGGTATGTTTTGTTTTGCCCTCAGTCTCCTCAGGGAGAGGACCTCTGTGCTAAGGTGGGCTGCCACCACTACATTGTGCAGAAATAGCAGCCTTCTGTATAGGATGCACTGGTGTGGAAGAAACAGCGTGCCAATCAAGTTCAAGAATCCTCAGATCTGCCTTTGACTGTAGAGCCTGTACAGGAGTATGGGGCGGGAATACTTCCGCTGCCCAAGGTTGTTGCCTCCTGTCATTGCACTAGATCATGCGAGGCGCTCGCAAAGCTCCCACTTGAAGTTGATCGAGCATCTCCTGGCTTCAGGAGCTTTGTACCACCGTTGCGGAACCTGTTCAGTGTGGCTTTGCTGCGATGTAGACAGCTGGTTTTCCAAGTAGTTGCACGTTTTCAACCCGCCGTGCTAAATCTGCGGCTGCGACCATACGTAATTTGTGACAGCGGGTTTGCAGACCGATAGCGGAACTGCAGAATTCTTGAGGACAGGGCATCTGTGACAGGATGAGCAGCTGTGCATCTGGACAGTTTGCGCTCCGCAGTTCTGGATAGCACAAGATATTCCTGTCCCGAAAGTTACATCAGACATGTCTTCAGTATAGGACAGCATTGACTGGGTGGCTAAGCAGGTGATTGAGACAAATTGTCCTAGGCATACCGGCCATTTCATGTGGTAAATGAAACAGCTGATGTAGCATGCTGCAGATTGTGGATGAAACTCATAAGAATAAACAACGCTCCAGCATGTAGCAGAGCGATGTTCCTGTAAAATCAGTACCAAACATATCCACATCGGCATGAGATGGGTTTTTTTTTGCGTCTGCAGCCTTACACCGAATCGGCTGGAACAGCTGCCAGCGCCAACTGCGGTGTGCTGTAAGCATCATCAGTGCATATTGGTGACTTCTTTGGCATGCATTGCTGTTTACCTATACGTATGGTTGCATAGCCGCTCCCAGTGGGAATTTGACGACTCTGTGGCTACCAGGTGAGTTACAACCTGAGGATACGCCCATTGACAAGCCAAGATATATCCAGAACCATCCTGTACACAGGTTGTCAGTATGGCCTTAACCATTTCACACTTGCCTACATTTCAGCTTGTCAGGTGCATCTGCTGTGCCATCAAGGGCGCCTCGGCGTGCTGTTGCTTTCATGAAATTACAAACTGCTGGTCAGATGTGTCCATTGCCACTTTCCCTCGCCCCCTTGAACCACCAAGCAGCAGCAAGCGCTCATTGGTGCACTTGTGTACAGGGGTGGAAGAGGCCTCGCAGTGGAGCGGTTCCGTCAGAATCCACACAGACAAGCTGCATGTGCTGTGGCAGCTACAGCAGGAGCACTGAGTCGGAACTTGTGGTCTGTACCTTTGCCGATGACAGACAGTAAACCTCTATGGGTGCTCGACCTCGGGTGTGGTCAGGTGCTGTGGCACCCACAATTGCAGCATGATCGTACCAGCTAGTAATGAGAAGACTTTTTACTTTACTCTTATTTACTTCACTCAACTCTCATAAAAATCCCCGAGGGTTCCTTCTTTGTTCTCATGCTGTACTACGTCCAGATAGAAGACAGCAGTCGTGACGATAGCTCGCGTTTCTTATCTGCAATGTGCGGCAGCATTGTGAACAAGGTTTTGACCCCCTGCTCTCTGCATCATCCGGCGAGATCTCTTGTTTAGCTTTCACAGTCTGAGAGCGAAATGCACACAACACCATATCTTGATTAGGCCGAGTTTTTGTTGGAAGCAATTTCCTTGTCGACTACAACCCTGGTGCGGGAGACTGACATCCTTTGTTTTGCGACGCCAGTCAGCGTTACATACAAGTACAGCGGGAGCAATGTCCAACTCTACTTTGTGATGATCACAGTCTTGGGTCGCTGCAGAAGTGGCCACATGTGGCTTTGCCACCATGTCGGAAGCCGTCATGGCTCCATGGTGGCGAACAATCAGACTGTTATGAAGTAAAACCGGATCTGAATTGACCCACTGTAACCTTACTGGACGTCGAGAATGAGGACCACAAGTCAAGATGTGCATCACGTGGGGGACCCCTCAGATGTCCACACACACCTCACAGGCCCTTCGCCTGTGCTAAGCATGATGGTCATTCACACCTGTATTCGAGTGCATGCAGGACACAGCTCACGTCCACCCAAACGAGATTACATCCTGTGGTGTCCTCAAACGATAGCACACTTCTACTAGGGAACTTGTCATATGCAACTTAAGAAACGCTTGCAAGATAGCAGCTCAACCAAGTGCACCGAAGAAGCTTGATTCTGATGGCCACTGCTGTATCCCAGGTTCGCTGGGATCGTGCGTCAAATGGTCAGCAGCCGTGCTGGCGGTGGCGCTGCAGGACTAGTCCATCCCAACAGCTATCTAAATGCTGTTGCATGGACATCGTCTTATTTCACAGAGCCACTGCATGAGAACACTCGCACCCGAGACTTCTGCTAGGAGCACTGCATGTCCGAAAACTCTCACATGCAGGAGGGCCAAGCGGTTGTCGCAGGGCCACTGCCAGCATGCAGCAAGGCTGCGACACACACCCCATGCGCACAGCTGCCCCCAAACAAAGCACCCGATCACCAACACCCGCCGGGGCAGCAGCTGCAGCATCACAGTGCAGGTGCGAGGCAGTAGCAGCCACTCTGCCGCAGTGCAGCTCCCGACAGACACCCAGAGCTTCACCTGAGAAACCCCACTCCGCAATCAAGGCACACCTGCTGCGCAACTCCTACAGCACCACCCCTTTGTACTGCATGCCTCTGTAGGCAGATCACTACACGCGGCGGCCTCGGTCCCTCCATTGCGCAGTGGCGCTCCGCGAACACACACGCTCTCGCACCCGACCAGACCCCGCCGCTGTCCAAACAGCGTTATGCTACCAGCCTAATCAAGCCATGCACTCTGGCTGCGTCGAACCATAACTCTGTGATAGCGCGCGCTAGCGCCCTTGTCGTGGACGGCGCCTCGATACATTCTACTCCAAGCTGTATGTGAACCTGCCGATGTCCCCCGTCCCACCTCGTCATCAACCCCATTACCCCCCCCCCCCCCCCCTCAAGAAGTCTCGACGGCCAACAGTACACCAAAATCTCTTCAGTACACGGCCAAGCAGATATGGACACGACATGTCAGTCAAAGACCTGCCAGCCTGCGGCAGCATCACAGCATGTGCTGGTGCCTGCGCGAGAAACTCCATGTGGAGTAGGCAGCACCTCGCCTGTGCCAAAGCTGCATCGGCCATCCCGAGCCAGCTGCACTGTACGGCCACGTGCACTCGCTCAGCCCAGCCCCGTGGCGGAAACGGCAGGAGCGACACGAGCGTCGCCGCCGCCCTGCACCTGGCACACGAGGCCCACGCGAAGCTCGAACCGTGGTCAGCCCAGCATCGGGGCGTCGATGCGCTCAAATGTGTCGACCGCCTTGCGGCACATTGGGCACACGGGCGCGCGGCTCACAGAAGTGCACAGCGTGCGCGCGCACGCCACGCACATGCCGTGCCTGCAACCGGCCACCCGCACGCTCGACCGCTCGTCCATGCAGATCGGGCACCGCCGCTCGTCGTCGACGGACCCCAGCGCGCTCACGACGCTCTGCTGCCGCGCGGACCGCTCCAGCACGCCCACCGAGCTGCGGCTGCTGTGCACCGAGCTGTTGTCCCCGCCACCCGCGCGCCGCGCGGCGCGGAGCGAGCCCGGGCCAAACATCTGCGGCACGCGGTGCGCGGCGCGGTCCACCGACGCGACCATGCGTGACAGCAGCGGCAGCGGTTCGGGTTGCTCCGGGGCGGCGGCCTCCAAGTCGATGTCGGACAGCGCCGGGCTGACGAGGCCGGAGCCCCCGCCCCCCGCGGCCTTCGCGCTGTGCCGCGTGCTCTCCATCTGCGCCGAGTACAGCGCCCAGTGCAGCTCCATCTCCGACTCCGTCTCGATGCCGTCGAGCGTGTCGTGGAGAATATCGCCCGGGAGCACGGGCGGCATGGCGGCCGCCGCAGCCGCCGCCGAGCTGCTGCTCGGCGCCGCCTCGTCCGCGGCGCCGGGGCAGCTGAAGAAGCGGAAGTGGCCGTGGCCGCTGCTGTCCTCGAAGGCGTTGGCGCCATGCCATGTGCTGCTGCCGGCGCCCGTGTGCACGCCGCTGCCGGCGGCGCGGCCCTGCGCGCGCAGCGGCGCCGTCGAGCTCGAGCCCGTGCCGGAGCCTGACGGCCCCGGGGACATCTGCCCCAGCTGGAACGGCGACCGCGACCGCGACCGCAGCGGCGCCATGCGGCTGCTCTGCGACCGCTCCATACTCCGGCCGGCCTGCTCTGCCGGACTCACAAGCCCCGACCACGTGCGTGCGAGCGGCCTGGCGGAGCCCGACCTCATAATGGTGGTCAGGGGCCGCAGAGACCGGCTCGAGCCGGTGCGCTCCCCCTGCCCGTGCCCCAGCAGCTCGGTGCCGTCCGCATTCTGGCCCTCCGAGTCCAAAAATGAAGCCTCTCGCAGGCTCTGCGTCGACATGCTGCGAGTTGACGGCTTCAGCGCGAGCAGGTTCTCCCGTGAGGCCGATGCGAACTGCACGACAACCGGCCGCGCCTGGCCGGAGGCGGAGGCGAGCGCTTCCGCCGCGGCGCTGCCGCCCCGCACCGCGGAGTCCTCGCAGTTGCCGCCGGCCGTGCTCGGTTGCGGCAGGAGGGCGCGGGTGGAGGCGGGGGAGGCGGACAGGCGGGGGCTGCTGGGTTCGAGCTCGGCGAGCGTGGCGAGGTGGTACTTGCGCAAGGCCTCAAGCGCCAGCACAAACAGCCGTGGGACGCCTGCAGCATTCAGTTGATGTGATGCACTGCTACAGGCAAGAATCAGGCCGGCCGCGACGTTCCAGAAACGATGTGTAAACTCGTGATACGATGGGCTCGGCCGACGCAACTAAATAAGTCTCCCGACACATGCATTGGGTCCGCTCAGATGACAGGACACAAGAATACAGGCCACTGGCTGATCGCAATCTACACAGGCACCTGGGCCACGCCCACAAACGACCGTCTGCCACAGCAGCGCTGCAGCTGTGGCCACTCAACGCCGCCGCCCAGCGGCCACGCGCCTAGACACCACGCAGCGCCGACACCGTGCCGATGCGAGTGCAGCACCCGTTCCCGGAGCGGCGGGGTGAGGGCGTGGCGTACCTCCGTCAAAGCCGCTCCAGGAGGGGTCCTCCTGGCGGATGACGAGGGCGACGGGCAGGCGCGGGTGCAGCATGCGCTCGAGGCCGACGCTGCCGGGCTGCACGCTCGCGTAGCTCGAGGGCAGCACGCCGAGGTTGTTGGGGCGCGCGCGCAGGTCCACCGCGGGGTCGCCCTCCCACGCCAGCCGCATCGTCGAGTTTGCCGCGTTGTCGACCATCGGCCCGCCCGCCTCCGTGTACTGCGCAGACAAACCCCACCGTCACAGGTCAGCACGCCGTGCTCGGCACTCGGACTCGAGTTCGACTGAACATGACCCGTCCTCATTTGGAACGGGCTTCCATGGAGTCCACGATCGAAGAATCCTATCGAGTCCAGCGTTGAAGCATACACGCCGGTGAACTGCCGAGTCCACAGCGGCCCACTCACCCGGCGAGACGCATTTCAACGCTGACACCCGCAGCGCACGCTACATGCGTGGGGGTGGCTCCTGCGGGTGCGCATGCATGCCGCTGTGGTGAGGGGCAGAGGGGGCCAGAGGAGGGGGGCGCACCAGGGCCTTGAGCAGCTCGATGCCGCCCTGGCAGGAGCGGCTGCGCGCCGCGCAGTGTAGAGCGGAGGAGCCGGAGGGCAGCGGCAGGGCGGCGCCGCCGCGCAGGCTGAGCGTGATGTCGGCGCCGGCCTGCAGCAGCACGCGCACGCACTCCGCCTCGCCGAAGTACGCGGCCACCATCAGCGGCGTCGCGCGGCCCATGCCGGGAAAGTCCACCCACCTGCACGGCCGCATGCTCCGTTCACGGGCTCGGACACACAATGCCGACATGGCAGCGGCCGCTGTAATCGGATGGCCCAGACCAGGGCTCCGCGATTTGCAGCAGTGCTGGTCTCTGGGTGTGGACGATGGCGGGTTACCCTGGATCTCGGAGAACGCTTGCCACGATTGCGATTTCAGCAAGTGGAGGCTGGGGGTATCTCAAGAGGAGGGGACGGACGCCATGAGGCGCCAAGGCAGCGCATCGCTGCTGCAGCAGGGATGTGGATCTCTGGTAGATGCAGGAGGCGTATGATGCATTTGCGGACACAGCTGAGGCCTGTCTCGCTCCTGTGCAGCTCTGCTCAGAAGCCCAGGCAGACTGCGAGCCGAGCGCCACGGATTGTGTGCATCTGGATCTGGGTGACAATGCCCCCCACCGATGCAAACTTGAGCAAGATCAACATCATACAGACTTCTGGAAATGCAGCATCATCCAAATCATAGCCGTAAGAAGGGATTACTGTAGGGATTATTGTTTGATGACCACACCATGTAATGTATGGGTATGTGGCACATGAACAAAGATATGTGCAGGCAGGCAGCCTGGCCCACATCTGCATGCCGGCCAGCCGCAGGAGCAGGCACAGACAGAGCAGTCTGAGTGAGGCCTGCGCACTTGTACACTGCGCCCCCATCTAGCGTGCAGTGGCTGGATGAATGCAGTGGGGCTGCGCCGTCGTTGTCCAGCACCTCGATGTCCCACGCAAGCAGCTGCTGCAGCAGCGCGGGCTGCCCGCCTCTGGCTGCGGCATGGAGCACCCCAAACCCAGTTCGCTCATCATGAGTCAACACATTTACGCCTTCAGCAGCCATCCAGAGAATCACGTGCCAGTGCCTGCATCCTGCTTCAACTGAACCGCTGCGATCATGCGCAGAGTCCAGTACACGTTTCTGAAACTGCAAGCCATCAGAGAAGGAGAACGGAGCGAATTGGAGTGAAGGGAACATGAAACGTACGCATCCCACCAAGTCGAGGGCTGTAGCAGCCAATGCCTGCGATTTCGTGCTGCTGCAGTGTGTGTGCAGGCTCATGCTTTCGATAACACTCTTTAACCTAGGTTCACAGAGCTATCTGCAGTTCACAGCTTGCGCATTTAAGCACCGGTGGCAGAGGGAGTCCATGTGGCACACACCCTGCTTCTGCTGCCGCCAAGAAGGGCATGGTGCCATCGACTCGAGGAACCACCAGGCGCCCGAGCGTGACTCTGCTGTAATGTCCTGACGTGAATGTGAATATGCATTGCGCAGCATGGGCAGCTCCAGCTTTGCTACCGAAGAGTGCTCGGAGCTTTTTGGCCAAGTCCTTCTGGGCAGCTGAGCTCGGGGCCGTCAAGGCTTGCCTGCAGAATTCGTCCGTCTTTGTTTCCATGAGTGCACAGGGTCTGCCGATGCCGAGGGGAGACTATAAGTGGATGCATCTTTGCAGCATGTGGAATCTGTTATCAAGTTCAACGCTCGCCAGCACGGAGGCTATCTCGCAATTCAGACAAAGAGAATGGCGTCAAGGAGCACGCTCTGAGCGCAAGTAGGAACAAGAAAGCAGTCGCCGGAGTCCCACAGACGATGTGTTTCCCGGACTGCGAGCATCTCGGACGTCGGGGCAATGTTCCGGTGTGATCCGGCCAAACCTCATTTCAGCACAGCAACCCAGCGCCCAGCTCCAATGAGCGCCTCTGTCAATATACAGATACTTGATAACATGGTGTGCATATGAGCCGCTGCAGCGGTCCCAAAGAGGTAGGGCGTGCCATTACCATGTATGCGGATTGACTCGCACCTGGTCACATCCAAAGCGCACAGCAAGGCGTTACAGTCTCCGGCTCGAGACAAGCTCACCAACAAATTAAAGGATGACGTGGTGCTAATAATTTTACTGGCCTGTTTGGTGATGAGTTTCTGGAGCCTCGCTTCACGGCTCGGGCAGCCGATCAAGAACTCGGCATCGCGTTTGAATCTGCTTGAGGTACCAATCCCCATCCTGATACGCTGAGATGCGGATGTTGAACTGAAACCCCTTTCTTCCCGAAGAGTTATTGGACGGTTTGCGTTTACGCCATCTTGTCGAGAACGGACACCATTTCCTGCTGCAAGTTCGCGGGTGCTTGGACAGCAACGTGACCTTCAGACAGGTGGGAGCGGCTGATGTTGTACTCCTGATCTAGATGCTCTTCTTCATGGTTCGGGTATGAGGAGTCGACTGGCACCGCCGTACTGGTGTTGCAGGACATATGGACCTGCGCCTACGCATTTCTTGCGACGCACATGCACGTTGGTGACCCAGATCCATCAGATATGGTAGGCCATGCATGCGACAGACATATACCGGAGTTCGGCGATTTCCCGCGCGCAGCATCATGATATGCATCATTCCTGATACATCGAGACACATCACCTTGATTATCATGATATATCAACGAACGGCGGCGTGAAAAGGCAATCTTGTTGACCAAACCCATGCATGCCGCGGTATCAGCTGCTCCAGCGTGATGCAGGGGAATTCAAACTGAAGCGCGCAGGCTGTGGCACAAGGCATGGAAGGGAGCGGCGTACCACCGACCTCAACACACAGCTGTCCGTAAGTATACTGCACCCACTGAAACGTCAGATTCTTGTGCTCGCACTCCCGAGTTGTTGAACACCCCGCTTGTATGGAGGGATCGCAGGTCGAACTAAGCCTACTTACAGTTTCTCATCAATCAATTCACACACAAGCTGATGCAAATGTCATCGAATATTGGTATACTATGATGTTGCCTTGAAGTTGAAGTCAGCTCCGCCAGCGCTAGTGCAGCTCGGAACAAGACTATGGAAGACGAAATCGATCGGTTCCTTGCGGAAGAAGAAGATGATGCTTTCGAAGAGCAGCTGGAGTATTTGGACGATCAGCGGGACGTTGAACCTGCAGTGGCGGGGCTTTCAGAGCAGGAGAAGAACCTGTCGGGATGGGGAAGGCCGGCGATACAGGACCGATCAACAGACAAAGATGGTGTTGGTGCGCTTGATTTAGTGTTTCCATTGCAATGCTTAGTGGACAAACAACCTTGGCGCAGGCAGAGCTCAGCATGTCTCCTTGCTTGGGACCCACAGCATAAGCCATGGCATGTGTGTGGCGCTGCAAGACAGCGAAGTTGAGTCTTTGCAACACCAGTAACAGGATAATAACGCTGCTGTAGCATTTCAACAGCTCGAAGTGGATTACTGTGCGGGGAAGCCCGACAAGCGCTTTGCTGCTTCATCACAGGCTGGCCTGAACATTGTGCCAATTGTCCGCATCTATGGCGTCACCGACGAGGGTGCGATCTTGTGAGCCAAACCGCCTTCTTGGGGTCGCAAGAATCATGTTGTTTCGTGGGTGGGTGTGTCGGTGGCATGCACGAGAGGCAACCCACGCGAGTTGCTGTTGGCGTTTCTGCTGGAGTGAGAGAACTGGCCATGCACTGCAGCTATCTAAGCTGCAAGCCTTTGATACTGTCGATGAAGTGAGAGGAGGTTAGCATACCTGTTTTTATTGTTTGCTGGCCAGGATGGTGCAGCGCATCCCTGTGACACTTCTCAGGGCAATGCTTTGGCAGCAGCGAGGTGCCACGTGCACATGTCAGAGTCGAAGTCCTTTGCAAGTCCTCGAGGACGACTTGACATACTTGCATGGCTGCATTGCGGCGGTGACCACCATGACGATGCAGATGTGCGGTGGATGCGGCTGTGCTGACGCATCTGGGCAGAGTGCCTGCATCGACATAGGACAACAGTTGACTCCGATTACAATGCCATTCAGGGAATTCAGTCTGCGCATTTGTGCATGGATTTGAGCCATACTTCTATGTGCGCTGTGCGAACTCAAGGCAAAACATGCGACCAGACGACCTCCCAGCGTTCAAGGAATCCCTCAATGTGTGCATCCCATCCATGACCAAAACGTGTAGCCAGCAACTTCTTGCATTCATGTTTTCACCGTACATGCCTCCACAGTCCCCTGCCGAAGTGTGCACAGTGGTCTGCTGCCATGCCTTCCTCTTTTATACCTTGTCAGCCTGCACACGACCAGCAACTGCTTCCTGATGGCATCCTCACAGACGTTCTTTCTGTCTGGTAAAGCTGCTGCAATGTCAAGCAGCGAATTCATAGTCTCCTGTGGTCACTGCGCCAGCCTCATCACCACTAGGCGGTGACTGTGCAGCAACTGGTGATGAGCCGGTCTCCGAAGTCGAACGGTGTTCAGCAACGAGCGATTGTGGCAGTCGAAGCTGTCAAAGCGAAGACAATATGGCACTATCAGCCTGGAGCTAAGGAGACTTTCTACAAGATCACTTGCTCTATGCCCAACCTGGTCACCACCGCTCGCAGTGCGCTCCTGTTGCCAAGATGCCATGACTGGCTTGGGGGAATGACCGCTGGTTGATCTGATGTTCGAGTTCCCTAGCGAGTGAGCTTCGTTTGCAGCTCAGCCTGGACAGGTTCATGCAAGGAACATCTGGTCAATGGCCTGAGTGCAGTCCATTTGCGTTTGCTGCCTCTGACTGTTGACATGTGGCAATGTGGCCGAATCAGAGCTGCCCTCATGAACGTTGTCAATCTCAGTAGGCACGCTGTGCTTGATTAGTCCCATCCCCTCAGAAGGCCTGCTCACCCAACACAGATAACCCACTCACCCATAAGAACACGTCCAATGGGTTGAGGACGGTATAAAAGCCACCCCCTTCGTTTCAGGAGGTCTGGGGTTCGAGTCTGCGTGCGCTACGGCTGAAACGGCCGTACGTGACCACCTCGCTTAGCTCAGGAGGAGGTCCTGTGAGTTGCGTATGGTCGTCTGAGGGGGGTTTCCAGGTGGTTTACCCCTTCGGCATATGTGGTCCCGTTAGCTCGGAGTTGTCAATGTCCATTAGGATACGGCTCAGAAACTTGAAACTTACTTTACTTTACACACTGCAGGTGAAGAGCTACCTGCACAACATGCCTGCATGCAGACACAGTCCATGATCAGGCTACCCACTCAGTGGCAGCCCCGAATGTGGCGAAATCCTCCTGTGATCATGTCCACAGTAGTGCTGAGGAGTTTTGCACGGTCTACCCATGCTCAGGCACCGGTGCTGCACTGTGCTTCACACAGCAGTCAATGCGATCCATCGTCAATCGATGTCACAGAAAACACTTGTGTGCTTTGGCTGTGACCAAACACCAGCACATCCTGGTCATCCTGTTCAACTGCGCTGCTGCTACAGTAACAGCCGGGCAAAGTGTTGCTGCAGCAATCCTGGAGGACGGTGTGGATCTACCCCATGGTGGTGGGCGCATTGCGTTCGAGACATTCGAGAGTAACGTGCTCTTTGTGCTACGCTTCATGATTGATTGTGGCGTCGTCGGAGGCTGCTGGGTGAGCGCCCCAGCTGGCAAGTACGAAGTCGGCGGTACGGGCGACCGTGGCATGCTCTCAACCTGCCAGATCGATATCCACCTAAACTACAGGTGTGCCCCCCTGCAGCTGGCCTCGGGTGAATCCATGATTGCTTGCGGAGCCATCAATCCTTGTGCTGCTGCTGAGTGTACCAGAAGCGTGTGTTGCCGCTGTCCACAGTCACATCTATTCCCTGTCCAACCCAGAGACATCGTCCGTGAATCGAGCTTGCACGTGAACACCTGACGTGTGCTAGCCGTCTAGCAGTCCCCCAATGTCGATTCTGATCTCCCTGACGCCGTCATCTGCTCCAACCTGTGCGCCGTGCGTCAACCCATCATCACACAGCCGTGCACTCTAGATCAACTTCGAACCGAGACGTCACGCCAGACTCACCACAGCAAGCCGGTGGCGGAGGGACCGCACCAGGGGGCCTGCGGTGACGGCTGCGGCGGGGTGTAGGGACCTGGTGGCGCACGAGGCGGTGGGGCAGTGGTCACGCATGGCGCCGTTCCGGGTGCTGAGCGTCGACATCGAGTGCCTCGGCCGCAAGGGCTGCTTCCCGGAGGCTGAGAAGGACGCCGTCATCCAGATCGCGAGCACCGTGCAGACGATCGGCGAGGCCACGCCGTCGCTGCGCCACATCCTCACCCTCGACTCGTGCTCCGCCATCCCCGGCGCGCAGGTCGAGTCGTTTGAGGACGAGGGCAAGATGCTGCTGCGGTGCGACCTGGGCCCGCTTTGGTTGCATTGTTTCAGATTTCAGTTGTAGACTCCCGTAAGAGCGCATCATAGTCGGTGGCTGCATGGGTGGCAGGCATGCGATTGGGCCGCAGGCAGGCATTCTTGTGACCTCTCTAGCCCCGGTTGCATGGGTGCTGACGGGCTTGCGTCGGTGCGGCAGGCTCAGAGGGTTGCAGGAGCTTTTTCGTGGGGCGCAAGACACCAGGCCCAGGCGGCATGCCTGCGCAATACGCATTGATATACGTACACGTATGGATGCCCCTGCGAGCGACAGGAGAGCGCACGTGTTCAGAGCACAGGGGTCGCACAAATCCCATGCAGTATATGCCTGCAATTGCTGTATCGCCACAGCGCGCCTGCAGGTGGCGGCAGCTGATGAACGCGGTGGACCCGGACATCATCATCGGCTACAACATCCTCAACTTCGACCTGCCGTACCTCGTCACCCGCGCGCAGACGCTCAAGCTGCCGGCCTTCATGCACCTCGGCCGCATCGCCGGCACGGCCCTGAAGATGCGCGACGCGCAGTTCTCCTCCAAGGCGTACGGCACGCATGCGTACAAGGACATCACGCTCGAGGGCCGCGTGCAGTTCGACCTGCTGACCGCGATCCAGCGCGACCACAAGCTCAGCAGCTACTCGCTGAACAGCGTGTCGGCACACTTCCTCGGTGCGCCTCCGACGGGCGGGGATGCTGCTCTGGGGTGAAGCATGCCGCAAGACCCGAGGCTGTGCTCCGCTGACCTGTTGCACCGAGTGCTGTACGGGATACTGATGCCGCATGGCCGGCGGCCGTGCTGCGGCACTTGTGCGGAGTGGCCGCTGTATACTAGCTGCACAGCGCTCCCATGCAGCAGCCTGTGGTATGGCCAGCAGCTTGGGGGATCCATTGGTATAGCGGCCATATCACTGGATTGCCACAGCCTGCAGGCTGCTGTGATGAGTAGTGTGTAGGCGTGCTCGGCTGGGCAGAGCTGGTGTGAGGGATTGCATGGCAGGCGGAGATGGTGTGTGCCGCAGTGCAGGGGAGCAGAAGGAGGACGTGCACCACTCCTGCATCTCGGACCTGCAGCGGGGCACCGCCGAGACGCGGCGCCGCCTCGCCGTCTACTGCCTCAAGGATTCCCACCTCCCGCTGCGCCTGTTTGACAAGCTAAAGTACATGTACAACCAGGTCGAGATGGCGCGCGTCACTGGCGTGCCGATGTCGTACTTGCTCACACGCGGCCAGTCCATCAAGGTGCGACATGTCGCGACATCTCGCAAGCATGGCCATGGCTCGTTGGCCACCGCGGCCGCCGTGTCCGCGCTATCAAGCTTCCACTCGCGCGCATGCCATTTTGCACGTGGCCCACTGGACAGCAAATCTAACACCACCTTCCTCGTGTGATGCCTGTGGGCGGTATATCTAATACCACGGAGCATCTTGGATGCGACCGGGAGTCCCCGCTGCGTGGCTGTGCAGAAATTGTTGGCTCGGTGAGCTGCTCGGTGCATGTGGCCATGGATGTGTGGTTATTAGGTGGAAATGTTCCGTCGGTTGCTCGGTGGGTATATTCCATCGTTCGGATGGCACAGAGTTGAGGTGGACGGTCGATTCGGTCGAGGTCCAGGTCACGCAAAATGACCGAGTTGACCTCACACTCGTACGATTTCACTTCGGAAGGGATCGCTTCACCTGGGACCGATACGATCTTACCTCGGATCGGTCTGAATTCTCACGTCCGTGGGGGTGCACATTGTATCTCGAGATACAGGCATGAACAGAGCATGTTCTGGGACTCTGCTAGCTTTACGTAGCAGTGCAGTGCATTATGCTGGCCTCACAGGGAGTATAATCACTCACTGAATCACTCTGATCTGCGCATCCTCAAGTAGATGTCCCTCACTACACCTTGTTCATTGCAGCCATTCACCGCTGATTCGTGGTTGTCTGGTGCAACAAAGACCATATCTCGTCAGCGATATCCACGTTCAATCCACTGTGTACCTGAGCATGTGCCGTGATACGAAGGCTGTCTGAAGTATGTCATGGTGTTTTGCCCAAGTTTCTAAAGAGAAATCAATGCATCGTATTCTAGACACCAGGACCATGCCAGATGGCACTTCTTCCCACCTCAATTTCGACACGAGACTCGCACCCTCATGACATCATCTACATTCGGACCCAGAACCCCGATCCCGACTTTGTGCCAGGGCTGCACGATTATCCTCTGTCACCATGGTGGGACAACATGCAGTGCGAGCTGTGTCCCCACGCCAAACACACCTGAACCATTCACCATTCACGCGGCTGCATGCGGGCAGGTGTTCAGCCAGATCTTGCGGTATGCGCGGAAGGCCGGCTTCTTTGTGCCGTTCCTCAAGGGCGGCCGCATGACGGAGGGCGTCGCGTATGAGGGCGCCACCGTGCTGCACGCCAACACCGGCTACTACACCGAGCCCATCGCCACCCTCGACTTCGCGTCGCTCTACCCCTCCATCATGATGGCGCACAACCTCTGCTACTCGACGCTGGTGCCGGCGAGCGAGGTCGGGCACTCGGTGCGGGAGGAGGACGTCGAGCGCGCCCCCGGCGGTGCGCCCCCCTCCTCCCCCGTGGCCCCCACCTGCATGCACATGCTGTCTCGCAAGGACAGGGGCGTGGAGGTGTGTAGCACTGCAGAAACTTCCTGCGGTGCTACGTGCCGCACAGCAATTGGGACATCAGCACATCACAGCCTCAAGCAACAGCCTGCGCTGTTCCCCTGCAGTGTGACTGGTTGCGGGCTTGGTTGGCCTCAACGGGCTTTCGGACCTCTGGGTGCGTCTGCGTGCCTCTCCATGACAGCTGCGTGCGGATAGTGTGCTTGCTCATGCTAGTTGAGGAGTGAGGGCGAGCGTGCTGGTGGCAAGCGCATGCACGTGGCCGTTGACACACTGGCGAAGACGTAAACTCCGGAACACTTCAAGTGGCTACGACACAGGCCAACAAATGCGCAACACGCTGCTTAGAGAGTCGCAATGACGCGCTGGCGTCCTGCATCAATGTCACTATGTGGCGACCTGCCATTCTGGGCAGCTCTCCCTGGGTAGACCAACACGAGACGCCCACACGCGCGGCGGACGGCCACACTGCATGCAGGCGATTGCTTTGTCAAGTCGTCGGTGTGCAAGGGGCTGCTGCCGCTGATCCTGCAGGAGCTGCTCGCGGCGCGGAAGCGTGCCAAGGCGGACCTCAAGGCCGCAACGGACCCCTTCGAGCGCGCCGTGCTGGACGGCCGCCAGCTCGCGCTCAAGGTGTCGGCGAACTCGGTGTACGGCTTCACCGGCGCGACCGTCGGCAAGCTGTGCTGCCTGGAGATCTCGGGGTCAGTGACGGCGTACGGCCGGCGCATGATCGAGCACACAAAAAACACGGTGGAGGCGCGGTACACGCGCGCTAACGGCTTCGAGGCGGACTGCTCCGTCATCTACGGAGACACGGACTCCGTGATGGTCAACTTCAAGGTGCGCCTGGGCGGCTGTGCTCCTGCATCGGCCGACGTCGGCTGTGCCGGGGGAGCTGCGTGAGGGGGTGTGGCGATCGCCGAGGGGGGGGGTGAGCGCGGCGGCTTGCTCTGCTGCTCGCATCGCTGGTGTTGACAGTGTCAGACCTACGATGTGCTCAATGGTGCACGCACCACACGTGCTTGACAACAACTGCACAGGCGCGCGCCGCGATGAGTGCACCGCTCTGGTGAACGGGGCTGACCAGAATGATTGCACAGGCGTATCAACATGGGCGCGCACCGCTCTGCAGACAGGGGCTGATCTGGGAACCCAGCACGGTGCTGTGCCATGCGACACAGTGGATGACCAGTTGTGAGCGCTGGCCTGAGGACTGCGCCCATAGCAAGCTCATGTGTCGTTCGCCATGATGCTGATCCACTGTTTGATGAGTTTTGTTGCACCACGGGCGCAGGGAGGGGTGGTTGACGCTACTGCTGGTGTGTCCCAGGTTGCTGATCTGGCGCGAGCAATGGAGCTCGGCCAAGAGGCAGCGGACCTTGTCTCGAAGGAGTTTCCGTCGCCGGTGAAACTGGAATTCGAGAAGGTGTACTTTCCATACCTTCTGATGTCAAAGAAGCGGTATGCTGGCTTGCTTTGGACGCAGCCAGAAACCTGGGATAAAATGGACACTAAGGTATGCTCATTCAGTTGTGCCTTCGTTCAAGTTTCTTTACACGCATCCATATGTCACTTGGACTTCAGCAGCCATGATTTTCTTCTGAGCAGATCTCCTGTTGGACGTCGCTCTTTGTAGATTCGTGGTGAGTTCAGCTAGTTGCATGTGGCCATGCCAGTACTTCAACAATCCCTATCTGTCCAGAATGAAGCAACGGCAAGCAAGCGGATAGCTACATGTTCCAGTGTCTGCTCACAATTCGGCAGTGCCATTGACCATCACAGGCACAGACGATAGGTTGCGAGCGTCCAGGATACGGCTCAGTAAATTCAGATTTACTTTACTACACCCACATCCACAGACTGTTGCAGCAACCACAATGGTGTTATGAATACTTGCGAGAGGTTTTAAACAGATCTCGACTGAACTATTTCGGCTTTGCAGGGAATCGAGACGGTGCGCAGAGACAACTGCGTGATGGTGCGCAAGTTGATTGGCAGCGTGCTGGACGATTTGCTCAAAGATCGAGACCTCGAGAAGGCCATCGCGCACGTCAAGGCAGTCATATCTGATCTGCTAATGAACCGAATAGATATGTCGGATCTGGTGGTCTCGAAGAACCTCAGCCAGGCAAGCCTTTGCTCTCGTGCTTCTGTGTGCTGGTCCCGTTCTGCCCCGCTACGCCCTGCTTCCCGGCACATGGTGCAACCCCACGAACAGCGTTGGCAGCTTGCCGCTGGGCAATTTCGTGCTTCTTGCACTTCCATTGTTGCCCCGTCTGCGAGCTATCTCGAGATACTGCGTACTTCGGTTTTCCGCCTGCGTCATGATTACTCATGACAGTGAAAGGTGTTTTCTCCACAGCATCACTCAGCGTTGAGTTCCGTGCGTTGTTCATTGGCGCATAAGTTATGCGGCATAACCCACACCTACTCAGGCCGAAAGCAGGCATCGCACCGCATCTACCGGGATCACGCATGAGCGCCTTGCGCCCTGCACCGTCGGACACTCTCAAAAAAACCATCTGGCCTCGTTGCTGCCGCTGTCAGGTGCACTGTTGGATGCGCAGCTCCGCTTCACCGTCATATTCCCCCCGCTCACGCTCCACGTCTGCAATCTACAACCCGCACTACAGGCTCCTGCAGCACCGCAGCACCACAGCCACACCAGCCAGGGTACCAGACCCAGGATGCAGCACGCCGTGCAACGTGCAGGAGGCGGACGCGTACAAGGCCACCGCGGCGCACGTGGAGCTGGCGAAGAAGATGGCGAAGCGCGACAGCGCGACGGCGCCGCAGGTCGGCGAGCGCGTAGCGTTCGTGATCGTGAAGGGCGCGAAGGGCGCGAAAGCGAGCGACAAGGCAGAGGACCCCATCTTCGCGCTGGAGCACAACCTACCCATCGACGCGCAGCACTACCTCGACCACCACCTCTCGCAGCCCCTGCTGCGCATCTTCGAGCCCATCATGGGCGAGAAGCGCGCCAAGACCCTGCTCACCGGTGCGCGCGCTGCACTGCGCACACACTCCCCTCCCGGCACGCCATGCATTGTGCCACGCCCCACACCAGTTTTTACATCATAACACTTACGCATACGGCACGCACCGGTTGCGAGCGGCGGTAGCGTACGCGAGTGTCTCATGCTGAGACACTGGTCCTCATCCCCATGCTCTCCATCCCCAGCACGTGCGGCAGCCCCATGCTCACTGCCCTGGCACGCAGATGTGAACTCCACTGCCTGCACACCGCAGCCACATAATTGCACCCGCACCGGGCCCCCACAAGGGTCCCAGCTCTGGGTCTGCGTGTGGACTCAGTGGTCCTCACAGATGGCCCGGCATCTCTCAACACTGAGGGGGGTTGTGAAGGGGGTTTCCAGGTGGTTTACCCTTTCGGCATACGTGGTCCCGTTAATTCGGTGTTGTCAATGTCCAGTAGGATACGGCTCAGTAAATTCAGATTTACTGTACTTTACACTGCGGGCCCCGCACACCTCATCTACATCTCATCTACGAGGTGCGGCCTGCTCAGAGCCCGCCATTTTCTCGCACGAGGCTGGCAGGGCCTCGTGCCAATCGCTTGCAAGGCATTCACGCCTGGCGCGGTTGCAGGGGAGCACACGCGTGCGATCCACATGAGCACGCCCTCCGCGGCCGTCGGCGGCCTCATGCGCTTTGCGCAGGTCACCCTCAAGTGCCTCGGCTGCCGCGCCGCACTGCCGCCGGGCGCCACCACCCTCTGCAAGCACTGCAAGCCGCGAGAACCGGAGTACTACGCAAAGGCCCTCACCCAGGTGCCGCTCCCCCCCATGTGCCATAAGCCATCCTCCAGTGCCACGTCCCCGTAGGCGCACAGCTTGGCACAGCTGTGCATACACAGAACCCGCAGAGATGCACCTCCACAGAGGCTCACCCTGCCTGGCCCACTGCACCGCCGCACATTCGCTATGCAGATCAGATCACCTCTTTGCACGCACGCCACCTGAACCACATCAACAGACGGTCCCATACGTACCGCATGAGGTCCAGTTGTTGCCACGAGCCGATGCAGACGACAGACCCTGTGTCTTCGGGCGCTGACGTTGTGCCGTGCTGTGTGCGCGTGTCCGTTTGGGAGCCGTGTCTCCAGTTCCGCTAGCGCATATGGTGTATGTGGGTATGTTTGTGGTGTCAGCGGCGCGAGCGGGGGTGTGCGGTGCAGGTGTCGGCTCTGGAGACCGACTACTCGCAGCTGTGGACGCAGTGCCAGCGGTGTCAGGGTTCGCTGCACCTCGATGTGCTGTGCACGAGCCGCGACTGCCCCATCTTCTACCGCCGGCGCAAGGTGCAGAAGGAGGTGAACGAGGCACGGGTGAGCCTGTCTCGCTTTGCAGACTGGTAGCGGCGGCGCCCGCCGGGCGCGGCGCTGCGCGGCGCACTGTGCTGCGACCCTGTGCTGCCGGGCCTGTGTTTGTGTGTATGTACGCATGATTTTCCATGGGGGCGTTGACGACTCCTGTGTCCGCACATGCATGTCTGTGTATGCTGACAGGCAGACATGTACGTGGGGATGCTTGCATGTCATGGAGTCGTTTGTCTGAAGTGTTGCTGGTCGGAAGCGTGGGTCAGAAGGAACAACAGTCACGGAGGGCACAGTCTGAGCACAGTTCACAAAAACTCTGCTTGAACGCATCGCCAATAACGATGCGCGTCCCTGATGTCGCCAGTCCGATCATAGCAGGAATCTGCAGCCAGCGCGCATGGCAAGGATCCTTGCGACATCTGGCGGTCACATCACTGGATCGTCACAAGGGCACTCGTTTGCAGCATCAGACTGCATCTCATCAGTGGGTGGCAGCACCACAGTACTGTGTTGCACCCCCATGATCGGCTTCGAACAATAATTCATTTCTTTCTTTGGGCATGTAAACGGAGTCAAGCATCCACCTTGCACGATTGGCAATGCCTGCCCACATTGCTCTGGCCGCATTTTGTGAGATGCTGCATGTAGCCTGCTGGGATGCTATGTGGACTCCTCTTTGAGGCCAACTGGTACTTTCTGGCCACCTAGCTGGTCGTTTTCCGGATGATGCCACGCTGACTTCATCACGTATGAAGGTTACCTCAATGTCTGTCACGTATGCAGCAATAAACAGCATTCGTTCAGATTAAACTAGGCTAGCGCATTCTTTAAAGATCTTGAGACCTGGAACGGCCGACTGGAGACAACAACGGTGAGATATGGGTCAGCTCCTGGGATCAAGGGACCTGGTGCTGGCATGACTGGAAAGCACTGGCAGGACAGACTGTCCGGGCACCAACGCTGCGCGCTGGGCATGTCGCTGCTGCTTCGTGGGTACGTGGCAGGTGCATGATCTGCTGATCACAGGTATACCGGTGCCAGCACCTGTTTATGAATCCATGCAGGCTGCCCGTCACCAGAGCGCTGCCGAACATCAGTCCCACCAGACACATTCCTGTGGACATACTGCCGGGCAGTCACGGCGAATGTCTCGCGAACTGCCGGTACACGTCCTCTGATCTGGACTCTCGATGGCGTGTATACAAGCTTGTTGTGGGCAGACACACTGGGCAATGAGAGAAATACGTAACATCGCACATCGGCAGGAAAATTTGTACATGCATGCATAGCAGCAGGCAAGGCGCCCGTTGCGCGCGTTGCATGATGTTCAGGAGCTGTACGTGTGCGCAAGGCTGGGACAAGAGCATCATATGATGCCATGGGGCAGGGCAGCAGGTGATGTTGTTTGCGAACGGCAAAGGTTTGATACCTTCGGAAGCGCTCGACATGAAGGTGGTCGAAGGATGTTCGATGGCAACCAGGCTGGGCAGCGCGCTGCAGCGGTGCACCTCCATGGAGGGAAGACTGGCATGTGATTGATGCGGGGCGAGAGGCTGTGTCGACAAGGACACCGAATCGGATAACCAACTTGGAGTGGGCACCGACAGCGTTTAGATACAGAAGCTGTATCTCAGCGTATTCAATCTCGAAGATGTTAGAAAATTGTCCGCAAGGGCGTAACAGCACCCGCTAGCAGGCTGGATCCAGTGCGGACCCGACAACTTGAGTTGCAACCCGACACAGCACGGCCTGAAAGGCATAGGATAGATACCTAAACAAAGAAGTATGGACTTACCTGAGGTCGGTACGACCACGGAGCCAGGGTCTGCCTCGATGGCAGCTGGCGGAGGCAGCGCTGACAAGGTGGGCAGTCCGACAAAGCCTGCTATGCTTTATGGGTGAAATTTCCATCATGGATGTTGAGGCGTTCATGGGGCTGCCCTTTAGCTGACATCCATGATGCCGCGATGCCGTGTTCGCGCCAGCTTCACCGCTCGGCCTGAAAGCGCAGGCAGAGGATATGGTTGTGGCATGTCTACAAACAAATTATTTGCGTTGACATCTGATGCATAGCATGGCCTTGCGTTGGACACAAAAGCGATGATTTGGTGATCATCCATTGGTGAGGGACCTAGCGGCCCATGAGCCACCAAGCACGACATTCGGCGGTCGAAGCAGCAGAACTGATGCATACGTGAGCTTGCTGAGGTCAATTGCGGAACCTCATGCACCTTCTGCAGAGCGCGTGGTGTGTCGTAGCTGCAATTGCTGATTCGTCTAGGATGCATCGCAGACTGTTCGTAAAGGAAATAGCGCATACAATTATAGAGACGTGTCGCTGTCGAAGGATAGCCGGAGCTACGGTCACCGTGCAGCCGGCATCGAAGAAACAGCTGGCGATTGCGCGAATGCAGGGCGGGGCTGGGGGCAAGACAGGGCGCCAAAATCCAAAGAGCAAAATCACATCGCTGAACTCCCAGCTCGCGGAGCTAGAGTCTGAACTAGCAGCGGTCGAGCGAGATTGTGCCCAGCTCGAGGAAGAGAACAGGGCGCTCCTGGAGCAGGCCCAGGAACGCGAGGCTGAGGTCGAGCGTGAGCGTGCCAAAATCGCGCGAACGATGCCTACCGCCACCGGTACAGGCTCCGTCGGCGGACAGGCAACACAGGTACGGCGCCATAAGCACCGCGGGAGCGTGCACCAAGGCACCCGCTCCTCATGCCTGTAGCACCTTTCTCACCAGAACGTGCCCACGCAACAAGAGCCACCTGTGGCAACTCCACGTCGTGATCTACCGCCGCAACCACTCGGATCCGCTCACGTCCCCCACATCCGCTGCCTGTCCAAAGCATGGTTCTCTGATACCCTCTCATGTCCGCCGGAGCAGCTCTGCGCCTTACTCCACGGCAATGCACGGCTGCAGGCTGGGTTGGATCAGGGCGCCACGCAGGGTGCCCCTACGGCCGGAGGTGCATCACCGGGAGTCGGCGGGCAGGCCCCTGCCGCGGCGTCCGCGGCGCAGGGCGGCGCCAACGACCCCGTGCTGGTGATCCAGTCTTGCCCCGGCTGCACGTTCACGGTGACGCGCGCGATGCTCGAGGGCTCGCCGCGCCTCGACCTCGAGCGCATCTACACCGCGCTCCTGCAGAACATCCAGTCCATCGCGGCGCAATACCGCGAGGTGCGAACGCCCACCTCCCCCAGCTCGCCAACCCCCCAATCATCAGCACCCGGCAATTTACCCCGCGCCATCAGACTGTTTGCTTTTTCTTGCGGCAATTGCCTGAGGCTTCATGAGAGTGCATCCCTTCGCTTCCTCCGCCGCGTCGCAGGCTGCCCCCTGGCACGTGCTCACGCAGGCAGTGCCACATCCCCAGCCCGGCCACTGCTACAGCTCGCGGCTTCACAGCCACCCCCACTTGCGCCCTCCCCGGCTTGCTGACTGCAGCCCAGCGCTGCCCCACGCAGACGCAGCCCTCGTGCAGACGGAGAACCGCCTCAAGTCTGCGCTGCTCAACAGCCAGGACATGAGCGGCGCGGCGGGCGTGCACTCCTCGCAGCTCGAGGCGCAGCTCGCCGCGCAGAGCACGTCGCTCGAGGGCCCGATCTCGGACCTGCTGCAGCTGTACGCGCACGCCTTCCGCGCCGACGCCGCGCAGACCGACACCATGGCGCGCCGCATCCTCGCATCCATCAACCCCAACCGCGCCTCCGCCGGTGCCGAGAAGGCCCTGCGCCTCTCCGACGACCTCACCCGCACCCTCGCGCAGAGCGTCAAGCGCTTCCTCTCCATCGTCACGGTGCGCTCCCCCTGCGTGCTGCGTGCTGTGCTGTGCGTTCCCGCGGCTCCTGCGCATCTACCGCGCAGGGGGATATGCACGCCTGTTTTGGCTCGTGCTGCGCTGTACTGCACGTGTGCGTGCCTGATCACTTGTTGCGATCGATTGGGTCGTGGCCGCGGAAGCTGTCGAGAGGGCGCCGCCCGCATGTCGTGCCAGCAGCGTCCTGCGTGTCACTGAGCGTAAGCGCCCCCGCTGCGCTGCGCCGTCCGCACACCCGCTCCGGCGGCCCCAGATTCTCACGCGCGCCGCGGAGGTGCAGGACTGCATGGAGCGGCGCAAGCAGCTGCAGGCCAACCTGCGGCAGCCGAGCGACGCGCTGCTGGAGTGGGAGGCCGTCGCGCAGTGGCTGCGCAACGACGCCGTCATCGGCGAGCTGCAGCGCGTGCTTGCGCGCGAGGCCGACGCCTACCTCGACTGGGCCGGCTACGCCTGCACCAAGGTCTGGCCGCCCATCCAGGCCTCCCACATTCTCCTCTCCCACGTCCCTGCCGAGCTCTTCCAGGTGTGGATGCACTACACCCCCCCGCACGGCGCTGGCTGCTTGCCTGTGTAGCGTTTCCGGGCCCTGCGGTGGCACCCGCCTCTGCGAGTTTGCCGCGTGACGCTGAGCCCCCTTGCCCGCAACTATCTCCCCCCCTCATGCACTTGCGCGTGACTTTGTCTGGCAGAGGACCTGGTCTCTCCATTCGATACCCGACCACAGACGTCGATGTCTTGTCCGTTTGGAATCTCGGCAGTCACAATCATGTGGACGCACCGGATGCACGTGCGAATGTCTGATACACATGCTGTGCATGTATAATCAGGCTGTCGCATGAGTGTGTCGTGCGGTGCACTGGTGTGTTCTGCCGGAGGCGTAGATGCGACACCCTGTCGAAGTGGACGGTCATCGTCGCAGGCGCTCGGGTGTGCGCACATGTCGGCTGTGCATCTGACGGTGGGGTGTGCTTGTGTGCAGCTGGCCTGCCGCGTGCTGGCGCCGCCGGCGCAGGCGGCCGCCGGCACCGCCGCGCACTCCCAGGCCCCCCAGTCCCAAGTGCCGATCGGAGCCGGCCAGGGCGGTGTCCACGGGGGGCTCGCGCACGGCTTCATGTCCTAGGCGCGCGTGCGCGGCATGCGTAGCGTGCCGGAGCAGCAGGGTGGCTGCGGCGCCCGGTCGCCTCAACTCGAGAGGTGTCTGAAGTGGATTTTGATGGCGCTTGTTGCCGCGTGCCAGGCTGCGCGTCGCGCCGGCTGGCCACAGGTGAACCCGGCGCTTGTGTTGTGTCGATGTGCGGGGTCGGCGCTCAAGCGGTCTCGACCGCAGAGACTGCACCCACGGGGGACAAGGGTGCAAGCAGACAGGCAGACTGCAGCCGGCGGCGTGGCTGTCTTTGTGTGGACGGTGGCCTGCAGAGGAGGAGGGTCCTTGTTGCTACAGTGTGCTACAGTGGTGGTCGGGTGGCCGGGCAGGGCTGGAGCCCTGTGCGTGCCGCACTCAGCCACAGCGGCTGTGACCCTCCCACTCGGGGCGGTGGAGGTAGAAATGCGTGCCATGTGTGACTGGTGAGGCCTGCTTCGCAGCAGCTCTGGAGCCAGACCTCTGTATTCATGATATCAGAATTTGCCATGCGTGTTGACGAATGCCACTGAGGGCGCGCGATAGGTACTCCCAGCATGGTGGGACAGCGATTGTTTTGGCACAACTGTTACGAGGACGCGCTTGGTTGGTCAGGCATATTTTCTGCTGGACAATGTGTGCGCCAAGCTGTGCCATCGCGTGGGCCTGGCTGGACCATGTGGCATACGTTGTGCAGGCGTCCTGCTGGGCACTGCCGTGGCGTTCCACAATCAAAATCGACTGAAGAGGTTTATCGTCGACGTGACTGTATGTTCCACATTGTTTCCGTGTGCGAAAATGCGAATACGAGTTGGTGCCTCGAGGTCGTGCCAGGTCAGGCGTGGAGGCCTTCGCCCCTGGCTGCGGACAGCTTTAAACTGCCCTTCGCGGTCACGTCCACCACGGGGCCGTAGATGCTTCCTTTTGACAGCGCCGCGTCCAGTCCATGGTGCAAGTGTTGCAAGGAACTCGCTTTCGGTGTCCTGAACTTGTCGAGTTCCTGCTTGACACGGAACCGTACTATGGTCGCGGCCTCCCGGGCTCCCGCATATACTTCTTGGTGCGAAGTTGTGCACAGCTCTTGTCTGAAGCGGTGTGCCAATATGATATGCCGCATCATGGCATCCCTGTGGGCACTATGTGCTGCACTGGGTGGCACCCCTTTACATTGTGGCTTGCATATCATCTCATGGCCGATGTTACGATGCAGGAGGCACAAGCGCTGTGACCAGGAGTTCTTGTAACACTGCGACAGCCGCCCTTACAGGTGCTCATGCATGACTCGTACGAAGTACTATAAGAATTTTGAGATGCTTTCGTGTGCCGTGTCTACCCTTTCGCGGGCATGGCGACTTCCGGTTTGATCCGACCTGGCAACGTCAGCTACATCCTCACGAAGTCCCGCCCGCGATCAGCCCAGCCCAATGAGGATGCGGAAATTGCAAATGGGTTTCGGCGTCGTGGTGGCGCTGCTGTCCGTGAATTTGCATTTGGTGTTGGCTCAAGGTGCTGTTGACTATGTGGGCACGCCCGCAGCTTTCCAGGCAGCTGCACAGGCTGGCGTGCGCCACATCATCCTCAACAACCACATGGACCTCAGAAGTCTTCCAGCCGACCCACTCTCGTCGTTGGACTCCACGTTGATCATCAACAGCTCGACCAAGAGCATCAGAGTGCGCCCTCAGGCCTGCACACAGAGGTCGTGGACAACACACCAGCATGCCATAACTGCTCGTGCACTGTCATATTCACACAAAAAGGAAATTTTCGGCAACATTATTTCGTCAACCGGTCGCGATTCGATGTGCCTGCAGGCGCAAGCGATCAGCCTTGGCCATCCTGTGGAGACTTCCTGTGGTCCAGCTAAGCAAGTAGGCATGTACACTATCACGTCAGAGCATATTCAAACAATTTTATTTATCCTCTCAAGTGTCCTGTGATCTATCAGGATGTGTGCACTGTTCGTTTCCAGGTGCATTTTTAATCTATGCCACCCAGGCAGCTGTCATCTCATCTCATACGCCTTTCACTCACAGTGCAACCTGCACGGGCTTAGCTCTGGACACCATCGTGCCAGACAAGCGTGTTCTGAACCAGCCTGATCAGGGCGAGCGCCGTCTATGTAGGGCAATTGCACTGGGGTGCCATCTGCAGCAGACTCGCTGGACCCTCCACTGAGCACAGACGGCCAGTGCATCATCACCGTGGCAGCGCGGCTATTTGAGATCCGGAACTCAGCGTCACTGCTGTTGTCGGATGTGTACATCGTGCTGAAGACTGATTTTACGCTGTATTCTGCAAACAGTTGGGAACAATTTGAGTATGAAGTCCTGTTGCTACGCTCAGCAAATCGACTCGACGCAGTGAATTGTCCTCTAAATCGTGAGGCCAACAAGGCAGCCACCGGCAAATGTGGTACGACGACACGATATCGGCCATGCGTTCGGCAGAAAGCACTACACCACACTGCCAGATCTACAGCTGTATGACTACATTTAGGCCAAGGCCAACCCCTGATGTTGGGCCAAAAGGATCCGCCCACACGGTGGCAACCAGGCGGACCCTTTCTCATATCATCTTGATCGACGTTGGCAATTCCGAGGCGGGGACATCAAAGCAGCGCTCATGTCTCCCTCAGATGGGGACGTGAACGCATGGTCACTGGTTCCGGCCACGCGCGTGCACAGCGCCTGCACAACTGTGACCTGAGCTCGGGCCATATTCTGTCGGAATCTCCGTCCGCTGTGGGAATGTGTGTGTGTGTCATTTCTCACTGTGTGCACACACGTGTTCATTGCGGCTACTTCCCTAGCTATGGGAGCGGCAAGCACCCGCTGCCGCGCACTTGGAACACTCTGAAGCGGTGATCCCGCGTATATTTGTTGCAGCGTCCCACTTTGTCGGGTTCCAGGCGGACGACTTGGCGGCGGTGCGGTGCGAGGCGGGCATCCCGCGCCGGCTTCAAGGACTGCCTCTTCAACCGTAACGGTAACGCAGCGGAATACCACGGCTCCTGCGTCGGCCTGCACTCCGGCGACCCCGGACTTGAAGATCTCCCAGCCGCCGCATGGTTCCAGTCGTGCACATTCTCCAGCAATCAAGACAACCTGGTACGTGCCTTCCTGTACCTACACGTCGGGGGCACCCTCCCACCTGAGCAGGTAGGAGAAGGGGGACTTCAAGTTGGCGAGTCAGTTTGCGGTGCCGCCACAGATGGTGCAACGATCAGGGCGCTGCATGGCTGCGAATGGATCCTGGCTCCGCCCCACACCGTGGCCGTGGCGGTGCTGCAGGTGTACCCCCTCTCTCAGGACGACTATCGAGCGAGCTACTCTAGCGACCACCGTGGTGAACAACAACTCTAGTGACCACGCTGTTCAGAAGGCCGTGGACGCGTCCACCGGCAACTTCATTGAGCCCAGGCCCATATCCACTGCAGCCGTCCTGGAGGGGGGTTTTCTGATTGCAGACTACGGGGTGTATGAGGAGACCGCAAAGGCGCGCACCGCACTGCCGCATTTTGGCATCGCAGGCACATACGCCCACGCGGCGAGCACAGTAGGCGCTGTCATGCCGGCGCTGCAGGCAAACCCACATCCACTGCGACGCCTCCTGCCAAGTGGCGCAGCAGATGGTGGCAGCTCCTGCCCGTGTTCGACTGGGACACAAACGACAGCGACGCCGCTGCGGCTGCTTGAACCCAACACGCTGCAGTGTGATGCCTCACCATGAGTCCAGTGCAGCACATGGCTGTGGCAGAGTGTCTCCACAACATGCATGGGTGCAGGAGCAATCGCGTCTGACGGGCCTCGATGTTGTGGACATCGGCGGATCGGCCGCGGACGTCGACGCCGACCGGCAGCCGCAGGTGGCCACTGCGGGCGGCGGTGCACCATGGTGGCGATAGTGGCGGCGCGGGCCGGCTGTCGGCGGCGGCTATTGGGGGCATGGTGGGGGGCCTGCTCGCCGTCCTCCTTGCCATCGTAGCAGCCGCCTTCCTTGTCCGTCGGAAGCGCAAGCGCGAGCAGAGCAGCAAGCTAGATGCCGGGATGGATGTTCACGTGAGTGGATGTTCACGTGAGTGGATGTTCACGTGAGTGGATGTTCACGTGAGTGCCGCTGAAGTGCGATCTGTCCTGCCAGCATGAGAAATCCAGGAGCCGTGCCGTGTGGGCCCTCATATGCCGCGTGCATGTGAATACAGTTTGCAGTCCGCGCTTTAGCTCGGCAGCCCCTGCTGCTGATGCATATGACCATTGACCATTGAGATATCCGGTGGTGCCGCTGTTCAAGGTCCGCCACTGCTGCTGCTGCATATGACCGGCTCAGCCTGATCAATCAGCATCAACGGTCGCGGCGGGATGCCTCATGGGGAACGGCACATTGAGTGCCCACCACCTGGAGCCTTCTGTAGCTGGCCGCAGCGACACAAAGTCTGCCCACTATCAAACCCTCCATCAAGTGTCTGACGGCTTAATCCCCGCTGTCAATGCTGCGTGTTTCTCACCCAGCTCCCCTCAGTGATTTGCGGCACAAGCCCTCATGTCACACGCGAAGCACCCGGGCGCACATTCAGCTCCATGCAGCCGCACATGCATGCAGGATGCTGACACAGAAGATAGTAATGGAAGTGCCAAGGCGTTCTCCAACCGAGCTATAGCATCTCCTGCCACTGCCGACGCTGTCATCCCGCCGACGGCAAGCACTCACTGGGGGACACATGTCAACTTTGCGACAACAGCAGTGAACCTCAGCAATGGCCCGCCAACGTCCGCTGCGCCGGCGAACAGCAAGCTGGACTACGTAGTATACTTGCACGCGCAGCTGTCGAGCATCGGCACCGAGGCGGTGGTGCTGGAGCGCTACACACTCCTCGGCCCCAACGACCGCCGCCAGGGTGGTGCGCCGCTCCTTGCCTCATACTCTTGCAGTGTCATGGTGGGCTGCAGCTGCGCTGTATTGATTTAGTGGGTACAGCCACGCAGCTGATCCCGTCAATGCTGAGGCCATCACTTGGAGCCGCTTCTTACAGGCCAGGGCATTGTGGCGTTCGCGCGGGGCGTGCACGACGGCCTCGGCTACGCCCTCAAGTTCTTCGTCGACCGCCCCTCCTTCCTCGCAGAGCGCGCCATGTACCGCAGCGCCACCCTCGGCACCCTCCTGCCGCAGGTCCACGCCGAGTACGACCCCGAAGAGGAGCCGGCCGCGCTGCTGGACCGCACCGGCCGGCCGCTGCCGCCATGCATTGTCATGGAGCGGGGAGAGTCCCTCCCGGACTGGTCCCAACGCGCGCGGCCGGACGTCTTCAACGCCGTCGCTGTGATCGCGCACGTCGCGACGCGGCTGCGCGCCATGCATGACGGTGGCTACGTGCATCGTGACATTAAGCCGGAGAACCTGATGCTGCTGCCGCGGGCGAATCGGTGGGCGGTGATTGACTTTGGCTGCGCGGCGCGCGCTGGAGAGGCAGCGCCGCTGTCGTACACGCTAGTGTATGCGCCACCAGAGATTGCGGAGTCGGTGTCGGCTCGGGCTAAGACGATTGTGGCAGACCCGGCGATGGACGCGTGGGCGCTGGGGGTGGTAGCGTTTTGAGCTGCTGACCGGGCAGTCTGCGTTCAACCTCATCACTGAAGGCCGCAGCTCGGTGCGCATCTAACTGCATGCTGTGGCGGCCCATCGGCACTCCAGCTCGGGACTGGAAAGAAGACATCTCTTGGGCGTGAGCGATGACGCAGAATATGCATGCTTGCATCTGGAATTTGAAAGTACACCCCGTTGCCTTTCTTCCATACCCCCGGGGGCCCGAGGTGCGGCGATCAGACCTTTGAACTGCAATATGTTGTGGATGTGATCTGGAGCTGCAGTGTTCAGCTGGAGGGGCGTGCTGGTGCTGCGGAAGCTGCTTGGGCAAGAAGAGCTGCCGTGGGAGGGGGACCTGGCGGAGAAGAACCCTGCGGCGCGGCGGCGGCTGGGGCTGTTCCGGGAGCCGGTGCTGGCGCTGCTGCGGCGCGACCCTGCGGAACGTGCCACGCTCGCCGACTTCTGCTGCACCACCGACACCGTCTTCTCCTCCCCCACCACCCTTGCCCCCACCACCATGGGCCAGTAGAGACCGCCCGGCTCTCGTGCACGAGAGTTTGGCTAATGATGCTGTGGGCGGGGTTCGCTCACGTTCTTGGCCAAGAGTATAGGGGCTGTGCTGCTGTCGGCGTATAGCTACACTTGGTGCAGTGCTGCTGCGCTCGTGAGTTGAAAGGAAGGGGGGGGGGGGGGTTCTCTAGAATGGTGGCATCTAGAGGCCAATCAAGAATCCATGCTGAGCATGAGAAGTCAGACAAAACGCAAGTGAAATGTCCTTGTGGCTGTGTTGGGTGAGCGCAGCGTAGCACGATCGAGGTGTCTTGGGGCGCATGTGTTGGATGGCGCCAAAGGGGCGTGAAATCGAGTCAAATTTCTAAGTTCTGGACGTTTCTTCCAGTCTCAGTCAGTCTCGCTCTAGAAGACTGAACATTAGGGAATTTTGCGACCTGATTCGGTGTTGGTTGCTTGACTCACTTGTGCGTCTGATGAGGCCGGTTGGCAAGGCTGAAACATGATATGCCGGTCCGTGATGTTCGAAATGAATTCATGTGAAACAGCATCAACCAGTGAACTTTCTACCTCAGTAACTTCATGTGACGGATGGCGTACAGTCAAGTGCACGTGCGTTTCAAGTTGACTGGCTAGACATCCAGAGTGACACGGTACGTATGTGTACAGGCGGTTCCACAGATCTCGGATGGCCATGCCGGCTGAAACGTTTCCAGTCGGCGTTCGCAGCTGTAGGGAGCAACGGCCGCTGGCGCCCTTGCTGACTGGCCACCGGTAGCCACCTGTGCAGTGCTCTACAGGGCCAGTTTCTGGAGAGGGGATTCCCCTCTGTAAATGACTCATCCCAGTGGTATTACCCCTCTGGACCTTGTCATTTCCAGAGGGCTTTCCCGATGCGATGCTTTGATCTCAGAGGGATGCCAAAAGTTTTTTTTTGCGGTTCAACTATAGGCCATTCACAGTGCCAGGCAATGCATACACACAAATTAAACCACACAGTAACGACGATAATAACAAGAATTGATATCTTTGATCACTTAGCAAACAAAATGCGGTGGGTCACCGACGCATTCTTCTTGGCTGCAGCTGGTTGCGTGCCTGCATCGAGATCGGCGGCAGCCTCGACAGAGGCCGCAGCCTCTACATATCCTGGGCCGTCATTCGTATTAGTATCATTAGGTGAGCTTGATGCTGCTACAGGGGTGCCGGAAGTGCTAGAAATGTCATCGCGCTTCTTTGGGGCTGAACCCGTGAACCGAATCGACGAAGCATTGTACAAACCTAAAAAGACAAACAGCGTTGAATTGCAGAGCTATCGGGCATCAATATATTATATATTATAATATCTCACGTAGCAGTGGAGTGTTAGCATGCTATACATGCGGCGCTGACAACCAAGCACACTGTACCCCTAAGGACACTTTGCCCTGCCCAAGCTGGCGAGCTGGCTTCACTCGCGAGCCTCCTTGAGGAGGGTTGCTCCGCTCGTGCTGTCACAACAACCCGCTCGCTTGCCTCGCGTGATGCACATTCCAGCGAGACAGGCCGCTGAGACGTACAGATGCCAGCTGGCTGCCTGTTGGTTTGATTCACATTGGCTCTCCGAAGGCCGACTTCAAGGGAGTGTATATAGATGGTTTGTAAGTTATGAGGCCACCTAGCCCCTGAAATCCGCAGCCAAAATGGTAGAGTTGCAGTTGTGAATGACTGGTGCCATGGTGCTGAGGTATGTTATGGCTGTTTGTGCCTCGAGTGAGGTCCAAAAATGCATGTTCAGCCCCCTGGCTTGTCGGAAAAACCGACGGCTCGCTTCGCTCACCGTCGGGTTTTTTTTGCCCTTTTCCATTTTCTTCGGGAAACAGATCGGGATGTAGAGCTCTGGATCAAACTCGCTTGCTGCGCCGGCGCCCGCGGCCGCTGACATCTGCTCTAACAGCCCGTTTTCAGCGGGCGATCCCGCTGCCTTCAGCCCATCCGTGGCGGCATTTCCAGACACAAGCTTTATTTCTGCGGGAATCTCGGCGGGATATAGCGCACTGCACCCGTGCCTGCCTCAGTGAGAACTCCGGCGCGTGGATCAGCCAAGGTCAACCGCATGCTCGCAAAGGCGGAACATTCCTGGTTTCTGATAGCGTTCTTAAGTCGTGTCTGCATCACGCTGGCCTTGTCGATTATGGGTGTGAATGTGTCGCATGCCGAGTCGCATTGCCGACATGAGTCTCCGACATGCGTCGCGCATGCGCAGCCACTGTGAACTCACGGTACCAGAGCTGGACACAGCTGCACCAGATCAGCCGCAACAGAGGCAGAAATCATGAGAGCATTGCCAGCGATGTCTCGGCCACTGTGCTCGGCTCCAGCAGGGGGGTCGGCACTCGGGCCTCATGCACGTCCAATTGAACCGCGAGCACCTCAGAAAGCTCAAGACAGCGCTGGGAACGTCTCTATACTCACAGTAATCATAAATGCTGCTGTATCTATGTTTTAAGTCGCTGGGCGAAATCGACCTTTGGCCCGCAATCCGCGTGCATGGCTGGGCAAAAAGCCCCATTGTGCCCAGCGAGCGCGAGAACGCGCCCAGCGGCACCAGAAGCATTCCCAATGGCTTTGGAATATCCCAATATGCCTGTTGTGCATTCTGATGCGTTATAAATCGTCTGTTGTGTTGCTGCGGGCGGCACAGTGCATGCTCTGCCATGTTTGCTTCCCTGGGACGCCATCGACCGCGTCACTAGAAGCTGGTATGCACAGAATAATCACCGGAGGTATTTGAGATGGTTTTCCGGGTCTGGTGAGACTGTTGATTGCGCTCTGTTGCTCTGGCTGGGGGGCAGGTTGGCTGTTGCATTTTGTACTCCATAGCGCTGGGCGTTGTCAACAGTTGATCACGACAGAGCCAAGCACAGACTCTGCAGCACATCTGATTGGCATGTCCTGATAACATGTGTGACACTTGTCCTTCCATCCAGCTCACTTGTGACGACCTGGTTGCATACATGTGTGACTCTGTACCACTGGAAAGCAGTGTATCGCCCTCGTCAGCAGATCGGGAATGTTTAGGACCATGGCAGGCTGTTACACTGTGCGTGGATGTACAGCATGTTTGTGTGGATTCAAGCGAACAATGACGTGCCTATGCAAGCCTCCCATTTTGTAGAATGGTGCTTGCAGTCCATGCTGATGATAGGCATATACGTTTCAAATTATTATCCTGATCGCTTTTGAAGAATATATCTGGTCGGTGGTGCTGCTTTCCCTGCGATCTCAAGGTGTAAAGGATCACTGATATCATATCAGTGATATGCAGTGTAGCATGCTACATTGACTGATCCGGAGGTTCACTTAGTACTGTATGGACAGGAATCAAAGTATGGGTAGCCCGACAACAATGCTATCTTAAGATGAAGCTCACAACACTAGAGCTGCTGCGATGTTTCGAGTCTCTCAGCAAGGAGCACGTCATCCACCTGCTCTTTGTTCACCACACAAGACAGCTGCATGTTAACTAAAAGTCCGGTAAGCTCGTCGAAATCATGGTACTCGTTGGGATTCGTCTCGCTAGTATTCACGCCCGCCATGGTGCTGGTCGGACGCGAACACCGCACGGTGACACAAGTGGAGTCGGCAGACAGTGGAACAGCAAGGCATCATATTATAGTGTTTTTCGAGTGCTCTCTGCCCACTGAGCACGATGGGCATACGCTGGGCACCATTTGAGGCCATCTGAGACGTCGCTGGGCAAAACGGGGGTTTTGCACGAAAAACACCGATTTCGCTGGGCATTTTCGCCTGTTACGCCCAGACTGCGTACAATCACTTCAAGAGGTTACTGTGAGTCTATAGGACTTTTCCTTCTGTTCTGGAGCTTTCTGAGCTGCTCGCGGTTCAATTGGACGTGCATGAGACCTGAGTGCCGAGTCGCACTGCCGACCCCCCTGCTCCAGAACTTCGTGCAGGTGCTGGGCAGAGTTTCGTCCGGGTTAGGGGGTCATCCACTCCCGCTAAAGGGTGGTCCCCCCCCGGGCGCGCAAAATTCGCTGGGAAACAGAGAAATTGGGGAAGGTTTCCACTATTGTCTATGTCGAATGAACAATCGTAGTGTTTTAGTTCGGAGTCTTGGGCAAAATGGGTCACAATCGCCGAAATGGCCGGTCTGGTTGGGGAGAATCTCGATTTGCCGTCCTCGGCTCCCCAATGTTGCCCAGTGTCTCAGCTCCTTTCCCAATCTTTCCCAAACTTCTTCTACAACCTTTTCTATTGTGTTATGTTGCCCCTAGACGGCCGCGCTGCATCGAATTTGTCAAATGAGAGGCAACTGATTCACGCACTTTGAGACGGCACGCAGGGGTAACAGTGCACAAGTGAGACAAAATGAGTAGCTTTAACTGTGTCTATTCGCGAACTATCACACCATTTTACGTGTCTTGGCATCTGCAGTTTCAGCGATCTCGAATCGTTCCTGTCTCTCTGACAGGGCAGAAGACGGTGACCCGGAGGTGCACCAAATGGACCCTGCTTGACAACACAAGCAAAAGCACGAGAGCATATAACCTCGTTTTGTTGCCTGTACATCGAATGGAACCAAGTCACGGCCGGTCGGAGCATTTGTGCTCGTGCAGTGTGCAAGCCAATGCAGTTGCAGAGCTGAACAACGGTCGAGGCTCTAACGGGCCCACATACAGGATGCAAGTCCAAAGCCTGGAGTTAGTGGCGTAGTGTGATCGATGTGTTTAGTGAGGTGGCGAGCCTGTCGTGGTGAATGAGTGCCTGACATCCTCCGATGTGGGCTACTTCTCGCGAGGACGCTGTCAAACAGCGCAGAATGCTTGTTCCGACTGCTGATCTGATGGTCTTGTTTTGGTATGCGATGAGCACGTGGTTGCGTCGCGTTACGAAAGAACTGTGCGATAAACGTGCCACACAGCCGTCGACGCACATAATCGGGGTTGTCTCATTGATCAACGACGCTGCTTAACATATGACAAAAACACCATCGATCGACGCTTGCTTGCCGTCTCCAGCAAGTTGATTGGCAGCCGAACGACACCACGTACTGTACACACTGTGTCGGGTCATCCGGATACAACGGAAATACACCAACCACAAAGATAGCAACATATTATAGCTTATTTATGGCGTGGTTCGTCAGCAAAGGCGAGTGATTGGGGACGTTATCTCGTCGTTCTGTCGATATTGGGGAGAATGGCTGATTTGTGCCGAAAAGGGTACGAACCTTGGGGACTTTTCCCAAGACTGAGATCGAACACTACGAGTTCCCAACCTACCTGAACAATAGTGGAAACCTTCCCCAATTTCTCTGTTTCGCAGCGAATTTTGCGCGCCCGGGGGGGGACCACCCTTTAGCGGGAGTGGATGACCCACTTCCGGGATCCCGGAGGTCGGAAGGATGTGTTCGTGCACGCCTTGCAATTTGAATCTTGAAACAGCATATGTACGAAATCTCGTGTTATGTATATCCTATTACACAAAGTGTCTGGTGTTACGTGTGTTCACTTTCGCTTGCGTGAGCAGCTCCAAGCAGGCCTTCGTGCAGCGTACAGCGACTGAGGTGTCGCGTCCGTTGGAGGGACGGTGCTTGCAGCCTACGATGCTTCTCTTGATCACTGCTTACGCCATTTTCTTGTCGATGTTCGTTGCAATTGCGTCGGGCAATGCGTCGGGTACGCCGGAAGCAGTGGCGGTATCAAATCCGTCGCAATTCCTGACCGCTGTCGGATATGGAGTTCAACACATTGTCATCTCAGAGGATCTGGATATGACATACACGCCAAGGTTCTCAGCGGCGAGCATCACGGATTTCGGCATTAACGCCATGGTCGCCATCGTTCCTAACGAGGACAACGAATACACGAAGAGCATCCGGGTACGAAGCACTGCAATGCAGAATCGCTGCTGTCATTTGTGATTCAAATTGAAGTCGGGCGCATGCTTGTTGACTGCTCATCAGTGGATCTGGCAACGTGTATTCTCTGGCATCCCATGTCGTACAGCGTCACTGTGCGCAGCTGGCGGGACTCTGCGGCTGCATGGCATATGCTCTGAAGGGCCCTTGCCCGGCAGATGTTGTTGCCTGTTTGTTGGGGCTGACAAACTCCTTTCTGTTAGGGCCTACTGTCCCCCATACCTCTCCGAGAAGAGTCTTCTATCCTAGGCCTTGCAAAAATGGTCAGCGCGACTTGACAACTGTGCCTGCCAGAGTGCTGCCTGTGGCTCCCTTGCGCCCTGTGCATGGCCAGTGTGAAGCGGGTGTGCTATTGCCTCAGAACTCTGACACATCCCGCTGGCAGCACAAGTTGCAAATGCCTGCGCGATCACTCGAGTGTCATGACGCAGGAACTCAACTGCATGCACGGCCAGCAGCGACTTAACTGCGCTTCGTTGCTACACGATGGACACTTTGGCTGTTACAGAAGGTGATGTGGTGTGATCTTGGAAAATAGGGGTGCATATGCAATTGCAATTGCATGCATCAGCGATACATAGGGCCCAAATGCTTTGGATGTACTGCTCTGGCATCATGCATGTGCACCGTTTTTAACCTAGATTTTTGTCTGAGGTCTACATGTGTTGCCTGACCTTTCGTAGAAGAGTTCAGACTGTGATGAATGCGTGTCTTCTGACTTCAAGTTCACGCGAATTCAAATGCCTTCAAACAACCATCACTAATAGTATATGGGTATGATTACACCCAAGTCATTGACTTGGAGACGTAGAGTTGGATTTGTGTTGTTACTTTGCTAGCTATGTCAACTGACATCCGGGCCTGGCTTGAACCCTGTGCACGTGATGGAAGCATTGATTGGTATGACGAGTGTCCATACATGACGAGTGTGTCCATATATGACGAGTGTCCATATATTATAAGATATCTATGGTACAGCACGGTGACGCGTATGCCTGATCCTTGGCGCCGACCTCATCTGCCTCATGCATGTCATCCCAGCCGACGACGCTGACGCGGCGTGCGCTGCTGTGTATGTCGCGCCAGTCCTGTGTGGGGTATGTATACTATGTTGGCCTGAACATTCCGCACAGTTGCCGCTCCGCGAAGCAGGCTGCGGGCGGTTGGTGATGTTGAAGAGAGGCCACAGGGCTCGCACACGTACACGCAACCCCCCGCCCACGCGTGCCAATCAGACGTAGCCCCAACTTCATGCACAGAAAAAACCCACCGCCTCCTACGTGGCCGAGGTGCTCAGCACGGTTGAACCCGGTGCTGCAGGAGGCTCCAAGCTGACCCCGCGCTCGCCGCGGGCCCCACAGCATGCAGGGGCGCCCCCCAAGCCACCGCCCCCAAACCCTGTCAAGCGTTTTTGTGCGTGTGTATCAGTTGTCTGCCCCTTCGGGTCAAAGTGCCGCTGCATGCGCGCAACTGCATGAAAAGCGACGCCCGAGTCGGTTTCACATCGTGCACTGCACTGCATGAGGCTATCCGAGTCGCTGTGCCACCACACTCATCATGTTCGAGGCGCACACTGCAGACTGCACGATGTCCTTTTTGTTCTGCAGAAGTTGTTGCGCACTGCACACAGCAGATGCATGCACACTTAATGCTTGATGTGCAAATGAGATTGGAACCACAGGTGATCGTCTGCCTTCCGTGACGTGCAGCGCCCCTGTGTGGAGTTGTGCTCGTTCATGGAACGCTGCAGGTCTATGCTTTGAGCAACCATGCATCTCGCCTGCTGCGACGTGGCAGCAACGGCATCACCACTTCTCCGACAAGCACGGTCATGAATTCGCTTGCAGGGTAACTGCACCACCTCCCCATCTGGTCTGACCCTGGCTCCTCCTCGGAAACCAGGCCAGTGTGTGATCACTCTGCGTGAGGACTTCCTCGAGGCGCCCCTCCAAAATTCCCAAGTGTGGGTCTCCAACTTGTATGTGACGCTGCGTGGCGTCGAAAAGAACTACAGCACCCTCATAGCCGCACATGGGGCGGACATGTACTTGACTGACATGACCTTCATCGCCGATGGAGACAAGGCCCGCGCAATCGACGTCAAAGAGAATCGCCGTGTGTTTGTTTCCCGTGCGTTCCCCTGCGCCCCCACCCAGATCTCTGACTCTACTAGTACTGTGATGCTGCTGGCAGCCAGGTTGTGCTAGCAAACAGCCCCATGCATCCACGCGCGGCTCTTTGCAGGCTCATACTTCTCTCAGTTCTCACAGGAGAAGGATGCCGTCATGCGCCTCGAGCCTGGCGCTCGTGCGACTCTCAGTGACGTCACCTTCCGCAGAAACACTGTCGCCAGTAGCAAGCCTGACGTCGTGTCGTCCGGGCCCATCATGGGCCTATACTCCGGCCGCACCAGCGGCGGTTCCGCGGCGTGGTTCCACAACTGCAGCTTCACCGAGAACTTCTCCGAGGTGACTGCCGAGGTGGCCGTGGAGAACAGCAGCTGCCACGTCTACTCCAACACGGAGCTGCCCACCGTCTGGGACCTCGAGCTGCAGCGGGAGGTGAGCGCGTGGCCGCTGGAGACGGCGGGGCCCGCCTCCTCGGAGAACGCCACCGTATTTGCTGGGATCCAGGGCAACAGTCGCTTCCTGCGCCCCACGGACACCAGGTTTGCCCGCATCGTTGCCGACCACATGCAGAGCACCGGCCTGCCGGCGCCGGACGTCCCGGCCCTGCCGGACGGCACCAAGCTCACCACCAGCGACCCTTACAGCGCGATCAACCTCAACACCACGAGCGACGCCAACACCACGAGCGGCGCCAACACCACGTCATCTGGCGCTGCAGGCGACGGTAGCGACATGAACATCAACGTAGGCCTGATCGTCGGCCTTGCCTGCGGCGTGGTGCTGCTTGCCATGATGGCGCTGCTTGCGGCCTGGTGGTTCCGATGCCGTATGAAGTCTGACGTGAAGAATGTGCGCCTACGTATACGCTACGTGCCTGAGCTACGTGCACCTGTACTGAAGCGCTGCCTCTGGAAGGTCCTCTGCCATGCGTATGTATAGATGGACCTGCCACTGTGCGCAATTTCTGTCGAGTTCATGACCTGCACCTGTCGCGTTGATTGTCTGAACTGCAAGTTCAAGCAAGGTGCTTGCCAACAAGTGAACAGGCAGCTGTTCGAAACGGTTTTGGATCATAGCGCTAGGTGGTGGGGCAGATTGATGCAGGTCGCTTCTGGCCATGGTGTACCACATTCAGTGATATCTTTTGCTGCAGCAGCAAACGCAGGACCCCGCTGATTGGTCCTGTGTTATCGGCATTGCAGCCCCCATTTGTGATGTGAAAGTCGTTGTATCGGAAGTCTGGGATTCGTATCTCATATGAGTAGGGCTGGCCCCAAGGGGTATATTGGGTTCCTTATACCGGTATAAGGGTATACATTCTTATACCCAGGGTATACAGATATAAGATCAAGGTATAATGAACGTTTTCGATTATAGAGACGCGATGAAACATCTGATCACAAAAATAATTAGATATTCAGAAAGCCCTTGTTGTTGTGATGTCTGCTGATACTGAAAGTATTCATTTCAGGTTTATAGGCGCTGTGTAGGCATTGTTGAGTGTTTCAGGTTAGGGTGGAAAAACACTCAATGCCTGACTCACTTTCCAAGATTGACTGCAATTCGCTCAGAAAGTTACAGAGCAAGCTATTTATATTGTTGGAATTGCCGTGAACAGTACTTTCCGATGATATCAGTCACAAAATTAACAGCTGATGTGTGTGATGGCCAAGATGGTTTTCCAGCAGACCCTGTTTTCAGCACCTCTCAGCTCGTTCATAGCCCAAGCACACCCCGTTTGCAACCCATTTGCAGCCCGTTCAGCCGGATCATCTATTCTTGCTCTACAGCGCTCAGCAACAAGTCGAAGTCTTCCATGCTAGCTTGCTGAGCACGTGAATTGAAGCAATACGTGATCATTTTTCTAGCTCGCTCAAGGGACAGCGAATTTCTAGAAGCAGTGTACACTCTACCCCACAGTGACCAATTGCGCTCTGTAGATGCAGATGTGGGGTGCATAGCAAGCAGCTGCAATGCCACCCTGGTCAACTCTGGCCAGAGACCAGCACCTTTTTTCCTCCACACACTCGCACGTGCATGCAACCGGGGCATCGTTGCTGGCGCATACAAAGCATGCAAAGAAATCAAATCGTTGCGATACGTATACTCTGATGGAAGAGGGCTCACTTGAAGTTGTGGCTGCTCGCTTGACCTGAGCTGCGCGGCATATGTCCGCAGTGTGGTCTTTCGTGTGCCACTTGGACGGGTTGCCAAGCTGACAGCCTTGTCCACAGGACTTGCATACCAGTTTGAACGCATCTACATGGACGCATCTACATGGACGCTTTCGTCGTCAACGACGTCCAGCCTGTACCAAACCAATCCAGCTCTCGCTTTAGACGTCAGGAATGTCAATTTGTCGCGCGCAGCTGTCCAAGACGAGAGAGAAATATTGTTGAATTTGATTGCGGACTGCGGATTGCTTTCATTTTCGTCTGTGCGACCCCATGACTAGCACGAACGTCTATTGTGTTTGATGCCATCGAAACAATCGCCTAAGTGCAGATCTACAGACCAAGAGAGTAATGCTGGGTTCCGTAGACCCGTTATACCGCTGTTGCTGCAGAGAATAAAATTCTGCAAGGGTATATCGTTACTTGAATATACCCCTCCCAGGGGTATACCGACATATCGGGGTTATACCCCTTATTCTGCTGATTTTGAATTTATACCGGTATATATACCGTATACCCATTTACCGGTATAAAGCCTTATACCGGTTTACCCCAGCCCTACATATGAGCAGTAATCGCGATGTCGGTCACAAGGACATGATTCTGCAGGACCAGGGCGTACGATGTTGACTGCTGCATTATGGCTGTCTACGTGTAACCTGATTCGGAAGGGATGCCGTTGTCTGCACGCGTCAATTGTTTTGTTACATATACATGCTGTTGGCACCGGCACTCTGTTCCCCACCCACTCAAAGGGTCTCATGGCCCCATCTGTGGTGTAGCAGGCAGATGCAAAGAGCCTTGCGCGCACCGGCACCGAGGCCGAGAGCGCCGTGCCCGCGATGCACCACCCCAACTGGTCCGTCCCCCCCGGCACAATCTATAACAATCATGGAGCCACAGCGGGAGGCCACAGTAGTGACGCTAAGTCGACGGCAGCAACTGCGGGCTCGCCATACAGTGCTGAGCCCGCCATCCGGCTCCCAGCAACCACGCACTGGACGACCAATGTCGATTTCGCAGCAACGGAGGTTGACCTCAGCAACGGGCCACCGATGGCGTCCGCAGCGACAGGCAGCAAGCTGGACTATTTGCACGCGCAGCTGTCGAGCATCGGCACCCAGTCCGTGGTGCTTGAGCGCTACACACTGCTCGGCCCCAACGACCGCCGCCAAGGCGGTGCGCCCCCCCTCCATGCTTGTGCATACTCTTGCAGTGTCATGGTGGGCTGCAGCTGCACTGTATTGATTTAGTGGGTACAGCCACGCAGCTGATCCCGTCAATGCTGAGGCCATCACTTGGAGCCGCTTCTTACAGGCCAGGGCATCGTGGCGTTTGCACGGGGTGTTCACGACGGCCTCGGGTACGCCCTCAAGTTCTTCGTCGACCGGCCCTCCTTCCTCTCGGAGCGCGCCATGTACCGCAGCGCCACCCTTGGCAACCTCCTGCCGCAGGTCCACGCCGAGTACGACCCCGCAGAGGAGCCGGCCGCGCTGCTAGACCGCACTGGCCGGCCGCTGCCACCATGCATCGTGATGGAGCGCGGGGAGGCCCTGCCGGACTGGTCCAAGCGCGCCCGGCCGGACGTCTTCAACGCCGTCGCCGTCATCGCGCACGTCGCGACGCGGCTGCGCGCCATGCATGACGGTGGCTACGTGCATCGCGACATAAAGCCGGAGAACCTGATGCTGCTGCCGCGGGCGAATCGGTGGACTGTGATCGACTTTGGCTGCGCGGCACGTGCCGGGGAGGCAGCGCCGCTGTCGTACACGCTGGTGTATGCGCCGCCAGAGGTCGCGGCGGCGGTGGCAGCGGAGGCGACGACGATTGTGGCGGATCCGGCAATGGACGCGTGGGCTCTGGGGGTGGTGGCGTTTGAGCTGCTGACAGGGCAGACTGCGTTCAACCTCATCACTGAAGGTCGCGAATCTGTGCGCCTCCGAGGCTGCACCATTGCTCCCTCGACTTGCTACTTCTGTGCTAGAGATGTAACTAAGCATCTGCAGGACTGCTCACGGAAGTTGACCTTTGTAGGAGCCGCCTGGCCATGCATTCGCATGTTCGGGCGCCAAGAATGTGGCGATCTGACCTGTCACAAGATGTTTCAATCGTGCTATCAGGAGCTGCAGCCACACACTGAAGGGTGTGTGCAGGTGCTGCGGAAGCTGCTGGGGCAGGAGGACCTGCCGTGGGAGGGGGACCTGGCGGAGAAGAACCCTGCGGCGCGGCGGCGGCTGGGGCTGTTCCGGGAGCCGGTGCTGGCGCTGCTGCGGCGCGACCCCACGGCCCGTGCCACGCTCGCCGACTTCTGCCGCACCACCAACACCGTCTTCTCCTCCCCCACCACCCTCGCGCCCACGTAGCCACCACCTTTCCCCCTGCTGTCCCCTGCCCCACCCCCACACAAGAAAGGTTTGACTGATGTTGGCGCAGGTACTGCACACAGTTGTGGCCAAAGCAACGGCTTTGTGCAGCCGTTGTCACGGCCGTGCGGCCCGTGCAGTGCAGCGCAGTCCAGCTGCGCTTGCTTATTGCAGATTCTGCGGGGGCGGGGGAGCATTTCCGTGAGAAGGAAGCCACAGCAGCACCCATGCTTTGCATGCTACGCCTCTGAGCCCGGTGTCCAGTGCACAGTCAGTTAACCGGGCCGGGCACCAGAGTCGCCCCAAATAACATCAAGTTGCGTAAATCCGACTGCCCCAGTCTGGTGACACCAAGCGTTGAGGCACGCTGGGTCGCTCAGAACCCGACGCACAGCCAGAATGGAACGATTTCATTTTTACAGCTCCACTTTTCATTTGCTGTTTCGAATGATAATCATGATGATCGAGTTTTCAACATGCCTGCTCCAGCATCCTGGAGTGATGTTCGTGTTGGCACTACGGAAGGCCATCAAAAGATATTCTGATTGATTACCCAGAATCGGAGAGCAGACTGTGTCCTCCTGCTCACCCGTGTGGCTTGCGTGTGTTGCAAGGATAAATGCGGCGAGGCGGGCAACACCGCGAAAGAAGCTTTTGACTTGCGTGTGAAGCTTCTGGTAACCATGGCCGCTGCGTCAGCGGTGATGGGGAGTTTTTTCTGCCTACTTTTTCCCGCTGAACGTTGCGGCATAGTCAAGCGAAGTAAAGCTCAACAGTGCATACTATAGCTAGCAACACCAGGCCCGCCTTCCTGAGGGCCTCTGCCGCCGCGGGGGCGCCCTCAGTCACTGCAGAAGCTGTTGCCACTAGCAGCACCGAGTTGTCCTTATGGCGGTCTTACAGCGACCTTACCTCGTCCTCACATGGGGCGTAAGGCCGGTATAGGGCCAGGTTAAGGACAACTTTGGGATTTGAGGCATGGTCCTGGTCCTTATGTAAGGACCATCGTAGGCGGCATAAGGATTGGTCAAGCTCCTTGCCTTATGATAAGGTAATCCTTACATTTCCTGTCCTTACAGATGGGACTGAAAATGGAAACCATGCCAGTGGGATGTTAGGACCATGTCATGACACTGTGAGGTTTTGTACTCATGGATTCAAGGTGCACTCTCAGACCACCTGGTCGTGTCCATAAGTTAAGGTCAAGGAGAGGACACCCATTACTGGTAACAATAAAGCTGTTGCGCCCCGGCGCATCCCGGGAAGGCGAGCACAGATGCTCCGTGTACCCCGCGGGTTCAGAAAGGCCATTTCACAAGCAGCCCGCGTCATCGTACGTAGTGTCTGTTGTGCAGCCTATTCGTCGAATTATTTCGCTGCCGTGTTGCCTAGGTATCACCCGCATACAAAGACACATGACTGCACCATAACTGTCCCCACCAGAGACTCGCAAGTTCCAAAGCGCGACCTCATAGCCTCCCCATGTTTACACCGAGCCTTGCCATAATCCTTGGCACTAGAGTATCCTTACAGAGCTGTAACACGTATCCGCAGACGTGCCAAGTGGGGTCCCAAAGATAAGGACTGCACAGTGTGTCCTTATGCTCCTTGAGCCACAGCCTTGCCGCCTGTATGGCTTGTGTTATCCACGTGGTCGTCATAAGGATGATTTTGGGCCGTCCACGTGCGAGGAGCGCATGGGGGTCCGATAAGGACATGTCGGTGCTGCTAGTGTGCTGCCCTGCTGCCCCCCACCTTCTCATTCATGATGCTGGGCTAGGCAGTGCGGCCAGTGCATATATATACAAGCGACGAGCCCCCCTTCGGGGGGCTCTTGCGCTTTGATACTCGAAGCTGCAGCATGAAGCTCGATGCTGGCGGAGCGCTGCAGCCAGCGTGGCCAGAGGTGCATCGCAGCTGCGGCGCTCTGCTGCTCGATGCAGGGTGCTCGACGCTCGATGCAAGCGATTTCTGTCGCAGTAAATATAATGCATAAGTTGTGTTCAGAATATGTGATATTTCAGCAGGGCTCGAAAAGGCCGCGTCCGTGGCGGAGCGCCGCTGAAAAGCTCGATAGCCAGTAGACGTGGCCCGAAGGGGGGCCCGAAGGGGGGCCTGTCGGTCCTCGACGCTTGAAAAACGTGATGCTTGAAGCCGACGCAAGCGATGCCTGACACGCTGAGGACGATGCAAACGCTACACATAAGTGCTGTGACGCCTCGGCTGGCTCCGAAGCGGTCGCATCCGTGGCGGAGCGCTGCAGCCAGCGAGGTGCAGCGCTCTGCCGCGCGATGCGTCATGCTCGAAGCTCGATGCAATTCGTTTCTGATACATTAGATATGAAGTATATAATTTAATTAAAATATGCGATGCCTCGATCGGGCCAGAATCGGCCGCGTCCGTGGCGGAGCGCCGCTGAAAGCCGCGTGGCCAGAGGTGCAGCGCAACTTCGGCGCCCTTCAGCGCCGCAGACGCACGACGCGAACGCGAAGCGACCGGCGTCGCGGTGTTTCCGGATGCAGATGCACAGATGCGAAGCCGACGCCGAGGCCCCGACGCGGAGGCGAGGCCGGAACGGAGCAGCCGCCGGACAACGGATACATAGATACATACATACACAAGCGACGAGCCCCCCTTCGGGGGGCTCTTGCGCTTTGATACTCGAAGCTGAAGCATGAAGCTCGATGCTGGTGGAGCGCTGAAACCAGCGTGGCCAGAGGTGCATCGCAGTTGCGGCGCCCTGCTGCTCGATGCACGGTGCTCGACGCTCATTGCAATCGATTTCTGTCGCATTATAATGCAAAGATCATGATCAGAATATGTGATGTTCCAGCAGGGCTCGAAGCGGCCGCGTCCGTGGCGGAGCGCCGCTGAAAAGCTCGACAGCCAGTACACGTGGCCCGAAGGGGGGCCCGACGGGGGGCCTGTCGGTCCTCGACGCCAGAGAAAACCGATGCTCGAAGCCGACGCAATTGATGACTGACACGCTGAAAACATTGCAAACGCTACAGATAAATGCTGTGACGCCTCGGCTGGCTCCGAAGCGGCCGCGTCCGTGGCGGAGCGCTGCAGCCAGCGTGGCCAGAGGTGCAGCGCTCTGCTGCGCGATGCGTCATGCTCGAAGCTCGATGCGATTCGTTTCTGATACAATAGATATGAAGTATATAATTTAATTAGAATATGCGATGGTTCGGCTGCGCCAGAAGCGGCCGCATCCGTGGCGGAGCGCCGCTGAAAGCCGCGTGGCCAGAGGTGCAGCGCAACTTCGGCGCCCTACAGCGCCGCAGACGCACGACGCGAACGCGAAGCGACCTGCGTCGCGGTGTTTCCGGAAGCAGACGCACCGACGCGAAGCCGACGCCGAGGCCCCGACGCGGAGGCGAGGCCGGAACGGAGCAGCCGCCGGACAACGGATACATAGATACATACATACACAAGCGACGAGCCCCCCTTCGGGGGGCTCTTACGCTTTGATACTCGAAGCTGAAGCATGAAGCTCGATGCCGGCGGGGCGCTGCAGCCAGCGTGGCCAGAGGTGCATCGCAGCTGCGGCGCCCTGCTGCTCGATGCACGGTGCTCGACGCTCGATGCGATCGATTTCTGTCGCAGTAAATATAATGCAAAGGTTGTGTTCATAACATGTGATATTTCAGTAGGGCTCGAAGCGGCCGCGTCCGTGGCGGAGCGCCGCTGAAAAGCTCGACAGCCAGTACACGTGGCCCGAAGGGGGGCCTGAAGGGGGGCCTGTCGGTCCTCGACGCCAGAGAAGAGCGATGCTCGAAGCCGATGCAAGTGATGCCTGACACGCTGAAAACAATGCAAATGCTACACATAAATGCTGTGACGCCTCGGCTGGCTCCGAAGCGGCCGCGTCCGTGGCGGAGCGCTGCAGCCAGCGTGGCCAGAGGTGCAGCGCCCTGCCGCGCGATGCGTCATGCTCGAAGCTCGATGCGAATCGTTTCTGATACATCAGATATGAAGTACATAATTTAATTAGAATATGCGATGCCTCGGCTGCGCCAGAAGCGGCCGCGTCCGTGGCGGAGCGCCGCTGAAAGGCGCGTGGCCAGAGGTGCAGCGCAACTTCGGCGCTCGATACCGCTGCAGACGCACGACGCGAACGCGAGGCGACCGGCGTCGCGGTGTTTCTGGAAGCAGATGCACCGATGCGAAGCCGACGCCGAGGCCCCGACGCGGAGGCGAGGCCGGAATGGAGCAGCCGCCGGACAACGGATACATAGATAGATAGATACACAAGCGACGAGCCCCCCTTCGGGGGGCTCTTGCGCTTTGATACTCGAAGCTGAAGCATGAAGCTCGATGCTGGCGAAGCGCTGCAGCCAGCGTGGCCAGAGGTGCATCGCAGCTGCGGCGCCCTGCTGCTCGATGCACGGTGCTCGACGCTCAATGCAAGCGATTTCTGTTGCAGTAAATATAATGCATAAGTTGTGTTCAGAATGTGTGATATCTCAGCAGGGCTCGAAGCGGCCGCGTCCGTGGCGGAGCGCTGCAGCCAGCGTGGCCAGAGGTGCAGCGCTCCGCCGCGCGATGCGTCATGCTCGAAGCTCGATGCGAATCGTTTCTGATACATCAGATATGAAGTACATAATTTAATTAGAATATGCGATGCCTCGGCTGCGCCAGAAGCGGCCGCGTCCGTGGCGGAGCGCCGCTGAAAGGCGCGTGGCCAGAGGTGCAGCGCAACTTCGGCGCTCGATACCGCTGCAGACGCACGACGCGAACGCGAGGCGACCGGCGTCGCGGTGTTTCTGGAAGCAGATGCACCGATGCGAAGCCGACGCCGAGGCCCCGACGCGGAGGCGAGGCCGGAATGGAGCAGCCGCCGGACAACGGATACATAGATAGATAGATACATACAGTGATGCTGAATATAATACTTATGATATACATACAGTGATGCTGAATATAATACTTATGATACACAAGCGACGAGCCCCCCTTCGGGGGGCTCTTGCGCTTTGATGCTCGAAGCTGAAGCATGAAGCTCGATACTGCCGGAGCGCTGCAGCCTAAGGTCCGCCAAAAACGTATTCGTATGAAATGCCGTATACGTATTAAAGGCGGTCATCGTAGTATTTATTTTCGTTCCTCATACGGTCCTACGGTGCGTTTCATACGGTCATACGGTGACCCATATACGCTATATACGGTGACCCATATACGCCATATACGGTGGTCATATACGCCATATACGTTGGTCATATACGCCATATACGTTGGTCATATACGGTCAAGTACGGGTCCACTACGAGCATATGAGAAGACTGTTGTGAATCTGACCAAGCTTGATGCAGATGGGCGTGTTCCGAACTCAGCCAAGCGCAGGCGGTTTTGGGTAAATCATCTCTCCAAGGAGTAACCAGTGCTTGCAAAGGTCGCAGCAACTGTGATGTCTATGCCTGTGACAGCCTGTGCTTCGGAGCGTAACTGGACTGAATGGGGTCAGTTGTATGTGAAGGCACGCACAAACCTGGGACTAGCACACAAACCTGGGACTAGCACGTGCGTGTGACCTCATTTACATCAAGCAGAATGACAGGCTGGCACGTGGAAAGCCTGGCAGTATGGGGGACTTAGCTGTACTGCTTGACACGATTGATGAACTGTGAGAGCTTGTGTAATCATGTGCAGCTGAGCCAGTGTAGTTTACAAAAGAGTGAACGGGAGAAAACAAACACTGAAACCGAATCTCATCCGAATCAACTGCAACATACACTCACACACACACTCACACTACAACCGCACTCACAACTCAGTCCGGCAGGATCGCGTCCTCCAGGCCCGCATCATATCGCAACCCTTGCTCCCGAGAGCTGAGCCAGTGTATGTGCCAGTGTGTTGGACACTGGACTCTTTTTTATCTATCTGCACATCATACTGTGCAAATTCCAGTGCATCAAACACGGTGCATAGATAGTTAGAACACTCCCACACCATCATGGGGCCTAGCACGTACTCTCAGCATGCAATCAAGCAGCCGTATATGTCAAACGTATCAGTCATCGAGGTCATGTACGGCACATTATACGGGCATACGGTGCAATATACGCTTATACGGCAGCATATACGCCATACGGTGCAATATACGATATTATTAAACATTTTGATTTCATACGACGTAGGCAACGTAGGAGACTTGGAATTATACGTTTTTGGCGGACCTTACTGCAGCCAGCGTGGCCAAAGGTGCATCGCAGCTGCGGCGCCCTGCTGCTCGATGCACGGTGCTCGACGCTCAATGCAATCGATTTCTGTCACGGTAAATATAATGCATAAGTTACGATTAGAATATGTGATATTTCAGCAGGGCTCGAAGCGCCCGCATCCGTGGCGGAGCGCCGCTGGAAGGCTCGACAGCCAGTACACGTGGCCCGAAGGGGGGCCCGAAGGGGGGCCTGTCGGTCCTCGACCCTTCAGAAGACCGATGCTCGACGCCGACGCAAGTGATGCCTGACACGCTGAAAACAATGCAAATGCTACACATAAGTGCTGTGACGCCTCGGCTGGCTCCGAAGCGGCCGCGTCCGTGGCGGAGCGCTGCAGCCAGCGTGGCCAGAGGTGCAGCGCTCCGCCGCGCGATGCGTCATGCTCGAAGCTCGATGCGAATCGTTTCTGATACATCAGATATGAAGTACATAATTTAATTAGAATATGCGATGCCTCGGCTGCGCCAGAAGCGGCCGCGTCCGTGGCGGAGCGCCGCTGAAAGGCGCGTGGCCAGAGGTGCAGCGCAACTTCGGAGCCCTACAGCGCCGCAGACGCACGACGCGAACGCGAAGCGACCTGCGTCGCGGTGTTTCCGGACGCAGACGCACAGACGCGAAGCCGACGCCGAGGCCCCGACGCGGAGGCGAGGCCGGAACGGAGCAGCCGCCGGACAACGGATACATACATACATACATACAGTGATGCTGAATATAATACTTATGATACAGTGATGCTGAATATAATACTTATGATACAGTGATGCTGAATATAATACTTATGATACAGTGATGCTGAATATAATACTTATGATATATATATATATATATATATATATATATATATATATATATATATATATATATATATATATATATATATATATATATATATATATATATATATATATATATATATATATATATATATATCATATATATATAGTGGGCCTCTGCAGAGGGTGGCGACACTGGCCGCAGCTGGATGTTCGGACCATACGCACGCCATCATGATACACAGAGGAACAGTCACCCTCCCCCCCGCCACCTGCGATGCACTTTCATGCCTCCGGCGCACATGCATGCACTCGGCCATGTCTCGTCCACCGTGCAGCGCACATGTGTTCCTTGTGTGAACGCATGTGGCAGTTCACATCGTCAGGCGCGTGGCTTCATGGCCGATGGGGATCGTGCGTTGTCAGAAACCTGAAGCATCTCCGTGTCGCTTGTGTGTTGTGTGAGCACTCTGCAGGGTACTCCGGCACTTAACATGCTGCAGCTGCACAGGGGTGTGCGCGCACAGTGCCCGCATTTCCAGGTTGTGCCGCAGCAGCCAGAAGGAGGATCGTATGCATGTCTGTCATGCAAGTCAACATAGCAAACATGGGAGCATGGGCTCGGAGGCGCCGATCATGTGAAAGCATTGCGTCCAAGATCAGCTCTCTGCCTGGGCTTTCATGCTGGACTGCAGATGACGCCAGGATGTGTGAATCTACTGTTTCACCTGGCTGAAACCGTAGCCACAGTGCAGTTTGTTATTATACTGTACCTACTTCATAGGCGTACTTGAACAATCCACATAAAGCCGGTTCTGCGTTTTGCTGAGAGAAGGTTGGAATGCACATTCCCAGCATACATGGTCATCGGAATGCTACCGATAACAGCAGTGTCCTTGGTACAACTATCCCAAGTTTACGTCAGGCAGCACCACCTGTCAGAAGCAGAGAGTTCGGCAGTCGGGCCTCATGCAATCCGCAAGCACCTCAGAGCGCTCCAAAAAGCGCTGGGAACGTGTAGAGGCTCTTCGGAACGCCTCCGAACTGCCACTGTATCTCTCGGTAGCGCAATTGACCGTCCGGACTGTCGACACAATATGGTACGGCCGTCCGAACTCTCGACATCATCAGGCGCTGCGAATTTAGTTGTGCACGACCGATTGAAGCGGGTGCACTAGCCACATGGTAATTTCTCGCGCTCGTCGATGACGCCCAACGCTGCACAGAGCAACACTGCGCCCATGTAGACGACGTGGACATATGTTGCAGGCACACCGAGCAGGTGAGACGCCAAGCCCCACACTTATACTTCTCGCGAGCCTGTTGCAGCAGCACTTTCCTCGTTCCGGCATTGTGTCTCTGCTGCCGAAAGAAGAAGGAGAAGTCCGATGCAATGGCAGCTGTGGACCCCAAGAAGTGATACGCACAATCAGATTTGTGTCGAAGAGACATCCTGAGCCCGTCTGCGCACTACCAGGGCGAGTCTTGCTGCAACAGAGCTGTTGAGACGACTCAGTTCCGTGACCTCCGGCGTGACCCTTGATTCCGGCGGGGAATGACCGACAATACACGGAAAGCCGAGAATGGCCTCCAGGCTGCCCGCGTGGTGTGCTGTCTACGCTTCAGGCTGCTGTGGCTGGGATCATGGCCCTCAAACCTAGTGGATGCATGACGCCACAACGACACCGCAGTTGCAGCAAACAATCTCACCACGGCAACGGCTCGTCATTCTGTGCAGGCTATCGTTGGAGCCGGGGCTGCTGGTCTCGTGGCAGCGCGCGAGTTCAGAAGGGCAGGGCATGCGGTGCAAGTATTCGAGCAGCAGAGCGACATCGGTGGCGTGTGGGTGCCGGATGATGGCGAACTTGCCGGGCCTGGTCCAGAGGGAGTCAAGGTCCACACCAGCATGTACGATAGCTTGCGAGTGAACCTCCCAAGGGAGCTCATGAGCTTTTCGGACTTCCCGTTTGTGCCGGAGTTCATGCAAGTGCTCCCCCATAGCAGGTGCCCCTGAATAAACATGTTCAAATTGGCTGATCAATGAGTTTGACGCTGTACCCGGCTGCAAGGCTCCCGGCAGCAGCAGGCAACATGCCATTTGTGAACAGTGCTGCATGAGATTGCACATGCAATCGGTCATTGCTATCTCTGTCTTCTTGATACATGCTCCTGTTGAACGTGTGGCCTTGCTGTTGCACCTACAAACACCAGTCTCAGCTCTGACCAGTCCCAGCGCCACCATGGCCATTGGCAGCTATACACACTCCAGGTTGAACTGCTTGCCATGGGGGGTTTGTCATCGGGGCTTGTCATCTCGCGTGAGCATGCAAGGGCTGCGGTATGATGCGGGCCTGGAGGACGCGATCTTGCCGGGCTGAGGGGTGGGCACGGTTGTAGTGTGATTGTGACTATGTTGCTGTTGTTTCGGATGACATTTTCCGTGGTGTCTGTCTGGTCCCGTCTACTCTTTTGTAGTAGTACCCAGGTGGAATTGCAGCCAGCTATAACCCAGGCTCTTGCACAGGGGCGGTCCGTGGACGCCAGACGGTTCCCCCACCACACGGAGGTGCGCCACTACCTCGAGGCGTTCGCGGACCGCTACGAGCTTCGGGACGCGGTGCATCTCAACACGCGGGTGACTCGCGTCGCGCCCACGCCACCGTCGGATGGTGGCGGCACGACATGGCAGGTCGACACGGTGTCTGCGAGCAGCGGGACTGCCGCACGGGGCGCGCCCGAGCTCGGTGCTGCGGAGACCCGGGAGTTTGATGCTGTGGTGATCTGCAACGGCCACTACACAGTTCCACGGATGCCGGACATCGAGGGGCTCGACAGCTTCCCGGGGAGGGTGGAGCACAGCCACATGTACAGGCGGCCAGAGGTGTACTCCGGGCAGCGGGTGTTGATTGTCGGCGCCTTTGCAACAGGTGCGGCACTCCAGCGCTTGACGGTGTGTCGCAATTGCATCAGACTGGGAAACAAACATTCTTTGTGTTGTGGGGACGAGGCTGCTCGGCAGCGCGCCAGGGCTGCTTGGTGACGTTGCCTGTGCTGTCTGTTTGCTTATAAGGGGTGCTTCCCTTGCGTACGGGCTTATGGTTCATTCGACGTCGCTCCTTGCAGGTGAGGACCTAGCTTGGGACATTGCACCCTTTGCCAAGTCTGTGACGATGAGCGCCACGAGCTGGATGCAGCCACACTACTCGGAGCAGAAGGAGCTCTTTGGAGTTGACAGCAACATGCTCAGGCGCCCGTGGGTGACCAAAATGAACTCAGATGGCTCCGTTGAATTTGAAGGCGGTGCACGTGAGGCAGCGATCGATGCGGTTCTCATCTGTACAGGTCAGTTGCCGCACCTCAGCTCAGTTATATCCCTCCAGCTGCTGTTCTGCAGAACACATGTAGATGAGAGCGGCTGACGTCTACATGCATGTAGAGCAGCACCATCGCAATCACAGCAGAGACACCTTTATTGCCATAGATCAGCGTGGCATCCATTGCGGCTGTCGGTGTGCTGCAGGGTACCAGTACACCTTCCCATTTCTTGAGGATGGGATCGTGGACGTTGTTGACTCGCATGTCCAGCCGCTGTTCCAGCACATCCTGCATCCCCGATACGGCGCGAGCCTCGCCTTCATCGGCCTGGGATACAAGAATGTGCCATTCCCGCAATGCGAAGTACAGGCCAAGTATGTTGCTGCGCTGCTCTCTGGACAGTCAGAGACCCCGTCACAAGAGGCCATGGAGGATTGGGTCCAGCGGGAGAGCGGGTGCGACTCTCGAGCTCGGAGCACGGCCTGAGATAGGACATGTCACCACCAGCTGCATGCATTCCACCGGCCGTGGCCGTTTCTCAAGAGCAAAGAGCCTGCGCAGGTTGCAGAAGGAGAAGGGCATACCAGATCGTCACGTCCACTGCATGGCCTTGAGCCAGTTCCCATATAATGACGAACTGGCTGCCAAATGCGGTGGCAGCAAGACACCAGCATGGCGGCTATCACTGGTGATGCATACAATGGAGCTGTGGGGGAAGTACTCAGCTATACAGTACCGAGATGAGTGGGAGGACGAGGAAGCCCTGTCCAACACATATGCGGCCTTTGAAGCTATTCGCAAGGCACAACAGGTAGACAGATAGGTAGACACAGATAGACGACAACAAACTATGGCGACGAAGTTACGTTGTCAAGACTTGATGAAAATATTAGTTGTGAATATATCAGCTAGAGTAACATATAATTGAGACTTTAAGTAAGTAATTGTTTGATACGGCAGCAAATATTGCATAGGTATAGCATGTGTTAGGTTCTGCACAAGGCTACCCCGAAATGGCCCTGCGGATTCAGAAGCTTTTGCTGAATTGGAAGGAACCGCAGTGTCTCTACGCATGTTGCGAAACATCGCTCATTGGTTTCCCGCAGTGCTGTGCATCTTCCTGGCTGCATGATCAATCCGGGTCAAGTGCCAAGGACATGCAACTGTGTACAAGAGTTGGCGACGGCCGAAGCGTTTGTCATCTGGGGACAGAAGATCTCATAATAGGCAGGATTTATGGTCGTTCCTTTATGCTGGTTGATTGATTGGTTCCTGCGTCCCTGTGACGTGTCAGCGCCGGTGAATTTAGCATGTGTAAGGCTGTCATGAAGCTCAACGGGCACACACTGTACCAGCGCCCTAGCCAGGCACACCTGAAGAAGAATTTGCCTTTCGCTGCTATCTCTGTGACATGTTACTGATGCCTAAATAGTCCCCAAACTGCATAGAACCCGGACACTGGCCGAAGCCTGGAAATCTTGCATAACGGTCTCAACACACTGAGATGCTCATAGGAGATGCCCATGTCGTCCTCATCACACTGAGGTTGTCTCCATGCAAGCGACGCTTCATCACTTCGTTCAGGTGCTAGCTCGGTGGCAGGTGGTAGTCGTGCCAATGGTAGTCGTAGCGGCCGCCCACCCGGGTGGTCTGCCCGTACATGTGCTGTAGTCCGGCTCATCGGCTGGTGAGTGTGTTGGTAGGCTGATGCTTGGGCACATCTGGTTGGTAGCAGTGTGTCGCTGTGTATGTGTGTGCTCTGCCATACAATGGCCCGGTCGCTTGTGATTCACACAGCAGCTTGTCAGCAGAACATCAAGAGGGAGAGGATGCACTGCATCACCTGTGAAAAGCTAGCCGGCCGTCACACATGTGGCTCCAGGTAGCCCTGCAATTGCCCCCATGTGTGAAGACACTACAAGAATGGTAGGCATGCGGCAGTGTACATGCCGGACACACGTTTGCCCCGCTGCCGCATTCGGGGACATTACACGCACATTGCAGGCACATTCCAGGGCTGGCTGGAATGTGTTAGTGAAATGTATGCGGGATGTGTCACCGAAGTGTTCTCGCGGTGTACACCTGCAGCGCACCTCAATGCACGGAATGTACACGCCGCGACCGCGCTTGGACGCTCCGACGAACATCACATCATCTGCCGGCAGCATGTCCTCGTCGTGCACACCGTGCCTCCTTATCCACCACCGGTCGAGTGTCAATTGAACGCGCATCCACACTCCTTCGGCGTGTACATGCCGGATGCACAACTCCAACACATTTTGTGCCCCACGCCACGACTGTCGTGCGCATCTTCAGCACGTGCACACGCCGTGAGTAATGTACACGATAGCTCTCGACATGTCCATTGCTCTTTAAATACAAGGATGGTAGGCATGCAAGGATGTGCTCGCCGGACACATGTTTGGCCTGTGCACTCGTGTACATTTTGCGCGCTGTTCGCACACATCTCCGGAATTCGTGAAATGTGTTCGCGAAGTGCAGATGGACTGTGTCCACGAAGTGTGCTCGTCATGTACACTTCCAGCTCTCGGCAGCTCCTGATGATGTACATCCCACGAACGCGCTCCGACGCTCCACCGAAGCAGTAGGTGCACGAAAGTGTTCCTAGCCTAGAACGAACATTCAGATCCGGATGTATTGTGCATTGCAAGCGAATCGCGGCTCGCTGCGATTCAGCGTATAGCAAGAACAGACTCATGCACGTACAAATCAGGGCAGCAATTCGCTGCAGCTGCGCGCCATTGCCAACGGTCAAATGAATCAGCAGAGGCAAAAACAGCCACCTCTCGCTGGCATGCGGTCAGCGAGCGCCAGGCAGTGAGCTGTTGCGTGCACATGGGTATTGGCGAGCTGATGCTATCTGGGCTTGGAAGCGGGTGAATTGGACAGCTTGGTGGTTATTGTGGTTGCGTATCAAGTTCAGTGCCGCGGCGTCGAGCGGTCACCGAGCCCGACATGTTCGGATGGCAGCACCAAGAAGCCAAGCCCGACGCAACAGATTGCTACAGATGAGCGCCGTGTCGCGAGCTGGAAGGCTGCTGTTTTTGATAGGCTTCGATATGCTCGTCAAGCGTTCAGAAGATGTGCCTGTCGCGCGCTTGATGGAAACAGTGATTGCGAAAGCTTTGACACAGACGACCGCACGAGTAGCTGCTGTCAAGTCTTTGTAACCCTCCTGGTGATCGGTGGCGGCGGCCGGCAACGCTGTCTATGTTAAAAAGCGATTCTCCTGGGGGGCCTAGGCTTGGAACACTAACGAATTGGCACAGTAGGTGCACGAAAGTGTTCCTAGCCTAGAACGAACATTCAGATCCGGATGTATTGTGCATTGCAAGCGAATCGCGGCTCGCTGCGATTCAGCGTATAGCAAGAACAGACTCATGCACGTACAAATCAGGGCAGCAATTCGCTGCAGCTGCGCGCCATTGCCAACGGTCAAATGAATCAGCAGAGGCAAAAACAGCCACCTCTCGCTGGCATGCGGTCAGCGAGCGCCAGGCAGTGAGCTGTTGCGTGCACATGGGTATTGGCGAGCTGATGCTATCTGGGCTTGGAAGCGGGTGAATTGGACAGCTTGGTGGTTATTGTGGTTGCGTATCAAGTTCAGTGCCGCGGCGTCGAGCGGTCACCGAGCCCGACATGTTCGGATGGCAGCACCAAGAAGCCAAGCCCGACGCAACAGATTGCTACAGATGAGCGCCGTGTCGCGAGCTGGAAGGCTGCTGTTTTTGATAGGCTTCGATATGCTCGTCAAGCGTTCAGAAGATGTGCCTGTCGCGCGCTTGATGGAAACAGTGATTGCGAAAGCTTTGACACAGACGACCGCACGAGTAGCTGCTGTCAAGTCTTTGTAACCCTCCTGGTGATCGGTGGCGGCGGCCGGCAACGCTGTCTATGTTAAAAAGCGATTCTCCTGGGGGGCCTAGGCTTGGAACACTAACGAATTGGCACAGGAAGAGTGCAGTTCTGTGGCTCGTGTCCTTGTCGAGCACATGTTTGGCCCACGCCGCGACCGCGCAAGCTGCTAGCAAATGTACACGACCAGTACATTTCAGCTGATGTGCACTTCTTGCAAATTTCAGTTTTAGTTCTCTCGTTTCGGGTTGCCTGGTACCTGTAGCCTGCTGTTGCACAATTTCGTCGAGCCGTTGCTGTTCGCTAGGACAGATTGCGATATCAACACATTCGTCAAGGATATTGCATCTATCACATGTTTGTTTCCAAGATCTGCAAACAGCATGTACTTTAGGTGAAGCTGTCAGCGTGTCACCAATGGCGCGATAGGACGTTCACGTTCGCAGAAACCAGACTCGATTTCGGCTGATCCTCCACGGCAATGTGCAGCTCTATATGTCTTTGATAGTGGAAGAGTACCATGATACCAGGTCTCTACAGCATTCGCTGCATACCACTCTGCACAAGCAATACTAGTGCACAGCAGAGTCGAGGCGTCGTATGAAATAGCAACCCGATAACAGAAGCATGACACTCAACGAAGGTGAAAATCGGTTTACATTGCTTCCTGCATACTACTGCTTGCTGAACGAGGTGCTCATTGCACGCCGTTGTGCTTTTGTCACGCCAGTGCTGGTTTGTTCGCGGAAGTGTGACCTACTGATTGTGCTCGTAAATATAGCGCATAGCATATGTCAAAGTAAGCTCAAAGCTTGAGCCATTGTTTCAACTCACGATAGTTGTTGATTTCACGGTCAACTCGGACGACAAGTGCCAGCTGAACGTCGGTACACGTGAGAAAACCCGCTCAATGCACTGTTACTTCGATTGAATTGCTCTCATCTACAGTGATTTCTCTTGCGGTTGGAATCGCATAATATCGAATGCTTGTGATCGTGCAGTGTCAATCTGCGACTTGAGGCTAGCGCTACTTGCCGTCGGCCAGTGCTGTGAAGGCACGATGCACATATGTTGTGCACTGGCAGCAGCTGACAGCAAGCAATACTTTGCTGTACTGTGACTGGGGATCGATGCACGATGTAGACATTGTATCTGCAGCTGTACGCTCCGTATCGTCCGCAGTGAACACGTCCTCATGCTCAGCCCTGCTCAAGACAATCATAAAGCACAATAGGCCTGCTGAAACAGGCTTGTTTCAGCAGCGACGTATCTGGTATACGTTGGTCGTCGGTGTCGCTGTTGTCTTATCGTGCGGTGGTCAACAACTTTGATGCAGTGTTGGCACGCGCAGTGCAGCTGCCTGTGCAGCGTGCCAAACACTGTGCATAGCCTTTCCGCATGTTCAGCGGTAGCAAGTGCACATAATGTATAACTGTCTTGACTGCGCCATGTTCCGCAGGGCCGGGTAATGTTGCAGTGTGCTGGAGATGACAATCGTCGGCAGCACACAGACATCAACATGTAAGTGTACATACGGAACCCGTCCCATGCTGTTTAAACTTATAGATAAATCAGCTACAGCGGTGACTTGCAATTGAGCATGACGAGTGCACCGACTGTACATCATCGAGTGGGAAACAGTACACGATGCCTCCACGCAGCGTGTACACTTCCGCAAGAAGAGTGCTTGGAATGTGTCAATGATGCCTGGTTTTTATGAAGGTGTACACGCCATGCGCGAGCTGTTCTCGACAAGCACATCTTTCCGGCCCACGTGCATACGCCAAAATGCACATCTCCTGTACTCGCGTGCACACTCCAACGTACATCGAGCACAGCTCACCCACTCGTCATGCCAAAGTGTACATCTGCAACATTGGAAGCGCGTCGACCATTCCTAGCACATGGCACATTCCAGCCCCACGAGGACGTAAAGTGTGCAACTCACACACACCGGAGCGGCATTCTCCGAACATTTCATCCACATCACGACACTGCTTTCACAGTGTTTAGCCGCTAATGTGTCGCCGAAATGCACATTATCACCTGTCTGGCATCCTTGTAGTGAGACTGCGAAAGCACAGTGCTGTCAACAGCCCTGTCAGCACCCAGTGTCAGCAGTCTACAGTCATACAGCAGATATCACATTGTGGAAATCCTGTGATATGGCCGCTATACCACTGGATTGCCACACTCATTGGACCCCGGACAACTAACAGAGCAACGTCAGTGGGCACCAAATGCACCCACCCATGACACGGGGCAGCAGCACACCTTCCAGCTTGGCAGTGGCAGGTGCCCTCTCCACGTGTACGACGGGCACCCCAAGTGCTCCGCACCTTACTTGAGGTTTGCCCAGAGATTGGTTTTTGAGAAGCCGCCGATGGGGTTGATGTCCGCGCTGCTGCACACTCTGTCCAGCCCCCCCCCAGAGCTCATCCATGGTGCACATCCCCCCAGGAGCTCATCCACATTTGCAGAGCGTCTGCGGGAACCACCACGAGCGGCCCCACAGCTGCGCAGACAGATGTGCTATCACCATCTGCAGGCGTGCCTGAGCAGTTTTCAGAGCCTGGTTTCAGCAGATACTGCAGAGCCAGGTGCCTCCATGTCTGGATGCAGACGGTCATTTCTGCCAACGAAGGTCACATGTTCAGGTGCTGACAGATGTGAGCACAGAGGCACGGTCTCTATATGTTCTCTGATGGGCATCCAATCCTGCTCACATCAGAGGGAAGCATTTCCTGCTCTGGCTCAGTACTAGCTTACAAAAGAGTGAACGGGAGAAAACAAATACCGAAACCGAATCTCATCTGCATCAACATCAACCTACACTCACACACACACGAACACAACAACCGCACGCACAACTCAGTCCGGCAGGATCGCGTCCTCCAGGCCCGCATCATACCGCAACCCCTGCTCCCGAGAGATGACAAGCCCAGACTTCCGATACATATCCGCATTGCCACGCTGCAATGACACCGACAACACCCGCAGCGCCCACTGGACAAATGCGCCTTTGGAGATGCGCCCACTGGCAGCGGCCACATCCCCCAACTGACCGACAAACCTCACGGCAGCCTTGCCCATGAAGCCACATGATTCGACTGCAAACGGAACAAACCGGAACGCGGCATGGTGAGGCACGTCCCGCCTCAGTACTAGTGCTGTAGCCGTACTTCGCGAGCTTGTCAGCAGCATAGAGCCCGGAAGGTCATCGTGCAAATTGTAAGCAGCATGAAACCCAGCAGGATCTGACGGTGGCAAAGCCCGCCAATGGTTACGCGGTGAGAGGTGTGAGGGCCCTCAGGCGTGCCTCACACGGCAGTACGGCGAAGGTATCCTGTCGGAATCCCCGATCCTATCTACAATCACCTTGAGCCTCGCCGACACAAAAGTTGACTCTGATAGCTGATGGTCCACTCCATGGAAACCTGGCAGCGATCCAGGATTCCAACGCATCTCTGGCACTACGTGCGGTCCGCCAGTGACGGAACTCATCCGCTGAAGTGCAGTTGGTTCGGGTGAGATTCGGTTTCAGTGTTTGTTTTCTCCCGTTCACTCTTTTGTAAATCCGCTGAAGTTGCCAGACATTAGAGCTACCGCAGTCTGCACAGGATAGCCGGCATGGCACAGACAAGAGCATGCAGCTGAACCGTCGGTGGCAGCTTCCAGGAGCAGCGGGGAGGCGCCGACATGGACGTTGGACATTATCGTTTCCAAACCTGTTCACCACCCGCACGAGACAGACCGACAGCCCGTACCAAACGCTCACCGCTGCTACCCGCGCGCTGGCGCACCTCGCGCCATGGCTATCTGAACGTTGTTGCTGCACACTCTCGCCGAGATGAACGGCCTGGGCTCAACGTGAGAGAGTTTCCGCTCGGAATACTGTCGATCTACACGTGTGCGCGAAGCCACAGCTTCGCCGCGCGATCGACACGAGGTGGACACGGATGCCAATTTGCTGTCGTTAGAAGCATTCACGCTGCGCATGGCGCCGCATGCTTGCTATCTCGTGCACCCGTTGCCGCGGCTGCAGAAAATCTGTTCGAGGCGCGAACGTTGCCGCGGGCGCGTGTTGCAGCTGCGCAATCCTACACGCTGGTGCATGACTCAGTGGGGGAACGCCGTCGCGCAGACCGGCCAAGCACACAGGCATGCCAGCAAGCATGACTTATATAACATCTCTGGCTATTTCCATGCAGCCTCGCTTTGGCTCTGCGCATGTTGGAGATCGGTGTGAAGGTCTGTCGTGTCGACATGCGTCATGAATGTCGCACCGTGAAGTCGCGGTACAAGCGCTGAACACAGCAGCAGCTCACCAGTCGCTGCAGACCGAAATATGATGGAAGTGTGATGTCACTGGCGACGTCTCGGCCACCGTGCTCACGTTTAGCTTTCGTTAAGGTCCTCGGCTGAGTGTTCAACACGCGCATCGTGTTCGTGCGCGCCTCGTAACTTGTAGCTTAGTGCACACAGCATTTCATCATAGATATATTTGGTTGCTGTCGCTTGTGTGTGCCGATCAGAGCCGTGCCGCAGCGCATACCGCAAGGGACAGCATGCGTCTGTTGGAGGGACGGTGTCGGCAGCCAGCGATGTTGCTACTGATCAACGTATATGTAATTTTGTTATTGTCATCTATTGCAAGTGTGTCGGGCAATGCTTCGGCTACGCCGGAAGCAGTGGTGGTATCAAATCCGTCGCAATTCCAGAGGGCTGTGAGGCAGGGAGTGAACCATATCGTCATCGCAGAGCATCTGGATATGACCAACACGCCAAGATTCTCGGAGACTACCATCATGGACGCGGGCATGATCGCTATCGTTCCTAATGATCAAAACGAATACACGAAGAGCATCCGGGTAAGACGCTCCGCAACGCAGATGCAATGCTGTAATTTGTAATTCAACTCAACAGTATGCTTGCTGATAGCGATCCAATCGATCTCGCCATGTTGGTCTTGCTTTTGGCATCGTGCAGCGTCCCTGCTCGCTCCCTGCGCGCAGCTGCGCCTTACCATGGGACGCTGCGGCTGCATTTGCCGGGAAAGCGTCGCCCGGCTGCAGAAATAATTGATTTGTATGTGTGGGATTACAGGGGAACTGCACGAGCTCTCCGTCCGACCTGAGTTTGGATCCTCCTCGGAATCCAGGCCAGTGTGTGATCACTGTTCGCGAGGACTTCATGGATGTGCTCCTCCAGAATTCTCAAGTATGGGTGTCCAACTTATATCTAACTCTCCCTGGCGTCGAGAAGAACCATACCACTCTCGTGGGCGTACATGGTGGTGACGTCTACCTGACTGACATGACCTTCGTCGCTGACGGAGACAAGGCCCGCGCGATCGACGTCAAAGAGAATCGCAGAGTTTTCGTCGCTCGTGCGTTTTTATGCTCTTACATCTGCGCCTCTTCATTGCCGCTGTCTCCACTTGTTGATGGTGCGATGATGTTTCCCGACATCAGCCACAAACACACGCCTCGCTTGCAGGCTCATACTTCTCTCAGTTCTCTAAAGACAAGGACGGCGTGATGCGCCTCGAGCCTGGCGCTCGCGCGACGCTCAGCGATGTCACGTTCCGGAAAAACACCGTTGCCACCGGCAAGCCTGACGCCGTGGCGTCCGGGCCCGTCATGGGCCTCTACGCCGGCCTCACCAGCGGCGCCTCCGCGGCGTGGTTCCACAACTGCAGCTTCGGCGAACATACGTCCGCCGTCGCGGGCGAGGTGTCCGTGGAGAACAGCAACTGCCGCGTCTACTCCAACACGAAGCTGCCCACCGTCTGGGACCTCAACCTGCAGCGGGAGTTGAACGCGTGGCCGCTCGCGCCGGCTGATTCCGCCTCCTCAGAGAACGTCGATGTCTTCGCCGAGGTCGAGGCCGGCAACGACTTCCCGCGCCCCACGGACGAATTGTTCGTGCGCATCGTCACGGAGCAGGCGCAACGCACGCGCCTCCCCGCGCCGGATGTGCCGGCCCTCCCGGACGGCACCGAGTTCATCACCCGCGACCCCTACTCCGGCATCGAGGAGGACGACGGCTTCTGGACGGCACAGAACATCGGCTTGATTGTCGGCCTCGGTGGCGGCGCTCTGCTGCTTGCGATCGCGGCCCTGCTCGCCGCCTGGTGGTTCTGCTTCCGCAAAAACTCCGACATGGACAAGGTGTGCGCCCGCCACCTGTGGTCACCAACCGCCACTCCCCAGCTGCTATTTGAGAGGCCCATGCGTGAAATACAATCAGCCGCTGCCAGCCAGGATGTCCTGCCCTAGTCGCATTCTGCGATCACCGCCCAGAACACCCTGCTCCAACTGATATGCCGATACTGTGCTTATTCAGACTCGATTCGTAGCACGGCCGGCCATAGTGATGCTCCTGTCTGTGAAGCTTGGTGATGGCAGTCGGCCTCGCCTGCGGCTCAGTGCTACTTGTCGTTGCTTTGCTGCTTGCAGCCTGGTGGTTCTGCTTCCGGAAGACGTCCGACAATACAAAGGCACTTCTACACCCAAGTCTGGTTGCGACCTTTCACCACCCCTCACAATGATACATCAGCACTGCCTTCTCATTAACTGATGGCCGCTGCGCACTGGTTCCCCCCAACCCAAAGAGGCTCACGGCCGCCTCCGTGGTACAGCAGACAGATGCCAAGAGTCTCGCACGAACCGGCTTCGACGCTGCGAAGGCCGTCCCGTCTATGCATGCCGACTGGCCTGTTCACAGTGTTGATCCGGTCAACTCTCTCCTGGCATCCACGCACTGGGTGACCGACGTCGACTTCATGCCAACAGAGGTTGATCTCAGCAACGGGCCACCAACGGCGTCCGCAGCGACAGGCAGCAAGCTGGACTACTTGCACACGCAACTGTCCAGCATCGGCGTAGAGGCCGTTGTGCTCCAGCGCTTCACCCTGCTTGGCCCTAACGACCGCCGCCAGGGCGGTGCGGCCCCTTGCTGCCACTGCTTGCTCTTGCTTTGCCGCGGCGGTTTTGCAGCTATCTTTCCTGTTGGGCGGTTACTGCCTGTCACCCCCATGAACGGCAGCGCATACACAGTCACCTGCAGCGGTGCTGTGCAGGCCAGGGCATCGTGGCGTTTGCGCGGGGCGTGCACGACGGCCTCGGCTACGCCCTCAAGTTTTTCGTCGACCGGCCCTCCTTCCTCGCGGAGCGCGCCATGTACCGCAGCGCCACCCTCGGCACCCTCCTGCCGCAGGTCCACGCCGAGTATGACCCTGAAGAGGAGCCGGCCGCGCTGGTAGACCGCACTGGCCGGCCGCTGCCACCATGCATCGTGATGGAGCGCGGGGAGGCCCTGCCGGACTGGTCCAAACGCGCGCGGCCGGACGTCTTCAACGCCGTCGCTGTGATCGCGCACGTCGCGACGCGGCTGCGCACCATGCATGACGGTGGCTACGTGCACCGTGACATCAAGCCGGAGAACCTGATGCTGCTGCCGCGGGCGAATCGGTGGACGGTGATCGACTTTGGCTGCGCGGCGCGCGCCGGGGAGGCAGCGCCGCTGTCGTACACGCTGGTGTATGCGCCGCCAGAGGTGGCGGCGGCGGTGGCGGCTGGGGCTCAGACGATTGTGGCGGACCCGGCAATGGACGCGTGGGCGCTGGGGGTGGTGGCGTTTGAGCTGCTGACAGGGCAGACTGCGTTCAACCTCATCACTGAAGGTCGCGAATCTGTGCGCCTCCGAGGCTGCACCATTGCTCCCTCGACTTGCTACTTCTGTGCTAGAGATGTAACTAAGCATCTGCACGACTGCTCACGGAAGTTGACCTTTATAGGAGCCGCCTGGCCATGCATTCGCATGTTCGGGCGCCAAGATGTGGCGATCTGACCTGTCACAAGATGTTTCAATCATGCAATCAGGAACTGCAGCCACACACTGAAGGGTGTGTGCAGGTGCTGGGGAAGTTGCTGGGGCAGGAGGAGCTGCCGTGGGATGGGGACCTGACGGAGAAGAACCCTGCGGCGCGGCGGCGGCTGGGGCTGTTCCGGGAGCCGGTGCTGGCGCTGCTGCGGCGCGACCCCGCGGCCCGCGCCACGCTCGCTGACTTCTGCCGCACCACCAACACCGTCTTCTCCTCCCCCACCACCCTCGCGCCCACGTAGCCACCACCTTTCCCCCTGCTGTCCCCTGCCCCATCCCCACACACGACAGGTTCGACTGATGCTAGCGCGGCTACTGCGCACAGTTGTGGCCAAAGCACCGGCTGTGTGCGGACGTGGGCATGGCTGTGAATTCCAGCTGCGCATGTTTTTTGCCTATTTTGCTCTGGTTTAACTTTCTTGAGAAGGAAGCCATGTGCGCAGCAGCACCCATGCTGTGCATTTGAGCTCGGTGTCCAGAACGCAGTCAGGTAACAGGGCCGAGCGCCAGGTTCTGCCCGAATCACATCAAGTTGAGTAAAATCTGACTGGCCATGTCTGGTAAAACCATGAGTCAAGAAACGTCGAGGCGCCACGAACCCGACGCACAGTCAGAATGGAGCGATTTCATTTTTGCAGCTCCACCTTTTATTTGCTGTTTCGAATGATGATCAGGTTGTCAACATGCCTGCTCCAGCGTCCTGGAGTGATGTCTGTGTCGGCATGGACGAAGTCTATAAATGATATTTGATTGATTATCCAGATTTACTACACCCGGAGTGTGGACTGTGTCAAGGTGAAACCTCCTGCTCCCCCTTGTGGCTTGCGTGTGTATCTCCCGGTGACCATGGCCGCTGCGTTGATGGCGACGTGCGCATCATTCTGCCTACTTTTAGCTGCTAAACGTTGCGGCATCGCCAAGTGCAGTAGATCTAAACAGTGCATACCCGGGCCCGTGGGATGGGGTGACCAGCAACACCAGGCTCGCCTACCTGTGGGCTCTGCCGCCGCGGGGTCGCCCTCGGTCACTGCAGAAGCTGTTGCTGCCCTGCTGCCCCCCCACCTTCTCATTCCTGATGCTGGGCTAGGCAGTGCAGCCAGTGCAAATATACGCATGCATTGCTGACACCGGCGATTTCTGTGGAGAGCAGGCTGCATAGCCGGGGAAGCAGCAGCTGTGCATGTCTACAGTGAAGTCCTCCCAGTCGCATGTTTCTCTGCTGCAGCAGGGTCATGCACATATCTGTATAGACGCTGCTGGCGCTCTCCTGCCTGCTTCCGACACCTCTTTAAGCTTGGAGTGCTTCCAGGAAGCGGTCGGCTGTAGTGGATGTCTGCAGAGAGTGGTGACACTGGCCGTAGCTGTGTGTTAGGACCATACGCCGTTATGATACAAAGGAATAATGAACCCCCCCCCCCCCCCCCCCGCCACCTGCGATGCACTTTCGTGCCTCCGGCACACATGCATGCACTCGGCCATGTCACGTCCACCGTGCAGCGCGCATGTGTTCCTTGTGTGAACGCCTCTGAGCTCGGTGTCCAGAGCACAGTCTGTTAACAGGGCCGGGCGCCGGAGTCTCCCCGAATAACATCAAGTTGAATAAGATCTGACTGGCCATGTCTGGTGACACCATGAGTCGAGGCACGATGGGTCACCACAAACCCGACACACAGCCAGGATGTAGCGATTTCATTTTTGCAGCTCCACCTTTCATTTGCTGTTTCGGCCGATGATGATCGAGTTTTCAACATGCCTGCTCCAGCGTCCTGGGGTGATGTCTGAGTTGGCATGGCGGAAGTCTGAGTTGGCATGGCGGAAGACCATCAAATGATATTTTGATTACCCAGAATCGGAGAGCAGACTGTGTCCTCCTGCTCCCGGGTGGCTTGCGTGTGTTGCAAGGATAAATGCGGCGAGGCGGGCAACACTGCGAAAGAAGCTTTTGACTTGCGTGTGAAGCTTCTGGTAACCATGGCCGCTGCGTCAGCGGTGATGGGGAGTTTTTCTGCCTACTTTTTCCCGTGAACGTTGCGGCATAGTCAAGCGAAGTAAAGCTCAACAGTGCATACTAGCAACACCAGGCTCGCCTTCCTGCGGGCTCTGCCGCCGCGGGGGCTGCCCTCAGTCACTGCAGAAGCTGTTGCTGCCCTGCTGCCCCCCACCTTCTCATTCCTGATGCCAGGCTAGGCAGTGCGGCCAGTGCATATATATGCATGCATTGCCGGCACCACTGATTGTTGTGGAGCAGTGTTGGGTCGTCGGGCTCGATCATATGTAACAATTCTGAATACTCAGTTCTAGTTTCTGGGTGGTAGCCCTGGAAATGCTGCAATTGCAGAGCGTCCCAACACTGCTGTGGAGAGCAGGCTGCATGGCCGAGGGGGGGGGGGGGGGGAGGCCCAGCCATGGAGGGCTTCATCAACATGTACGCCTGCGGCCGGGCGCAAGTGTGCATGCTGACAGTGAAGCCCCCCTGGCGCAATGTCTCTGCTGCATCAGGGTCATGCACATATCTGGATAGACACTGCTGGCGCCTTCCTGCCTGCTTCCGACACCTCTTTGAGCTTCGACTGCTTCCAGGAAGCGCTCAGCGGTAGTGGGCCTCTGCAGAGGGTGGCGACACTGGCCGCAGCTGGATGTTAGGACCATACGCACGCCATCATGATACACAGAGGAACAGTCACCCTCCCCCCCCGCCACCTGCGATGCATTTTCATGCCTCCGGCGCACATGCATGCACTCGGCCATGTCATGTCCACTGTGCAGCGCACATGTGTTCCTTGTGTGAACGCATGTGGCAGTTCACATCGTCAGGCGCGTGGCTTCATGGCCGATGGGGATCGTGCGTTGTCAGAAACCTGAAGCATCTCCGTGTCGCTTGTGTGTTGTGTGAGCACTCTGCAGGGTACTGCGGCACTTTACATGCTGCAGCTGCACAGGGGTGTGTGCGCGCACAGTGCCCGCATTTCCAGGTTGTGCCGCAGCAGCCAGAAGGAGGATCGTATGCATGTCTGTCATGCAAGTCAACATAGCAAACATGGGAGCATGGGCTCGGAGGCGCCGATCATGTGAAAGCATTGCGTCCAAGAGCAGCTCTCTGCCTGGGCTTTCATGCTGGACTGCAGATGACGCCAGGATGTGTGAATCTACTGTTTCACCTGGCTGAAACCGTAGCCACAGTGCAGTTTGTTATTATACTGTACCTACTTCATAGGCCTACTTGAACAATCCACATAAAGCCGGTTCTGCGTTTTGCTGAGAGAAGGTTGGAATGCACATTCCCAGCAGACATGGTCATCAGAATGCTACCGATAACAGCAGTGTCCTTGGTACAAGAATCCCAAGTTTACGTCAGGCAGCACCACATGTCAGAAGCAGAGAGTTCGGCAGTCGGGCCTCATGCAATCCGCAAGCACCTCAGAGCGCTCCAAAAAGCGCTGGGAACGTGTAGAGGCTCTTTGGAACGCCTCCGAACTGCCACTGTATCACTTGGTAGCGCAATTGACCGTCCGAACTCTCGACATCATCAGGCGCTGCGACTTTAGTTGTGCACGACCGATTTAAGCGGGTGCACTAGCCACATGGTAATTTCTCGCGCTCGTCGATGACGCCCAACGCTGCACAGAGCAACACTGCGCCCATGTAGACGACGTGGACATATGTTGCAGGCACACCGAGCAGGTGAGACGCCAAGCCCCACACTTATACTTCTCGCGAGCCTGTTGCAGCAGCACTTTCCTCGTTCCGGCATTGTGTCTCTGCGGCGGAAAGCAGAAGGAGAAGTCCGATGCAATGGCAGCAGTGGAACCCACGAAGTGATACGCACAATCAGATTTGTGCCGAAGAGACATCCTGAGCCCGTCTGCGCACTACCAGGGCGAGTCTTGCTGCAACAGAGCTGTTGAGACGACTCAGTTCCGTGACCTCCGGCGTGACCCTTGATTCCGGCGGAGAATGACCGACAATACACGGAAAGCCGAGAATGGCCTCCAGGCTGCCCGCGTGGTGTGCTGTCTACGCTTCAGGCTGCTGTGGCTGGGATCATGGGCCTCAAACCTAGTGGATGCATGACGCCACAACGACACCGCAGTTGCAGCCAACAATCTCACCACGGCAACGGCTCGTCATTCTGTGCAGGCTATCGTTGGAGCCGGGGCTGCTGGTCTCGTGGCAGCGCGCGAGTTCAGAAGGGCAGGGCATGCGGTGCAAGTATTCGAGCAGCAGAGCGACATCGGTGGCGTGTGGGTGCCGGATGATGGCGAACTCGCCGGGCCTGGTCCAGAGGGAGTCAAGGTCCACACCAGCATGTACGATAGCTTGCGAGTGAACCTCCCAAGGGAGCTCATGAGCTTTTCGGACTTCCCGTTTGTGCCGGAGTTCATGCAGGTACTTCCCCATGCAGGTGCCCCTGAATAAACATGTTCAAATGGCTGATCAATGAGTTTGACGCTGTACCCGGCTGCAAGGCCCCCGGCAGCAGCAGGCAACATGCCATTTGTGAACAGTGCTGCATGAGATTGCACATGCAATCGGTCATTGCTGTCTCTGTCTTCTTGATACATGCTCCTGTTGAACGTGTGGCCTTGCTGTTGCACCTGCCAACACCAGTCTCAGCTCTGACCAGTCCCAGCGCCACCATAGCTATACAAACTCCAGGTTGAATCGCTTGCCATGGGGGGTTTGTCATCGGGGCTTGTCATCTCGCGTGAGCAAGGGCTGCGGTACGATGCGGGCCTGGAGGATGCGATCCTGCCGGGCAGAGGTGTGGACGCGGTCGTACTGTGATCGTGCGTGTGGTGCTGTTGGTTCGGATGAGATTCTTTAAATTTGTGATATTTGTACAGAAGACGTCTTCGCTCGTTCACTCTGTGTCATACAGCTCCTAGCTATAGAATACGTATTCTGTTCCGTCATACAAATAATTCATGAAGCTGCGATACAATATGTGGTGTAGAAATGACGTGTAGATATACATTTCATGGTACTTCTGTAAAGTGTTAGGCTGTGCGGTGCACAATCACATATGTGTGTTTCAGGCCCGAGTTTAGCCCCGGAGTTGGCAGCCTAGCAACCTGGTTGTTTACAAAAGAGTCAACGGAAGAAGACAGATACCAAAACCGAAACGTAGCAGCCTTGTGATTTGGGTGCACGTGCGATATGTGTATACCGCTATCGGGGCTGCTGACAGCCTGCTGTGCCCCTTTTCACGGGAGCCACAAGTTACAAAACTCCGACGGGCGCTTTCTCGCCCCGAGAGGAATAGTGTATTCGTGATTGTATGTGTGTGTTGACCCTGCTGGGCAGAGGTGTAGGTGCGGTTGTAGTGTGATTGTGAGTATGTTGCTGTTGTTTCGGATGACATTTTCCCGTGGTGTCTGTCTGCCCCCGTCTGCTCTTTTGTAGTAGTACCCAGGTGGAATTGCAGCCAGCTATAACCCAGGCTCTTGCATAGGGGCGGTCAGTGGACGCCAGGCGATTCCCCCACCACACGGAGGTGCGCCAGTACCTCGAGGCGTTCGCGGACCGCTACGGGCTTCGGGACGCGGTGCACCTCAACACGCGGGTGACTCGCGTCGCGCCCACGCCACCGTCGGATGGTGGCGGCACGATATGGCAGGTCGACACGGTGTCTGCGAGCAGAGGGACTGCAGCACAGGGCGCGCCCGAGCTCGGTGCTGCGGAGACCCGGGAGTATGATGCTGTGGTGATCTGCAACGGCCACTACACAGTTCCACGGATGCCGGACATCGAGGGGCTCGACAGCTTCCCGGGGAGGGTGGAGCACAGCCACATGTACAGGCGGCCAGAGGTGTACTCCGGGCAGCGGGTGTTGATTGTCGGCGCCTTTGCAACAGGTGCGGCACTCCAGCGCTTGACGGTGTGTCGCAATTGCATCAGACTAGGGAATATCTGTAATGTTGGGATGACGCTGGTCGGCAGCGCGCCAGGGCTGCTTGGTGACGTCGCCTGTGCTGTCTGTTTGCTTGTAAGGGGTGCTTCCCTTGCGTACGGGCTTATGGTTCATTCGACGTCGCTCCTTGCAGGTGAGGACCTAGCTTGGGACATTGCACCCTTTGCCAAGTCTGTGACGATGAGCGCCACGAGCTGGATGCAGCCACACTACTCGGAGCAGAAGGAGCTCTTTGGAGTTGACAGCAACATGCTCAGGCGCCCGTGGGTGACCAAAATGAACTCAGATGGCTCCGTTGAATTTGAAGGCGGTGGACGGGAGGCAGGGATCGATGCCGTTCTCATCTGCACAGGTCAGTTGCCGCACCCCAGTTCATATCCCTCCGGCGTCTGCTCTGTAGACGAGAGCGGCTGACGTCTACATGCATGTAGAGCAGCACCATCGCAATCACAGCAGAGACACCTTGATTGCCATAGATCAGCGTGGCATCCACTGCGGCGAGCTGTCGGTGTGCTGCAGGGTACCAGTACACCTTCCCATTTCTTGAAGATGGGATTGTGGACGTTGTCGACTCGCATGTCCAGCCGCTGTACCAGCACCTCCTGCATCCCCGATACGGCGCGAGCCTCGCCTTCATCGGCCTGGGATACAAGAATGTGCCATTCCCGCAATGCGAGGTACAGGCCAAGTATGTTGCTGCGCTGCTCTCTGGACAGTCAGAGACCCCGTCACAAGAGGCCATGGAGGATTGGGTCCAGCGGGAGAGCGGGTGCGACTCTCGAGCTCGGAGCACGGCCTGAGATAGGACATGTCACCAGCTGCATGCATGCATTCAACCGGCCGTGGCCGTTTCTCAAGAGCAAAGAGCCTGCGCAGGTTGCAGAAGGAGAAGGGCATACCAGATCGTCACGTCCACTGCATGGCCTTGAGCCAGTTCCCATATAATGACGAACTGGCTGCCAAATGCGGTGGCAGCAAGACACCAGCATGGCGGCTATCACTGGTGATGCATACAATGGAGCTGTGGGGGAAGTACTCAGCTATACAGTACCGAGATGAGTGGGAGGACGAGGAAGCCCTGTCCAACACATATGCGGCCTTTGAAGCTATTCGCAAGGCACAACAGGTAGACAGATAGGTAGACACAGATAGACGACAACAAACTATGGCGACGGAGTTACGTTGTCAAGACTTGATGAAAATATTAGTTGTGAATATATCAGCTAGAGTAACATATAATTGAGACTTTAAGTAAGTAATTGTTTGATATGGCAGCAAATATTGCATAGGTATAGCATGTGTTAGGTTCTGCACAAGGCTACCCCGAAATGGCCCTGCGGGTTCAGAAGCTTTTGCTGAATTGGAAGGAACCGCAGTGTCTCTACGCATGTTGCGAAACATCGCTCATTGGTTTCCCGCAGTGCTGTGCATCTTCCTGGCTGCATGATCAATCCGGGTCAAGTGCCAAGGACATGCAACTGTGTACAAGAGTTGGCGACGGCCGAAGCGTTTGTCATCTGGGGACAGAAGATCTCATAATAGGCAGGATTTATGGTCGTTCCTTTATGCTGGTTGATTGCTTGGTTCCTGCGTCCCTGTGACGTGTCAGCGCCGGTGAATTTAGCATGTGTAAGGCTGTCATGAAGCTCAAGGGGCACACACTGTACCAGCGCCCTAGCCAGGCACACCTGAAGAAGAATTTGCCTTTCGCTGCTATCTCTGTGACATGTTACTGATGCCTAAATAGTCCCCAAACTGCATAGAACCCGGACACTGGCCGAAGCCTGGAAATCTTGCATAACGGTCTCAACACACTGAGATGCTCATAGGAGATGCCCATGTCGTCCTCATCACACTGAGGTTGTCTCCATGCAAGCGACGCTTCATCACTTCGTTCAGGTGCTAGCTCGGTGGCAGGTGGTAGTCGTGCCAATGGTAGTCGTAGCGGCCGCCCAACCGGGTGGTCTGCCCGTACATGTGCTGTAGTCCGGCTCATCGGCTGGTGAGTGTGTTGGTAGGCTGATGCTTGGGCACATCTGGTTGGTAGCAGTGTGTCGCTGTGTATGTGTGTGCTCTGCCATACAATGGCCCGGTCGCTTGTGATTCACACAGCAGCTTGTCATCAGAACATCAAGAGGGAGAGGATGCACTGCATCACCTGTGAAAAGCTAGCCGGCCGTCACACATGTGGCTCCAGGTAGCCCTGCAATTGCCCCGGGCAATGGGGCCCCATGTGTGAAGACTGCGAAAGCACAGTGCTGTCAACAGCCCTGTCAGCACCCAGTGTCAGCAGTCTACAGTCATACAGCAGATATCACATTGTGGAAATCCTGTGATGTGGCCGCTATACCACTGGATTGCCACACTCATTGGACCCCGGACAACTAACAGAGCAACGTCAGTGGGCACCAAATGCACCCACCCATGACACGGGGCAGCAGCACACCTTCCAGCTTGGCAGTGGCAGGTGCCCTCTCCACGTGTACGACGGGCACCCCAAGTGCTCCGCACCTTACTTGAGGTTTGCCCAGAGATTGGTTTTTGAGAAGCCGCCGATGGGGTTGATGTCCGCGCTGCTGCACACTCTGTCCAGCCCCCCCCCAGAGCTCATCCATGGTGCACATCCCCCCAGGAGCTCATCCACATTTGCAGAGCGTCTGCGGGAACCACCACGAGCGGCCCCACAGCTGCGCAGACAGATGTGCTATCACCATCTGCAGGCGTGCCTGAGCAGTTTTCAGAGCCTGGTTTCAGCAGATACTGCAGAGCCAGGTGCCTCCATGTCTGGATGCAGACGGTCATTTCTGCCAACGAAGGTCACATGTTCAGGTGCTGACAGATGTGAGCACAGAGGCACGGTCTCTATATGTTCTCTGATGGGCATCCAATCCTGCTCACATCAGAGGGAAGCATTTCCTGCTCTGGCTCAGTACTAGCTTACAAAAGAGTGAACGGGAGAAAACAAATACCGAAACCGAATCTCATCGACATCAGATCTGCATCAACATCAACCTACACTCACACACACACGAACACAACAACCGCACGCACAACTCAGTCCGGCAGGATCGCGTCCTCCAGGCCCGCATCATACCGCAACCCCTGCTCCCGAGAGATGACAAGCCCAGACTTCCGATACATATCCGCATTGCCACGCTGCAATGACACCGACAACACCCGCAGCGCCCACTGGACAAATGCGCCTTTGGAGATGCGCCCACTGGCAGCGGCCACATCCCCCAACTGACCGACAAACCTCACGGCAGCCTTGCCCATGAAGCCACATGATTCGACTGCAAACGGAACAAACCGGAACGCGGCATGGTGAGGCACGTCCCGCCTCAGTACTAGTGCTGTAGCCGTACTTCGCGAGCTTGTCAGCAGCATAGAGCCCGGAAGGTCATCGTGCAAATTGTAAGCAGCATGAAACCCAGCAGGATCTGACGGTGGCAAAGCCCGCCAATGGTTACGCGGTGAGAGGTGTGAGGGCCCTCAGGCGTGCCTCACACGGCAGTACGGCGAAGGTATCCTGTCGGAATCCCCGATCCTATCTACAATCACCTTGAGCCTCGCCGACACAAAAGTTGACTCTGATAGCTGATGGTCCACTCCATGGAAACCTGGCAGCGATCCAGGATTCCAACGCATCTCTGGCACTACGTGCGGTCCGCCAGTGACGGAACTCATCCGCTGAAGTTGCCAGACATTAGAGCTACCGCAGTCTGCACAGGATAGCCGACATGGCACAGATGCAGCTGAACCGTCGGTGGGAGCTTGCAGGAGCAGCGGGGAGGCGCCGACATGGACGTTGGACATTATCGTTTACAAACCTGTTCCCCACCCGCACGAGACAGACCGACAGCCCGTACAAAACGCTCACCGCTGCTACCCGCGCGCTGGCGCACCTCGCGCCATGGCTATCTGAACGCAGTTGCTGCACACAATCGCCGAGATGAACGGCCTGGGCTCAACGTGAGAGAGTTTCTGCTCGGAATACTGTCGATCTACACGTGTGCGCGAAGCCACAGCTTCGCCGCGCGATCGACACGAGGTGGACACGGATGCCAATTTGCTGTCGTTAGAAGCATTCACGCTGCGCATGGTGCCGCATGCTTGCTATCTCGTGCACCCGTGGCCGCGGCTGCAGAAAATCTGTTCGAGGCGCGAACGTTGCCGCGGGCGCGTGTTGCAGCTGCGCAATCCTGCATGACTCAGTGGGGGAACGCCGTCGCGCAGACCGGCCAAGCACACAGGCATGCCAGCAATCATGACTCGAATAACACCTCTGGTTATTTCCATGCAGCCTCGCTTTGGCTCTGCGCATGTTGGAGATCGGTGTGAAGGTCTGCCGTGCCGACATGCGTCATGCATGTCGTCACCGTGAAGTTGCGGTACAAGCGCTGAACACAGCAGCAGCTCACCAGTCGCTGCAGACCGAAATATGATGGAAGTGTGATGTCACTGGCGACGTCTCGGCCACCGCGCTCACGTTTAGCTTTCGTTAAGGTCCTCGGCTGAGTGTTCAACACGCGCATCGTGTTCGTGCGCGCCTGGTAACTTGTAGCTTAGTGCACACAGCAATTCATCATAGATTTATTTGGTTGCTGTCGCTTGTGTGTGCCGATCAGAGCCGTGCCGCAGCGCATACCGCAAGGGACAGCATGCGTATGTTGGAGGGACGGTGTCGGCAGCCAGCGATGTTGCTGCTGATCAACGTATACGTAATTTTGTTATTGTCATCTATTGCAAGTGTGTCGGGCAATGCGTCGGCTACGCCGGAAGCCGTGGTGGTATCAAATCCGTCGCAATTCCAGAGGGCTGTGAGGCAGGGAGTGAACCATATCGTCATCGCAGAGCATCTGGATATGACCAACACGCCAAGATTCTCGGAGACTACCATCATGGACGCGGGCATGATCGCTATCGTTCCTAATGATCAAAACGAATACACGAAGAGCATCCGGGTAAGACGCTCCGCAACGCAGATGCAATGCTGTAATTTGTAATTGAATTCGACAGTGTGATTGCTGATAGCGATTGAATCGATCTCGCCATGTTGGTCTTGCTTTTGGCATCGTGCAGCGTCCCTGCTCGCTCCCTGCGCGCAGCTGCGCCTTACCATAGGACACTGCGGCTGCATTTGCCGGGAAAGCGTCGCCCGGCTGCAGAAATAATTGATTTGTATGTGTGGGATTACAGGGGAACTGCACGAGCTCTCCGTCCGACCTGAGTTTGGATCCTCCTCGGAATCCAGGCCAGTGTGTGATCACTGTTCGCGAGGACTTCATGGAGGTGCCCCTCCAGAATTCTCAAGTGTGGGTTTCCAACTTATATGTGACTCTCCCTGGCGTCGAGAAGAACCATACCACTCTCGTGGGCGTACATGGTGGTGACGTCTACCTGACTGACATGACCTTTGTCGCTGACGGAGACAAGGCCCGCGCAATCGACGTCAAAGAGAATCGCAGAGTTTTCGTCGCTCGTGCGTTTTTATGCTCTTACATCTGCGCCTCTGCATTGCCGCTGTCTCCACTTGTTGATGGCGCGATGATGTTTCCCGACATCAGCCACAAACACACGCCTCGCTTGCAGGCTCATACTTCTCTCAGTTCTCCAAAGACAAGGACGGCGTGATGCGCCTCGAGCCTGGCGCTCGCGCGACGCTCAGCGATGTCACGTTCCGGAAAAACACCGTTGCCACCGGCAAGCCTGACGCCGTGGCGTCCGGGCCCGTCATGGGCCTCTACGCCGGCCTCACCAGCGGCGCCTCCGCGGCGTGGTTCCACAACTGCAGCTTCGGCGAACATACGTCCGCCGTCGCGGGCGAGGTGTCCGTGGAGAACAGCAACTGCCGCGTCTACTCCAACACGAAGCTGCCCACCGTCTGGGACCTCGACCTGCAGCGGGAGTTGAACGCGTGGCCGCTCGCGCCGGCTGATTCCGCCTCCTCGGAGAACGTCGATGTCTTCGCCGAGGTCGAGGCCGGCAACGACTTCCTGCGCCCCACGGACGAATTGTTCATGCGAATCGTCACGGAGCAGGCGCAACGCACGCGCCTCCCCGCGCCAGACGTGCCGGCCCTCCCGGACGGCACCGAGTTTATCACCCGCGACCCCTACTCCGGCATCGAGGAGGACGACGGCTTCTGGACGGCACGGAACATCGGCTTGATTGTCGGCCTCGGCGGCGGCGCTCTGCTGCTCGCGATTGCGGCCCTGCTCGCCGCCTGGTGGTTCTGCTTCCGCAAAAACTCCGATGTGGACAAGGTATGCCCCCGGCACTTGTGGTCACGAGCCGCCACTCCCCAGCTGCCATTTGAGAGGCACCACACGTGAACTACAATCAGCCGCTGCCAGCCAGGATGTCCCGCCCTTGTCCCAGTCCGCGATTGTCTCCCAGAACACCCTGCTCCATTTGATACGCCGATCCTGTGCTAATTCAGACTCAATTTGTAGCGCGGTCTATCGTAATGATGCTTCTGTCTTTGGAGCTTGGTGATGGACGAGCGGCTGTTTGTGTCTGCATGCGTATCGGGCGGTCGGCCCCGCAGTCAGGCTTCCGTCATCGAAGCTTAATGCTGTGCGCTGTTGTCTGTTCCGCCTCCTCCTAATCCAGGAGCCCGATGGGTGGTGTGGAATACGTACACGCGAAACACTCTCGTGCCCCGCCGCCGCCGCCGCCTGCACTGCCCGCCACGCGTACATGGATCTCCTGCATCCCTGTTGCTCGAGCTTTCCCCCGGACTCTCACGCCCTTCCTCCTCTGTGCAGCAGCAGACAGATGCCAAGAGCCTCGCGCGCACCGGCACCGAGGCCGAGAGCGCCGTGCCCGCGATGCACCACCCCAACTGGTCCGGCCCGCCCGGCGGGCTCGGCACGCCGTCACACACCGGCGGCAACTCCTCCCTGGACTCCGGCCTCCACCTCGTGCAGTACGGCCAACCCGGCGGCGCCGTTGCGACCCCATCCTCTCAGAGCTCCGCCCCGCACGGCCCCTACCACGGCGCACCCTACGGCGTCCCGGCAGGCGGCAACTACGGCGGGCCGAACTACGTCGGCAGTTACGCGGGGTCGCAGTACGGCTCGCCGGCTCCACACGATGGCAGCCAGCCGGCAGCCAGCCAGGTCGGTGGCTACGGGGGCGCTGCGTACGGCGCCGCTTCGTACGCCGGCTCGGAGTACCGGCAGGAGGCCGCACGGCCGCGGGGGTATGGCATGCATGCGGACGGCGCGAGTGGCTCTGATGCTGGCATGCACGCCGCGCCGCCGATGCATGGGTCGATCAACAACACGTCGGTGATGGGCTCGACGCAGCCAGGGGACGGGTACGCCGGCGTGCCACAGCCGGTGGCAGTCGGCAGCGGCAATGGGATGCCCGCGCCAAACGGCTCTGCAGGCGAGGAGTCCGACTCCATGCTTGGTGGGCCGCCGATGCTGCCGCCAGCCGGCGGGTCGCAGCCACGCCTCGACGCCGACGGCCGTGTGGTCTCGCCGCCGCCTCCGGCACCGGATGCGGCCGCAGGCGGTACGCCGCCACAGGCGGCGGCGCCTCCAGCGCCGTACGTTCACGCAGCGCCGGCCGCGCCGGAGGCGGCGAAGCTCGGCGTGCCGCACACGGCGAAGCTCGAGGGCGCCGCGCTGCCGCAGCCGGAGCGCGGCCCGGACCTGCTCGCGCTCGGCAACACGCAGGAGGCGGCGAAGGGGCCGTTCTCCGCGGCTGCAGCACGCGGCGGCGGCGTGTACGCGCCGGACGCGTCCGCAGGCGAGCCGCCGGCGGTGCGGGAGCCGCGGCCGCAGCACGACCGCCTCGCAACGCAGGTGTTTGACAAGACCGTGGCGCCGGACATGGACATCGCGGACTTCACGCATGAGAAGGTCGTGGACATGCTGGAGGACGTGCACTCGGAAAAGGCCCTCTTCCGCGACAAGTACGCCGCTTACCCCGTCCCACCGATGCGATTCCGTCCAAGGCCGGCGCGTCCAAGGCCCAGCACCTGCCCGCCGGCATGCATCTGTTATGCATGCTTCCCGCATGTCCGGGCTCCCCCGTTTCCGTCATCAGTCATTCAATGTTGACCTGGTGGATTGTGCACACTGCTGGCAGCCAGTTCGCCAGTTTACTCGTCATAACCGTTCGGGCGGTGGGCGGTTGGTCCAGCAAGGGATATCCTGGATACCAAAAGTGGCTTGGTGTTCAGGTACGAGCTCCTGGGCTCGGTGCATCAGCGCCTCAGCGGCACCGGCGTCGTGCAGTACGCGTCGGCAGTTGACTCCCACGCCACCGGCGACCGCGACGCAGCCATCAAGTTCTACATCAAGCGCGCCGCCTTCGACCGCGTCGCCAGTGCGTGCTTTCCGCTTCCTGTCTTCGCCTGCCTCCCAGCGTCACCTCTTGTCTTAGCATCATAACAGAGGAGCCTGCGCTACTGATATCCAGTTGTAAATGTTCTGTTGCGTCACCCGCCATATCACCGGGGCTCCATAAACCGATCGGCCTCCTGAACTCCTGAACTCCTCCTGAACTCCTGAACTCGACACTTTTTGAAGAGAAAGGGCAAACTGCTGATGGCTAGTGAAGCGGTTTTGCCGCCGATGCAAGGGGGCCTCGCTCCATAAACCAATCGTTTTCCCGCCAGATCCTGGACAGTCTGGCCCATTCCCATCTGGTTTCCCGCCAGGAACACAAATGGCAGTGGAGCCCTGCGTTGACATCACGCATCCTGTGGTGGCACAATGCATGTGCAGCGGACGTGGCGCCGTCGACACGCGTGTGGGTGAGAACGCCATTGCATGGCACTCACGCGGCATGCAGCAGCCTCATGCGGTGGCATCCTCTCGAGCTCCACCGGCCCCATCGCGCGCCACGCATGCAGGCATGTACGCCAACCCCCAGGTGAAGCTCTCGATGTCGGCGATCCGCGAGGTCGTCGCGAACAACTCCGGCGAGGCGACGGCGCGCTGCGTGCTGCCGCCCGCGATCGTCATGAAGCGCGGCGAGCCCCTCGAGGAGTGGGCGCAGCGCCTGCGGCCGAACCTCCCGACCGCGCTCAACGCGCTCTGCGCCGTCGCCGAGCTCCTCAAGGACCTGCATGCATGCGGCTACATCTACTACGCAATGAAGCCCTCCAACGTCGCCTGGTTCGGGGACGAGAAGAAGTGGAAGTTGATCGACTTTGCCTGTGCGGCGCGCAAGGGTGCGAATCCCACCCCGCCGTGCGTCTGCTGCGCGTGCTGTGTCCTTCTGTTTGCCGCTGGCCGCATGCTACGCTGCGTTCAGAGAGCGAGAGCGCCGAAGTGTCTCTTTGTCGGCCACAGACAGCAGCTGGGGGGGGGGGTACCACATGGTTTTGCGCCTGCGGCGGTGAATGCTTGCACCCCAGCCGCAGTATGACGCGCTCATTCACGCGTACACCTGCTGCCGTGTCACATCTCCACCGGCGTGTCCGCTCCGTCAGAGCTGCGGACGCGCTGCACATGAATGCGTGAGCAGGCGCCTGCTCGTAGCGTGCCGCCCGGCCATCTACCCGACACGCCCCCGCTGACCGCGTGCTGTGCGTGCTGCGCAGGCATGCGCACCGGCCTGAGCTTCAGCCTGAACTACGCGGCTCCAGAGATCATCATCGCGCAGGAGAGCGGGCAGCGCACGCTCGAGGTCAGCGGCGCCGCGGACGTCTGGGCCCTCGGCGTCGTCGCGTACGAGCTCCTCTCGGGCACCCGCACTTTCTCCCCCGGCACCCCGACCGCGGAGATCCGCAACATGATCAGCGGCCGCCTGCCGCTGCCGTGGGAGGAGCAGGAGCCGAAGCAGCTGCGCACGCTGCGGCACAGCGTGCTGAGCTGCCTCTCGCGCAACGCCGCCGACCGCCCGACCGCGGCGGAGGTGCACAGCGCGTGGAAGAACCTCCTCGACTTTGCGGCGGTCAAGCACACCGAGGTTGCCGCGTGAGTGCCGGGGGTCTGGTTGGGTGCCGTGGGGTGCGGCGGGGAGGATGGCCGCGGGGTGCGCGTGCGGGGGTGGGGTCGCCCGCGGCCCCGCATGTATGGCATGGTGTAGATTTTTTTTTGGTACCGCAGACGCGGGAATCGGTGTCGCTCAGGTTGTGCCCCTATTTCCGCAGGCAGCGGCCTTGCATGCAGCGCGGCCCCTCTGTCTCTCTGGCAGCACCTCGCGGCCTCTCCGCATCTGTGTCATGCTGAAGCTGCAGTTGTGCCTGTGCCTGTCACGAGGAACCGGGGGACTGCAGACGCAGTGCATGCGGGGCTGGAGTGTGTCGATGTGCAGAGGCTGATGCGAGGCAGCCAGCGCGTGGCTCGTTCAAATGGCCCCTCCAAGCGCCACGTGGCATATGCACGGGTGTGGTCGAGGCGGCGTGGGCAAGCAGCCGCACGCGCGCGGAGCTGCGGCGCCGATGTCACGCGTATGGCTGCGCTGGCCGAGCAGAGCGGTGTTCGGATGGCACCGATGGAGGCCGAGGTTGTGAAGCGGCTGTACATGTGGGCTCTCTTTTTTCTTTCGTTTTAGCACGCCGAGTATGCCAGGCGGTGGAGGGTGGGTGCGGGCGGCTGCTGGTCTGAGCAGGCCGAGGGGAATGGCCTGCGACCCGCGCGCCGCGCCACCGCCGTTCCAGATCGTTGTGATCGGCTGGGTGCCGTATGTGTTATGATCTGCCGCCGTGCATTTTGGCAGATGGCATAGGCAGATGCCTAGACTTTTGACGGGCACATGTGGGGGGGCTGCCCTGCGGGGCCCTGCGTTGCAGAGCTGCAAGGGCACTTTGCAGCCTGCACCTGTGCACAGGCCAAGGGGTCGCTGGTGGCGTTTGGGGCTTCTCGGGGGGCTGCATGGCTGTGTGTGGCAGCTGGGTGAAGTGCATGCATGAGTCATCCCCGGTGCTGCATGGCGCGGGCCCCCGCAATCGCTGAGGGCGGCTGTTCCTCGTGCTACATGAGATGTGTAATGAATTGCTGTGCTGCATGTCGTGGCCTATGCCAGATGTCCAGGTGTCAAGTACCTCGGGCCAGAGGAATGTATGTGCCACTCAGAGAGCGTCCTAACCAGCAGCTGCATCTCATGCGTGCAGCTAGATCCCACATTCATCATATCATGGAGATGCACCAGGCTGATAGTACACCGGCGGGGGCAACGTGATCAGTTCACCCTCGCACCATGCCTGTGTGCAGTTTAGCTGTGCTCAGGTGCCAGTGCTCTGCAGACGAGGCCTGGAGCGAGCCACGTGCGACCCATGCATGTGCCCAGTCGAGCGCACTGGCAACCTGGACGAACGATCGGCCACCAACGTACTGCCTGCAGCGCTGCAATCATTGCGCCCCACAGTACCTGCGTCGTGCCACTAGTTCTCAGCGTGCTTGTCGGACCTGCTTCGGTGTTGCTGCATGTGTTGGCCTTGAAACGCGCTCGTATCCGAGCGGCTGCTGGTGCACCTGACAGACCCACTCTGCCATGAGCTTGGCGAAGGTCTGTCCAAACAGCAGATGTAGGACTCTTGTGGCTCTGCCGGTAGGGAGGCGCGCCGAGCAGCTCCGCTCACCGCATGTCAGAGTTAGCGCTGCCAGCACATCTGATCCGGCTGTATCAGATGTCACACTCGCGAACGATGAGCTAGGAAAGGTTTATGGAGAGCGTAAGAATGTGGAGAAGGTGTGACATGCGTCAGCGCCAGGTGCATCCAGGCAAGCTACTTCCGGCCTCACCTGAATGGTTTCTGCAGGTTGCGGTGGAAAACATCCGTAACTTCAGTATCATTGCTCACATCGATCATGGCAAATCCACCATCGCGGACCAGGTGCGCCATGCCTCGCTCAATTAAATGCGACTCGTTTCTTCATCGCCCAGAGCTGTGCTGAAACATCGCAGAGACGCAGTCAGCACTAACCACCTGCATGCAGCTCCTCATCAAGACCGGGACAGTCGACGAGCGAAAGATGCAGAAGCAGTTCCTGGACGGCATGGACCTCGAGCGAGAACGTGGCATCACCATCAAGCTCAACACTGCACGAATGCGCTACACTCACAACGATACCACATACGCCCTCAACCTCATCGACACACCAGGTCATGTAGACTTCACGTACGCATCTCTACCCCTCTCCTTCCAGTGCCCCATCCCCATCTCGCCTGACCTTGCACACTCTGCAATGCCACTGCCCCACAGACAGCCCTCTCTCCGTAACTCCGGTCGTCCCGGCCCCAGGTATGCACCACGCCGTGGTGCACAAGCGCACACCCGTCGAGCCCTCCACACATGCAGATACGAGGTGTCACGCTCCCTCGCGGCGTGTGAGGGCGCCCTCCTGGTCGTCGACGCGAGCCAGGGCATCGAAGCGCAGACGCTCGCAAACGTCTGGCTCGCCGTCGAGAACGACCTCGAGATCATCCCCGTCATCAACAAGATCGACCTCCCCGCCGCCGACCCGGACCGCGTCGCCCGCGAGATCGAGGACGTCCTGGGCATCGACGCCTCGAATGCCATCCTTTGCTCCGCGAAGACTGGCGTCGGCATTGATGACATCCTCGTCGCCGTTGCGGAGTGTGTCCCGCCGCCCGTAGACACCCGGGGCGCCCCCCCGCGCGCCCTCATCTTCGATTCCTTCTACGACCAGTACCTGGGCGTCGTGTGCCAGTTCCGCGTGATGGATGGCACGCTGAGCAAGCGCGACACCCTGACGTTCATGAACACCGCGCGCTCGCACGACGTCACCGACATGTGGGTGCTCGCGCCGGACCGCGTAGACGTGGACTCATTGCACGCGGGGGAGGTCGGGTGCGTCGCGGGCGCGATCAAGACGGTGCAGGACGCGCGCGTGGGGGACACGATCACCGTGCGCGGCGTGCGCGCGGCGACGCAGGCGCTGCCGGGCTACGCCGAGGCCAAGCCGCAGGTCTTCTGCGGGCTGTTCCCGGTGGACGCGGACGACTACCAGGGCCTGCGGGAGGCGCTCGAGAAGCTGCAGCTGAACGACTGCGCCCTGTCCTTCGAGCCGGAGGTGCGTACACCCCGCCTGCCCTGTGGGGCGTTCACCCGGCCCAGGCGGCCCATGTATATCCAGACACATCTGAGCGCTGTTCAGTTGTGGCCGCCGACCGCCGCACTACTGAGACCGCCGGTCTGAAGCTGGTGTGTCGTCCACACCTGCGTGGTGCCATTGTGTACCTGCAGTGGTGCGTCTGTTGTGGCTCTCCGGCAGCGTGGGGAGGTGCAGCGGCTGGGGCGGTCAGGCGATGAGACATGCCGTTGGGGCGCGCACGACCGGCGTGCGCGGGGCTGCAACGCAGCGTCGGACAGAGCCTCACGCCGCAGAGCCGGCAGGGCCCGTGGTTGCAGCGCTGGGCTCCTGTGGGAACGTCGGCACGCAGCGCCCAGCACGCAGCACGGCACAGCCCGGCGTCCCCCTCCCCCCCCCCTGTTGGTCAGTGTAATACATCGTGGACAAGTCGCTGCTTCCTCACCGCTTCCCCGCATCGAGGCACACCTGCGGGCCAGGTGTAGGGCTTGTGCGCCCTGTTCTACTCTCCGGCCGCCATCAAGCCCTGTAAAGCGGAGTTTCAACACCGGCTCCCCCGCATGCATGTGTACATCGTGTCCGGCGCACGGAAGCACGCAGCGTGACGGTGGGCGCCCGTGGCTGCAGGTGTCGAGCGCGATGGGCTTTGGCTTCCGCTGCGGCTTCCTCGGCATGCTGCACATGGACATCGTGCAGGAGCGGCTCGAGCGCGAGCACAACCTGTCGCTCATCATGTCGGCGCCAACCGTCGTGTACCGCTGCACGACGACCAAGGGCGAGACGATCGAGGTGAGCAACCCCGCCGCGCTGCCCGACGCGAGCGTGCGCGACAGCATCGCGGAGCCCTTCGTCAAGATGGAGATCATCACGCCCAGCGACTACAACGGCACGATCATGGACCTCTGCCAGGCCCGCCGCGGTGCGTGCTGCGTGCTGTGCTGCGTGCTGTGCTGCGTGCTGGGCGCCTGCTAGCCGGGGTGCTGTGTTCTGACACCGTGTGCATTTGCTGGGGTCTGGGGAGCCGCCGTCGCGTGCTGTGCATGCTGCGTGTGCCGTGGACCCAGGTGTGGCTTCAGCGGTGCGTTTCAGCGCTCCCATGGCGGAATCGCATTCCCTGCGCTCAAAAAGACCAAAAACGATGTGTCAACAGACGAGGGTGCACCGAGGCGGATTGTGTGTGTGTGTGCGCTTGCAGGGGTGTACGTGAACATGCAGTTCCTGACGCCGGAGCGCACGACGCTGACGTATGAGATGCCGCTCGCGGAGGTCGTGACTGACTTCTTCGACGAGCTCAAGAGCCGCAGCAAGGGCTACGCGTCCATGGAGTACCAGCCACTGGAGTACCGCGTCGAGGACCTCGTGCGCCTCGACGTCAAGATCAACGGCGACCTCGCCGAGCCCCTCGCGACGATCTGCCACCGGTGCGTGGCCGCTGCGTGTGCTGTGCATGCTGTGCGCGCCGTGGTGCCGGGACCTGGCCTGGATGTGTGACGGCAGCTTGGAAGGCGTTGGAGCATTCCCGGGCTTACATGTGTGAGATGGAGGGCAGGTGGGCGGCCGCGCAGAGCGCAGCCTGGGGCTGCCGAGGCGGCCGCATAGCAGCGTCAGCCTGTGTGCTGTGCTGGACTGAATCGCAGCTCGCCGCCGTCAGTGTGTTATCAGCGCAGGCCGGGTCGGTGAAACAACAGAGTGCGCGCGTGTGCGGTGTATCAACCAGGGGGCCTGGACTCGGGACCGGGGGGGAGGGGCGCTGAGCGTCTCGGTTGATCGCTCTTGTCCACATGGCGGGTGCCCTCGCATGCACCATGCATGCATACTCGCAGAGGGGCGGTGTGGTGCAGGGACGCGGCGTATAAGGTCGGCTGCGGGCTGACAGCGAAGCTGAAGGAGCTCATCCCGCGGCAGCAGTTCAAGGTGCCGATCCAGGCGGCGATCGGCACGAAGGTCATCGCGAGCCAGTCGCTGCCGGCGATGCGCAAGGACGTGCTCGCGAAGTGCTACGGCGGCGACATCACGCGCAAGAAGAAGCTGCTCGCGAAGCAGGCGGAGGGCAAGAAGCGCATGAAGGCGATCGGCCGCGTCAACATCCCGCAGGAGGCCTTCATGGCCGTGCTCAAGGTCAACAAGGACTAGGGCTGCCGCGGCGGCGTGGCTTGGTGCCGGGGGTGCTGAGCTTGCGTGGAGGTGGTCGCTGCACTGTGGGGTTGTGGCGGCTGGCTTGGGGGGGAGGCGCAAGTGCAGGCGAGGTGGGGCAGAGATTTTGGCCGGCCGATTGATGTGTGAGCTGGCGTGTGCTTGATCCAGTAACTTCCAATGTATGCGTTGTAACGGATGTGTGTCTCGAAAGTGGTGGATGAGCAATCGCTTGCTGAAACTTGTCGTAGCACCCTTCGACTTTGCAGGAGCAATAGGTGGATGCTCTTCATGATTTGATGCGCTGTGCAGCACAGCAGGGGCATCATGGAAGGTGCGTATCACCTAGTTGCGTCGTTCGCGAGTCGTTGCTTCGTGTGGCCTAGGGGCATCGGCTGAGTTCTGTAGCCGTTGGGGCTGGTTGGATTTCAGAGTGTGCGCAGGACAAGTGGCTGGATAAATCTGCCGCTGTTATTACATTTACGACAAGTCAGTGGGTGGAGTTTGTCCGAGCTTGGCTATGGTGTGTCATCGTCCTCGGTGATTTGAAACTTGAACAAGCGCATTGGGCGCTGCGACGTCCTCAACTGATGCGACCCCCCTCCAGTCACCTCGACATCACATATTATCATCATGATGACTGAATCTGCCTCGGCGGATGCAAAACCACCGAAGGATGAGAGCGAGCGATCGCGACCGGCAAGGGAAGACATTCCCGTTCAGGATGTGGTGCAGAGCTTCGATGACATGGGATCCCAAGTCGTATGGATCGGAGGGTACCCCAGGTCCTGACTCTGTCTCCCTTGGATCTGCTGGAGCGCAAAGGGATTGATCGCCTCTGAACCTGTCTCCTGGCTGCATCGCGCCTCGGCAGGGCTGCTCAGCCAAGAGCGTCGTCCTGTTCCACCTTCACATCACACGGCGTGTTCATCTTTTTTCTCATCTATCTCATTGCTAGACCTGTCGTCATGAGGTGTGTTGGCGCAGGGATGTAGCTGCTGCGGACATCGAGGCTGGCTTGTGGGGTCAGTTTCCAGAGGCCATGAGAATAGAGGTCCTGGGCTTCACAAGCCCAAAGGTCGCTGCAAAGTATCCTGAGGGATCCAAGGTGTGTGCCTGCGCTGATGTGCCCCAAGGCCACGCCTCGCCTTGTCACGCTAAAGCCAAAGACAAGGAAACAGATCCTCCACACAGGTGTCGACAACCTGCCTGCAAGCAGCACTGCCTTACATGAAGTCGCACCCATGCAGCACCGAGGATGCGCGCTACTAGCCTGTACAGGGGTCGGAGCTGCCCAACAGGCAGCCGTTGCCTTGCACAAAGCCAGCTTCCGTGGAGAGCACACTCTGATCGCAGCACCCACGTCCAAGATCCCCCCGAATTGGGACGAGACGCTGTACGGTGCGTCCCCCTCTTCTGCAGCCTCTGCGCCTGATTCAATAGATCAGGAAGGCATGCATGCGCTTGCAGTCTCATTGCACACGTCTAGCGGAGAGGGGACGGCTGGCATGCACGGCACACCGCTGAAGACGTCTTCAAAACGGCTGCATGGTACTCAAGAGAGCCTTCTGAACCTGTGTGGCGCAGAACGGCCGCAGCGTGAAGCTGTGTGCAGCTCGTTCTTGCCCTGTTTTGCCAGGCACCTGCACACCCAGACTGCGCACCCCCATGCGTGTGTGATATTCACAGGGGCAGGGCTGTAGCCTTTAAGCAATTGGAGTGCACACCACATCCAAACGTCTGCCTTCATGCACTGCACTTCACAGTGTGCCTCTCGTGCAGCTGAACCAGCTGGAATTCAAAATTTCAAACTGTTTCCAGTTGGTCTGATTAGGAAATAAGAAAGTTCTTCTGCTGCAGCCGCCCTTTAATCCCACATCAATGCCACCCACGCCACGATGTGTTTCATGCCGGGCGAAAAGCACTCTTGAAGGATTCGCTGACATCACTCGACGCCCATGAGTGTAATCTGATAGTAGCCTTCACACATGCCGCGTGGCCATCTGGCCACACAGCTGGGATCACTGCTGCACGCTGACTCGAGGCCGAGAGGTTGTATGAACGAGCAGTGTCAGGGTGCCCCGCTGGGTGCCCCGCCCGCTGTGCATGCTGCGCCGCGTCGCAGGGGCATGCAGCTTGCAGCCGCCACAGCCCCTGCTGTGCCCGGACATGCATGCATGCATGCATACATCTGTTCGCATCAGGAAGTGCGGTTGGAAGCAGGGGCTGCTGGCAACCGTGCCATGGCCTCCAGATCTCTTGTTATCCTGACAAGGTGTTTATTTTGTCACAATGCATGCACTTCCAGCGGGGAGGAGCAAAGCAGCGGGCAGGCCGATCTCTCCAGCCACAAACAGTATGCATGCATCTCACGGCCACACGGTGCTTGCGCCTGGGTTACGTACTTTTGGTGGCAATGCTGCGTAGACTTCCTCGGCGCTCTGCCATTCACGGGTCCGGGCTCTCGCGGTTCACCCTCATGCATGTGTGCTTCCCTCACGTCACGGGCGCGGTGCCTGCGTAGTGCCGGGGGAGGTGCTGGCGGAGCGCAAGCGCAAGGCCGCGGAGCGCGCGGAGCGCTCGCAGCACCGCAGCCGCCGCCGCCTGCGGCAGAGCACAGCACACCAGGCCAGCGTGCACGCCGCACTCGCGCGCCTGCCGCCGCCGGGCGGCGCTGCCATCGCCTCCGCGTTCCAGCCCATCAACGCCGCCACCGTGCGTCCCCCGCCCCGCATCTCCACGCTTGCATTCCCGCCTTCCATGCTGTGGAGCGCTGGAGCCTGTTCAATACGCTGCTGCTGTGAGCTGGCCCGGGCCATGGCCACCAGGGTCCAAGTAGTGGCCGATTATTGCAGGGGCGGGCCGCGGACGAGCTGGAGGCGTGGCTGAGGGGTGTGCCGTGGGCCGAGATGCCGGAGCAGTGCCGCCCGGACACCGACTTCAAAGACGCAGACTCGGAGCGGCAGCGCCTGCGCGCCCTCCGCAAGCTCGACCAGGCACGGCCCCCATGCTACCACCCCCATGCTGTTGCCGCCATGCTGCCGCTGTGACTCTCCCAGGTACCACTGAATCTTCTGCCTCGTGGGGCCCTGCATCTAGGATATGTGCTGCAATGCACCGGAAGCACGCTTTCCTCATGCTGCACGGCTCGCTGCAGGTGCGGTGCAGTGCAGGGCGGTGTGCTCTCATGGGGGGTCTCATGCGGGGCCAGTGTGTTTCGTTGTGCACGCGGCGCACCCCCGCCAGCATTCCACGCTCATGCCTTTCGGCAATCGATTGCGTCCCGCGTACGTCAAGGTTAGTCACCACAGGCTCATCATTACGTGACCTCGGCGAGGAACCGGATCGGATATCGTATGCTCAACTTCCAGATCACAGAAGGCTTGCAATTGCAGGTGGAGAGCTTTGCGTTGGTGTTGGCTCAGATTCTCCCCCTGGCCAGCCTCCCGCCCTCCGCACACCCTCCTGTGGACACCTGCGGCGATGCCGACGGCGCGGCGTGCCACATGCGCGGCGGGCGCGTCCCGGCGGCGCCGCCTACCCCCGACGGCACAACGACCTGCGCAGACCCTGCTGCCGCGCCGCGGCGGCTGCGGGTGGTGGACTTTGGCTGCGGCAGCGGCAACCTCGCGCTGCCGCTCGCGTTTGCGTTCCCGGCGCTCGGCGTGTGCGGGGTGGACATGAAGGCCGAGGCGATCGAGCGGCTGCGGGGCCGCGCGGCCGCCTCCGGCCTCTCCGCCGTGTCGGCGCGGACATGCATGATCGAGGACTTCCAGTGCGCCTCTGTGTCTTTTGAGCCATGATACTTGTCTTCAATATGTCCTCTGTGTCACTGAAGTGGGGGGGTGAGAGGCGGTCGCAGCCCCGCCTCACGGCAGTTGCACTGCTCCAGAGTAGTAACGATCGCGATAGTTTCACTGCGAGGCGTGCCCACGCTACACTTGGGGGTCCGCATTTTGTGACTGAAAGCAGTAGGTTCTGGCAGTGCGGAGTGGACGCCCGGGCCCCCCACTGCGGAGTGCATCAAGTTAAAGTGCATCACCTGATCGGTCCGGGGGGTGCACTGTACAAGCAAGCAGCACACAGCATTCGCCCAGCACCACACTATTCTTAGGTGGTTTACCCCTTTGGCATATGTATGCATGATTACATAGCCGTATCCATTTGGACATTGACAACTCCGAAATCCGGGAAATCCGGGATGTGGTCCCGTAAATTCAGAGTTGTCAATATCCTTCCAGGACTCGGCTCAGTAAACTTAAGGTTACTTTACTTTGCTCTTACGAGAGGGCTAGAGTGTGATGAGCTGACACTCGGGCATGCTTTCGCACCATCTGACTGCCGCATCGAGATCTCGGAATTCTAAACAGCAGGCATGCACGCATGCATGTGGCCGTGCTGCCGCAGCGCAGCACACAGCGTGCCGTCGCCTCCATCGACTCCGTCACCCTGCGTGATGGGGGGCCCGCCGTGGCTGCAGGGAGGCGTGTGACGTCGTGCTGGCGCTGCATGCATGCGGCAACGCGACGGACGCGGCGCTCCTGCACGCGCACCGCCACCGCGCCGCCTTCATCGTCAGCCCCTGCTGCGTCGGCAAACTCAAGTTCTCCACCGGCCTCGCCGCCGGCGGCGCCCCCAGCGGCGTGTGCGAGGCGTGCGGGGCTCCGGACTCTGAGCCTGCCGCCCGCTGCCCAGACGCCGCGGCGGCGCCTGGTGAAGAAGGTGCGAACACTCACGGATAGCTCGTGGGGCGCTGTGCGGCATGGAAGCTCGGCGTGCAATCATGCATGCATGATGGTGCACATGCATGATGGGGCACACCAGTATTGCTAAACTGCCAGCTTCTGCCCTCAGCACGTCTGTGCCTCGCTGTGCTGGTCTGTGCTGGTCTGTTTGACCCTGTAGCCCGGTGTTGAAAGCACACACGCAGCCGGGGGTATGTACCACTTACACACCACATGCATGCCCTCGCTCGCTGGCAACATGCCAATGGTCTGATTTCTCATGCACCCGCCCAGAATGGTTTCTGCGCCTGACTTGTGAGGCCTGGGCCCATAGAGGCCTTGGGGTGGCTACAGGGGTAGCCGAGCCAGATATCGCGCAGCAGCCGGCCGATGCTGCGACCGAGAATCCAGCCGCGCCGGCGGATGCAGGCGGGGGTGAGGGGTGCGCGGGGGATCTAGAGCTGCGGCACCCGCGCAGTCGCTGGATGCGGCAGGCGCTGCGCAGCGCGGCCGACTTTGTCGCGCTCGCGCGTGCCGCGGACATCAGCCACGTGGAGCAGCACAGCGCGCCGGAGCTCGCCGTCGCTGCCAAGGCACGCCGCCTGCTGCTGCTGCTCTGTGTTCATGCATGCAGCCCATGAATGCATGCCACGCACGGCCGCGGCTGCTGGCTGTGCTGCGCCGGCGTCGTGCACAGCGGTGCTGGGCGCGGTGACGCATCAAGTCCATGAGTTGCCTTGTTTTGATGGTGCTCGGCACGTTGCACAAAACAATTTACACCAGCTTGCCGACTTGATCGGGCCGGTCAATGAAGCACTGCTATGCACGTGCAGCTGCGCAGCATGTGTGCTTCGAAGCCGGTCGGAGCACACATGCAGAACGTCTGCAGCGCTGTATGCACCTCGTTGAAGCCTGGGTGCTCAGGGAAGCTGCGTCGGTCGACACGGCCCTGCATTGCACGATTTGTGCCCACAGCTGAGGACTTGCGCAGTACACCAACATAAACGCAGTCCACGCGGGCCGGCGACGTGCCTGGCAATGCTGTCAACATGAATGGCCGACAGCTGCATGCATACGCGCACACCAGGTTGCTGCGGCATGTAGTGAAAGAGTGCCAGGGGTGTCACGGCCGGGGGGTGTCATGCGTGCAGCATGGGTGCAGGCGAACATCGAGATGGACCGCGCGATGGCGGCCGCGGAGGCGGGGTACTCCGTGGCCGTGGTAAAGCTGCGCACGCCGGGGCTGACGACCAAGGCCGACGTCATCGTCGGCGTCCCCCGCGAGCGCATCGGCGCACCGTTTCGCTGGCCCTGGCGGAATTCTTAAGAACGCCGCGTCTTGACGTAGCGTCTTGACGCGGCGTTTGTGCCGTGCAGAAGGCATGCGTGGCCGCATTTAGTTCAACTGGATCAGTTGGTGTAGCCACCGCTTCTGAGCTCGGGCCGCAATGGCTTCACATCTTAAACGAACGTTCAAGATGTACGTGGTGCTGTCGGTATTGACGGCGGTGGTTGTTACACCCATAGCGCTTCGCTCCGCTGGCTGGGCCGTCGACGATTAGGCAGTGTGTAGTTATGAAAGATTTGGGTGAGGCTTCTTTATTGTGGGCATGCCCGAGGCGAGGGCGATGTTCGGTGCAGACGTGGCCACAGGGGTGATGACCTGCATTCGAAACACCTGTGCAGTGCTCACACAAACATCAGCATACTGGAAGCATCTGCATCCACTAGCGTTTAGAAATTAGGCCTGAGTTTTTGCCACAAGTTTGTGCGTTGTAGCCTCCTTCAGTTGCCAGCTATTTTAGAATAATTGTGCAACCATGTCTGCAACAGCGAGCCACAAATCTGGGTTCTCGTGCGCGCGCAGGCTTTCAAGCACACGCCGCGTTCACATTCATGCTTGTCGACCGGATAACTTATCTGAACAGGCTGCACCCGATCTAGCGCTGTCGCGTCGAGAAGCTGTAGGACAAGGCCTGGCAGTGTGCATCGGCCTAGCCTGCACGGAAGCTGTGTTTCCCGACGTCGCCGTTGCGGCAGATGGCAAAGACTTCGTTACATTACCATCGGGATTAAAAGTACTGGATATCAGGTGCGATCAGGTCGGGGTCTACAACGCAGTACTGTGCACTGCTCTAGCGCCCCGCGATCGAACACATGCATCAACCTTGTCCATGCGCATGCAGTAAGCTTACAGGCATTGCATGTTAGCTGTGGAATGGATCGAGATGGCTAGCCAGGACGGGCCGCAACGTTCAGGCTTGACATGCAGGGACGGAACTGGGGCATCGCCTGGCACAGGTGACACGGTGCGCACCAACCACATCTCTGTCAACACATCTACTGGCAATAGCTCTACATTGTTATGGTTCCTGTTGATTGTTCGTCCTGACTGCCAGGCCTTGGCTCTCAGGGAGAACTGAGATGGCAAAGGCAGTTCAACCACACCCCAGTGGTCTGCAGGTGGAGGTGCACTGGTCAGGATACACAGCAGGATACCAAGGCAAGCGCATAGACAACACGTCCGTGCGCGACGAGCCGTACCGCTTCCAAGTCGGATCTGGCCAGGTGTGCCTGCCTTGAGTGTGGCACCGTGCTACCTGTGTGCCACCCCATCACAAAGACACACACACCAACTTAGCAATGACATCCGCAACCTAACGTGTCATCTGGGTGGCTTGTGAACTTTACAACCGCTACGTGCCAGGCTTGAAGCCCTGTTGGGTCCATGCCTGTGGCCGTCTCCCATTCAATGGCCATATCGCCAAATGGGCAGCAGAGCACCCTGGGCGCCCCAGCCCTACACACGGCGCCCCTCACTCCCCTGCAGCCGTTCTGTCATTCCGAAATCCGCGCAGCACTATGTCGTGGCCTGAACGGAGCACATCACAGTGCAGCGCAGTCAGCATGGCCCCCCCCCCCCCCCCCCCCCCCCTCCACTGTTGTAATTTGTGATATGACCGCTATGCAACTAGTCATAACACACACACACACACACACGGCGCAGGCGATCGGCGCCTTTGACGAGGCCGTCCGCGGCATGCGCGTCGGCGGCATCCGCCGCGTGGAGGTGCTCGGCGCAGTGCCGGAGCTCGGGTACGCGCGCGACCGCCGCGAGCGCTTCACCGACGACCTCGTCTCCGCCGACCTCAAGCTCTACCGCTACCGCCGCGGCCCCCAGCCCGTGGAGCTCGGCGGCCAGCGCGCCCTCGACTTCGTACTCGACAACCCCACCCTCCGCGACTTCAACCGCAACCTCGTGTTTGACATCAAGCTCCTCGCCGTGCGCTCGCCGCAGTAGCGCAGCACGTGCAGCACGCGCAGCACGCGCAGCGGTCTGGTGGCGGGATGATGGGGGACGGCTGCGCCTGGGGCGGGCGCCCTGGGGCATCGGTGGGCGGTGGGGGAGGTAGAAGGGTGTAGAGGGGCACCTGCTTGCTGGGGTGGTGGAGGATGGGTATCGAGGCATCGGTCGATGATGGCAACCAGCGCGGTGATGGGACGGCGTGGGCTGGGGTACCCCACGTGACCGATGGCTGCAAGGTGCTTCTGCTGCGCTGAAGCAAGGGCAGAAGGGCGTGCAGCTAGCGAGATCGCTCAGCCTGTGCCGTGTTGTGGTGTAGTGTCAGAGCTTGGACATGGCTCCAACAGACACGGCCAGTGGCTCTCCGGGATACAGTCGCATTTCGAAGAATCTGTGCATCTCGGAGTGCGATCACGGCCAATCTGTGAGATGCGCTTCCACGCAGCTCCGTTGTGACGGCGCAGCTTGCTAGAGCAGCGTAATTTGCTGCCATTGTTGTCAGGTGGCGCAAGAGCGCCAAAGGCGGTGCACGGCACCTGCCGTGCACGCCGCAGCTGCACCTGCGGCGTGCTGCGACTGCAATCGGCCGGGTTAGTAAATAATACTGTCTGGTTTGAGTCGAATGCGCATGCTCGAATACATAGTCGTGCATGTGGAACGTCGCGATGATGATTCATCTTTGACTGATTCTTGCCCGAGCACGTGTGGCTGCAGAGGCCGTGGCGCTCGCGATCGTGTGCGAGTGTCGAACAGAGCGGCTGACTGCATGCATCTGTAACTGCATGCAACATAACCACTGCTCGACAAGTGCACACATGATGGGAAGCGGAGGCTGGATTCCACCGACTTACTGGGCAGCAGGCATCTATGGCGAATTTGCAGCGTTACTCGCTGGCTGTTGCTGTGCTCACCAGCCAGCCACGTATCCAGGCGAAGAAATATGTGGCGACACCACACTTATGCGCGAGCTGCAAGACCGGTCTGCGTTCCGTTCCACAGCAGTCTTCTATTCCCGCTAGCTAGACCAAATCTGTATGCTGTAAATGCGCACAGTTGAGATGCAGCACAGCAAGCTACTTGTATTGTTACAGGTTTATGCACTACACGTGACATTTTATTGATGCACAGACGGCGCTTCTGTACATCAATGGTCATGAACCTCAGGTGATGCCATTCGCTGCAGCTGCCGCCAGGTTACCTCGTTATCTCGAGTCCTGGAGCTCTGCGCTGCTGTGTTCATGCTGTGTGCCAGCCAGCCTAGCACTGCCTGGTACTGTTACCTGAGCACGTTAGTTTAATAAGGCGAACGCCACAGGTTAACTACTTGTGTAAGCTTGACCTTTTCATCCAATCGCATCCACAGGCATACCAAGGAACGCGATACGACCCCTAAGCAGAATTACGATGATGACATCAGTTCCAGTTGTTAACGATCCTGCTTAACCGACAGACTCGCATGAATAGATGTGCAGAGATGCTGGTGTCGGTGCCAATGTCATCCGTTCTGTGCCATGCCCAAGTGGCTCCAGGCCTGCTAGCACCGGCTTTGGGCGGGCTCGGGCTGGATCAACATCTGGATGGGCACACGTCCTGCTGCGCTGGCAGTCACGTTCTGAACAGCATCAATTTGTCAACAATCCCTGCATGTACGGAACCTTGCTGCCCTACTCTACGGGCAGAGCTGCCCCGCATCACACTAGCACGCCCCGCTCCGTCCCACCCACACTTCAGCCACGGTCCAAGCACACACCCGGCCTATGACCGGCCGAGCGCCACCAAAAGCAACTTCAGCAAACAGCCCTGCGCCGCCCCACCAAAAACATCCACATTGGGGGCGGCGTATCACATTGAAAAGAAAGCAGTGGTCTACATCGTAACAAGAGTGTTATCCAAAGGTCTTCAGCTCGCAGACAGCCCGAGCCAGCGCCCGGCTGCTGCTGCAGTGACGCAAGGCTGACTTCTGGTGCCTGCGCCCCGCAGAGTAGACGGCTGAGAGCCGAACGGAGGGCCCACACATCCTGACCCCGCGCCCGCGGGAGCTGCCCCCCTCCTCGTGTCTCTGCCGGCGATCGCATGCGTGGTGTGGCGTGCTCATGAGCAGCGGCCGTTTGTCGAATGCAAGAGCAAGCACACCACAACTCCACACAACCCATTCTGCTGCTGCGGCAGCATTATTCAAACGATGATCATTTCACCCGATCACCGTCGCTCACCGCGTGCGCACGGATGCCAGGGCAGGGGACCCTGAACGCAACGCACCTCCAGACACCCTGCCTGCCGGCAAAGCTCCCCCCCTGGACGCAGGGTTGCGGCAGAATCTCTCGCTGGGGTCGGGTGCCAGCGCGGTGGCAGCTATGTTGCCGCGGGGCGGGGCGGAGACCGGCAACCCCCTGAGAGGAAAAATGAGGCAACGGCCGCACTCGCGCAGTGGCAGAACAATCTATTTCTACGCAATCGGAGGCGCGGCTCGACAAGCCACCACCGCCCACGGCAGGGACCGCCGGAGCGCCACGTGTGGCCCCGGCCGACCCCTGCATACACCCTGACAACCCACTCCACGCATGCCTCAGCATGTGTCTCCTTCAGCGCCCCCCACACCGCTGGGCTGGACTGCACAAATCGGCACACACAGGAGCCCCCAGGACGAGTCCGGCGGCAGCCCGGCGGTTTCGGAAGGTGTGAGGAAGCTAGCTCATCGCCGACTGCTGCGACGCGGCGACCTCGCTGTCCATCTCCTGCGTGACCGTGCCCTTCGTTGCATGGTCAAAGAGGCTGTTCCAGCTCTGCAGCAGCTCGCTGCTGGTCGGGCGCTTGAGGGGGTCGCGCGAGAGGCAGCTCATCACGGTGCGCCGCAGCATGCGCAGCTCCGGGACGTTCTTCCGCCGGAAGTCCGCCGTCTCCCACGGCAGCGCCGCGCGGCCGACGATCTGGTCGCGCACGTCCTCTGAGTTGAGGGACCGCGGGAACACGCGGCGGGCAGTGAGGAGCTCGTAGGAGATGATGCCGAGGGCCCACATGTCGGCTGCGGGGTCCGCGACCGTCGTCTTCTGGCCGCCCTCGACCGCGTAGATGGACTCCGGCGGAGCGTAGAGCAGGCTGAAGGACAGCGGGCACGTCGTGCCTGCACACCAGCGTGCCTGTCACGGCACCATGCATGAGCCACACACTCGCTCCGCAGCAGAAACAGCCCTGGTACACCCGCTATCACCAGACTGAACTGCACAAGAGCTGCGGGCATTCAGGCAGTTCACTCGGGTGGTCGCATATGAAATTGACACGATCCCTTGATCCAAGAGCTGCTGGGCAAGGGGCGCGAGCCGCACCGATTTCGGCGGCGCAGCCAAAGTCGATGAGCGTCCAGGCGTGGTGCTTCGGCCGCCAGAGCACGTTGCCCGGCTTGAGGTCGCGGTGCGCGATGCCCGTCGTGTGCAGCTGCTGCAGGCGCGCGAGGATGTGGCACAGCACCGTCAGGATCGTCGGGAAGTCCGGCTCGATGCGCATCGCCCACTCGTCGAGGGACTCGCCCTTCTCCACAACGATGCAGGGGGGGAACACGTAGCCGGCGGCGTTGCAGATGGCGCCGTCGGCGTTGGGCACGATGTCCTTGACGGCCGGCATCATGCGGCGCAGGTCCTCGCGCGTGTACAGCGCCTCCTCGCGCTCAAACGCGACGCGGTTCAGGAAGAACTTGATCGCGAACTCGTCGTCGTCGTAGCGGCCGCGCGAAAACTGCACGATGCCCTGGCCGCCGATGCGTCGATGCACCTGCACGCACGCCCGCGCCATGCTCCAGAACGTGCGGTCGAGGGGAATGCATCCCGGCGACGACTCCGTCTCAGCTGCGCATTGATGTCTCAGCTGCGCATTGATGTCTCAGCTGCGCGTTGATGCGGTGGACCCAAAATCGGCCGATTCGTAACAGCTCAGTGGCTTCCGCAGCTGCCCCCTGATCATCTCGAATGCTACCATTTAGGTGTTGTTCTGCGCCCGTGCGCACAGAGTCATCGCCGCGGATCCGGGTCGTTATGATGCATGCACACCATGGCTGTCCGCTGGCGCACAGCGGCGTGAACGGCGGTGGTCCTCGTGCAGGGAGATTGTTGATCTCTGGTACGCAGGCTACACACCGCCTTGCACCAGCTGCAACGTCTGAGGGAGCGGGGTGAGGAGGGGCGCGCACCTGGCCGTAGAGCTCAAAGCGGCCGAGGAAGAGGATGCGGTGGTCGTAGATCTCGTCGAGCGCCTCCTCGAGGCCCTCCCGGTCCATGACCTGCCCCCGCGTCCCGCTCTGCCGCGTGCTCGAGCCGAGGCTGCCCATCGAGGGGTCCCCGCGCGCGTGCACGACCGCCGGCGACCCCCGTGCGCCGCCCATGCCGATATTCCCATGATGCGCGCTGCTGTACGCGCTGGGCGTCGTGTTCGTGAACAGCGTCGTGTCGTTGTCAATGAAGCGGTTCCCGGGCGCGCCCGCGCCGGAGGCTGAGTGGTAGAACGGCGGCGGGTCGCCGACGCGCTTGCTCGCGGGCCGCGGCAGACCGGGGCCGGCGCCGAGGAGGGCGTCGCCGCCGCTGCTGCCGGAGGGCATCGACATCATTGACGCCTGCTGCGGCGCCGGCTGCGAGTGCTGCGACGACGGCGGGATGCTGTAGCTGATGCCGAGGCCTGGCTTGGACGAGATCTGCACACCCCCTCGTGGCGCGTCACACGGCCATGTCACCCTTGCCCGGCACACCCTCAGGCACCAGAATCACCACAGTCCTCTGCGATGAGGCATTGGCTGTGTGTGGAAGGGCTGCAATCTGGTCTGCTGTAACCCAGGTACAACAATCTGTCATGTGGTCAGGTAGACATGCTTGATATATGGTTATGGCGTTCGCTGAGACCAGAGCTATCCAGCACCGACACGTAGCCGTCCGTCCAGAAGTGCATGCGCAACCTATGCAGCGGGAGCTGCGAATGGCCGGGAGAGACACGCACCGCATTGCCTGCATACGCGTCCATAGCCGCCTTGTGCGCGCTGCTCTGCTCGCGTTTGCGCTTCCGATGGACGATGAAGACGGCGGCTGCAATCGCGAGGAGGACGGCGAGAAGCCCCCCCACAATGCCCCCGATGGCCGCCGCCGACAGCCCGCCGTCGCCGCCGCCGTCCTCTGTCTCGTCCACCGGGATCTGATCGATCTCCACCGGGGCGAGATTCGTCAGCCGGGCTTGCTCCTGCACGCATGCATGCATCCAGCGGTGACGTTCTGCGCTGCATCGCCACGCAGCGTGCTACGGTGGCCGCCTCCCTGCAGGCTGGGGCTGGCCCCCGCGGCAGCCACAGCGGTGCTGCGGCTTCTTGCCGAACAAGAGGCAACACGGCGCCCTACAAAGGAATGCTGTGGCCGTGGCAGATGTAAAGTAAAGTAAATCTAAATTTACAGAGCCGTATCCTATTGGACATTGACAACTCCGAATTAACGGGACCACATATGCCGAAGGGGTAAACCACCTGGAAACCCCCCTCAGACGACCGTACGCAACTCACAGGGCCTCCTCCTGTGCTAAGCGAGGTGGTCACGTACGGCCGTTTCGATTCCCCAAAGCGCACGCAGAATCGAACCCACGACCTCCTGAAACGGAGGGGGTAGCTTTTAATCCGTCCTCAACCCATTGGACCCATTGGACATGCTTATGGGAGCCCCAAGCCTTGCCATTTACTCAATGACTCGTTTTAATCGGGCTGAACTGGGATCGACACATCACCATCGGCGGGGGTGAGCCAGGAACCGCTTTGCCTGCTACCCCACGCCATGTGGCTGTGCTGGCGCCGGACCGCAAGGGGTACAGACGTTGGGGCTGATGTGGGAGGAAGCTGCGCACGTCTGCGATGTCTTGGAATGTGCTGAACTGTGCCACCAGGAAGCCACGCTTGTTCAGTTCCTCTGCGACGATGGGCTGGGGCACGATGAGGTTGCCCGTGGAGGCGTCAACGGACTTCTGGAAGGCCCGGTTGCTGTAGTGGCTGGCACGAGAGTCCGACTGCGAGAGTGGGTAGCCCTGCAGCACCACCACGACGGCTTGGTGCTGGGCAGAGCGCCAGACAGACACACGTCCCGGCAGCCGTTGCAGCGTTTGTGACAACATAGTGCAGGCACACACTGCATCGCCAAGTCCTTCGTGGGCACGCCGGCCACGTTGAGTACCTGCCGGGACGATGTCCAGGACAGGAAGGCACGCACCAGGTTGTCTTGATTGCTGGAGAATATGCACGACTGGAACCATGCGGCGGCCGGGATGTCGCCGGCGTTGCCGGACTGAAGGCCGACAGAGGAGCCGTGGTACTTCGCGGCGTTGGTGTTGAAGAGGCAGTCCTTGAAGCCGGCGCGGGAGCCCGCCTCGCACCGCACCGCCGCCGAGTCGTCCGCCTGGAACCCGACAAAGTGGGACGCTGCACCGCAGCCACAAGCTCATTCGAGAGCTCAGGCTCTGCTACCTCCCGATGAGTGTCACGCTGGATTCACGTGCTGTGCAGCAGATGTCAGGGTCCAGTGTGGGGGCCAGGGGAGCGCACTGCGGCTGTGGAGATGCTGCCCACGACCGACTTGCACCCCTCGGCAATTGTTTCGGTCTCCCCGGAGCACTGAGTTTGTCATCCAGACCGATCCAGTTTGAATGGAGATGAGCGGCAGGAGGGGATCTGAGGCTGCAGGGGCCTCCCGCTTCAACACTATGTACACGTCCGACAGCAGCAGTGTCGCTGCGTTTCGGATCTCAAGCAGCGGCGCTGCGACAGTGACGATGCACTGGCCGATTGCAGTCTGGGGTGGGTCGAGAGTAGTGCCGGCTGGGGAGGGGATTCCAGCACAGTCGCCCTGGATAGACAGCCCACGTTGAGATACACTCCACTGCTATCATGTCATGGGTTCAGCAACACACGAACCTACCATACTAGGCTCAACCGCGCTGCATGATTCTAACACATTAACTGTTTCTCGGATCAGCCACTGACGCCACCCGAGCTCACGGACGCCAACGATCACAATGGCTAGAGGGGTCCTCCGTTGGCTACCATCGCTCAGCCAGGCTATCGCATGCAAGAGGCCGTCAAGAGCAAAACTTTGACATCGCAGGAGTGAGGTCACGGTGCTACGTGACAACACCAGGCAACAGGGCGCACTCTGATGCTCTTGGTGGAGCTTTTGATGATCATGGTCGAGTTTGAAGACGAGATTGGGTCAGCTTCGAGCTCTGTCAGATCCATGTGGCTCTTTAGAATGATGTGACGTACTCCGGCCTGTGCAGCTGCCTGGAAAGCCAGTTCTGTGCCCACATACTCGACATCCTTTTGCGCAAGAACCAAGTGCCGCGCGTTAGTCAGCAGCGCAAGCACGCCAGCAATAGCAAATTGACGCTTCCAGTGCACCATGTGCCCGAGTTTTTGGCACGCGCGACTTATGGCACGGTGCAGCCGAGGCAGCCCACGTTCAGCCTATGCACTTCGGTGCCCCAGGCCGCTGAATATGAACTGCATAAGTCTGAGCATGTTCACATCCAAGGAAAACGTGAGTCTGCTCGGGCATCACAGCGCAGACACATCTGCCCGTGAACGCGCTACATCCGCGCGCAGACGAAGAAGAGTTTGGCGAAAATGACACCAGCATGTAGATGATACATACATCAAACCATACTGCAATAATGATCGCGAATATGTCTGCTCAAGTCGCTAAAATTTTCGGAGATAGAGCGATGCGCAGCGCATGACACATCGTGCGCATAGCGCCATCAAGAAACATCAAGGAGTACGCAAAAAATCGCAAAGTCTAAGCACTGGATGCGCTCTTAGCCTGATCTGTGAAGCAGCTGCTGCCAGTGAACACGACGCTCAGCTTCGCACCGGCCAGACGACACAGGGAACGGGAGCCGTGACGCGACAAAAGCTTAAGAAAGGCAAGCCTCTTCCATCAGCAGCAGCACAAAGTTCGTTTGGTGTCCAGGCAGGCATCCCGTGGCGCCATGCCATAGCGAGGGCGATATTCTCACAAAGCGACCCCAGCATACGCACCATCCGAGCTTGTCTTTGCGCCTGCCGGGACCCAGAGCAGGGAACCACACAGATCTTGAAGTTGTCTAGCTAGGATTGCGGATCAAAATTGAGCGTTCGGCCCAGAAAAGTCAGAACTGCGTCCCATCGAATGGATCGGTCCCTGATGCGACGTACGAAGAAACAAAACTCTTCCGTGACATCGTCCGACGAAATGGCTGACCATTCGATGGAGTTGACAGCACAGCCACAGTTTTCTCGAGGCATGTCGCTCAAGGGCGGGCTCAACCATACGGTTGGTGTACATGCGATGAATGCCGGCACTTTGCCGTTGTATGCATGTATATACCCACGCATGCATGCCCACCCATCCGAGGTACAGACGCGCGCGCATGCGCACTTCAACGAAAGTCCCCCCCTTGCACGCCATGGGAATAGTTGCGGATCATCACGAAATATCCCGCCAGATTCAGCAGCATATATGGCTACATTATGGGGATTCGTGGCGAACGACCCGGGCCTGCGATGCCCCGCACGCCATGTGTACGATACACATCATCGATGACTCAACCGTTTGCAAGCGCCCGCGCCCGCGCGCACACGCCGCTCGAGTCGCCATGCTTCGCGAACACCCAGCCGCGGCAAGCAAGACACTCTCTCGAACAAGAGGCTGTGCGCATACGCTGGACACCGGTGTACGCGTCGTCTTCGCCAAGCCAGGCACAAATTACCGGAATTGCACGCTGGATTTCACATTTCGATATCATATGCACCAACATGTGAAGTCGATGCAACGCATGCGCAGCGCTCCGTTCTATAAGGCCTTGGGGCCAGTGGGGAGTCCCCACTGGGGACAGCTGGGCGAGACTGGGGCACGGGGTCATATCTCGAGATACAGGTGGCTGCAGCAAGTGGGCGCATCGCTCCCCATCGATGATGTATATCATCAGGCGCCTTCGCAGCCGAGCCATGCGAACTACGTACACCGTCTCCCGGGCCCATGGAATCCTCCATAGGAGCACACTGCAGCCCATGTAGCTCTCAGCACGATGAGCAGTCCAGTGCCAGCTGCAAGATTTGACAGACGACATGCCATGAAGCTGTGCACAGCGTCGCGTGATCACGCGGCCGGATCGTCACATGGCATGCAACTCTGCTTGCGGCATAAGATTATCTCGATATCTCGTGGCTCGGGTCCAAATGTGGCGATGGTGGTCCATCCAGCATGTGTGCTGCAGCGGTCGTTGCGCGTCTGGCGCTCAACTGCGCTTTCGATGCATCAGGCTTGCCTGCCTTGCGATTCCTGTGCTGTAGGAAAGCTTTAGCGACTGAGCCACACTGCTTGAGAACTGATGACTGCGACAGGTGTTTGCTACTCCGGACAACCAGGTGGAGGCACCTGCGTTCGAATCACCAGTTACGTGGTACAAAGGATCTTACGCCAGCTTCTAGAGCGATAGCTGTGTCCAGTATCTGGGATCACACAGCGCATTGGCGCGTCAGCCTTCGTATCTGCCTAAGCTATGCCGTTCAAGTGCGCACATCGTTCTTACATGATTGATTTATGCCGTCCCAGCAATCAAGCCAACCTATTGAACACTTCCCGCTTCAAACATCAATGTGCCTGCAATTTGGTCCATATCGGTGTCTGGGAGTATCTGTCTGGATCTGAGTGTTGGCGAGGGGCACAACGTTATGTACATGGACGCAGCTTGTGGTGCGCGTCAGTGCAAATTGCCCAGGACAGGAAGATTGTGGGCATGTTGGGACACATAACATCATAGTAATGCAAGTGAGATACACGTTTAGAACAATTCACACAGCATGTTTCGCAGGCTCTCGAACATGGACTTCGATCCACAGTATAGTGTGTTCGAACAACTGTGGCTATGCCATGCCAGCTATATTTACGAATCCTAGTGCTTGTCATCCAGGCACAGCTCGGTTATCTTGCGGTCGTGTTTCGCTTGCATGCGCGAGCGACTTCGCAATGGACGCGGGCACAGCGTTTATCTGGAGATCACTGGTTATTCAGTGCGATCTTTTGAGATAATTCTTGAACGTGATTTTGCTGACATGCAGGCAGATGTGTGTGTAATGAACATACACCATAGCTTCAAGGGAGCTGGCCAGTGGCTCGATGAACAGGTACGACGCTCCCACGCCGCAGACCTGCTGAAGAGGCTGTCATTTCAAAACAACGTGGGAAAAACTCGCAGATTCGTCTTTCTCTGTGTGCCGGGGGTAGGTGCTATCACTCGCAGGTTGTGGCCACCGGTGCCGAGCAACTCCACACGTAGCACCATGACCAAGCTCGGAATGGACGCTGAGCCCAGCAGCCTTGACAGCTCAACGTCGTGAGCATACGAATAGACAACATTAGCTGTCTCGCACCACAATGTGTCCTGTTTTGGAGTATTTGGCACCAGCACCGGCATCACTCCGCCATGATTGCAAGCGCATGTGTGGGCCAATTACCCGTCACATTTGCCCGTCTGCCGGATATACATCCAAACATAACAAGTAGGCCTCAATATGCAGAAGGCCGCAGCTGTACGAGCCGCCGCTGCTGCAGCCGCAAGCAGCTCCGCAGCTGCAGCAGCACCAATCTCGAATGCGCCGGTGCCCCAGCAGACGGCCCGCAAACGCCCAACCGCGCCCCTCAAGGCAGGCAGTTCTTCCAAGAAGCGCCCCCACGGCCAATCCCGCGAGGCTGCAGCGAGCTTCCTCTCCAGAGGCGCGAACGCGCCTGAAGCCACGACCACGACCACCAGCGTTCCGCCACCTCCACCCAGTCAGCCCACAAATGCCCCAGTTCCGCTTCCATCAGCCAAATCAAAACTGGCCAAGCTCGCATTGGAGCCCTCACACGTGCTGCCAGGCGCCCCCGCAGCGGTGGCAGCGCTGCCACCGCCGCCGGCCGGGCCGATTCCGCCCGTCGTGGAGGACGACCCAGCCAAACCGGCCGCAAAGGCAAAGAAGCGGATAAGGGTTAAGTATGCACCGGTGCCAAAGGTCACCGGCAGCACTGCTGCCGCGGTCACCCCGACCTGGCCTGCCAACGCCAGCCCCTCTTTATACCAGCACTTCCAAGAGCTTACGCGGCAAGCCGCCGGCGGTGACGGCGCCGCACGAGACCATTCGGCGGCGCAAGAGATGGCACAAGCTGTCGAGCCTGCACGCGCCACCACCTGCCAGGCTGAGGCTGAGAAGCAGCAGGAGCCCACAGGGGCTGCGCAGGAGGGCGGCGGCGGCGCGGGGCCGCCAGGTGGTGCTGCGCCGGCGTTGCCGGCGTCGGCGTGGACGCTCGCGCCCACACCCCCGGAGCCTGTGCCGCACTGCGCGAGCCACGGCGCGTCCACGGCGGACCCGTGCGCCCGCGTGTGGGTGCGGGTCCGGCCAACAGAAGAGTCGGTCCGGCCCCTGCGGCAGCGCGGTGAGAGACCGGCAGCACAGCCGGCACGGACGGCCCCTGCGGCCGGTGCCGGCGCTCCTGGGGGCGGCGGCTGCAGCGATGTGGGGGACGTGTCAGCATGCGCAGCCGCGGCGGCGCCCCGGGAACCACCGCCGACTGTGCTTGTGCGCTCGCTACCTCTCGGCAAAGCTCCGCCTGCGCCCCGTGACGACGGCCATTGGGCCCCTTGCTTGTCGTATGAGAGGGCAGTCCTGCTGGCTGACACCGCAAAGCTGCTGGACCAGCAGCTCCGCCCTGGCGAAAAATCGGATGACCCGAAGGCCGGCGGAGCGCCTGCCGCATACGATGATGCAGTGGGCCAGCCGCCGCCCACGGTGTGCGGTGTCAGCAAGGTTGCTCCTGCGCTCACTGGTGTGAGTGGTGAACCGGGGCAGCCTGCCCTTGCGGCTGCTGGCTCCGCCCCACCCGGTGCCGCCGTTGGCGCGTGTTCAATGGCACTGGGGGCGGCGTGCGCACCGGTGGCCACCAGCAGCGCCCCGGCTGCACCGCCTGCCGCAACCACTCCAGCGCCTACAGAGCTCGCTGCGGTCGCCGGCGGCAGCCCCAGTGCCAGTGCGGGGCTGGCGGAGCTGCCACCACATCAGCCCAAGGCCGATGCGCAGGCCACTTCAGTGGAGGCCAGCGCTCCCGCCGCCGTTGCGGACAGCACATGCATGGAGGCAGCTTCAGCACCTGCACGCGCCAACGGCAAGACTGCATCGCCGAAGCGAAAGCGTGCTGCAATGGAAGGCGGCGCCGCTGAGGGGGTCGGGGGGGTGGACGGCCGAGGCTGTCCGGCTGCACAGCCCAGAAGGCCGGGCAGCGCAGAGGCCGCAAAGCGCAGCACAGCGTGCGATGCGGAGGTCAGGGCGGCAGTGGCCGACGCGCTGCACGCCGCCGTTGCGGCCGCTGCAGCAGCGGCGGCTGTGGGTGACCGTAGCCGCCCCAGCGGCAGATGCGGCACCAGCGGCAGATGCGGCACCAGCGGCAGATGCGGCACCAGCGGCCGTGACAGTGCCGGCGTATCAGCCGCAGCGGCAGCTTCTGCACCCGAGGGCGGCAATCTCCCAGCAGATGATTGTGCCCGGGCGGCTGAGAAGGTTTCGGAAGGTTTGGAGCTGGTGCGGCAGGCCGCAGGGGGAGCCACTCATGGCCCGTCCGGCAACGGGGCTCTGCCAGGGGACAAGGCCAGCACCGCGGCTGCAGCTCGTCAGTGCGGCGCTGATGTGGCAGGCGGCTCTCTGTCTGCTGCGGCGGCAGGCAGTGAGGAGGCGGGGAAACGCAGCAGCGCGCTGGCGGCAGCCTCTGAGCCTGCCGTTTGCTCGGGGACCGTTGCAACTACCGATGTGGTGTCTGCGGTCGAGGCGGAGGCGGGAGCATGCGAAGCGAAGGCTGCGGGCGCCGCCGCTGGGGCTCCGCCAATGGAGGATGCCACACAGCCTGTCAGTGCGTCGCCGGGGTTGCTGCCGGAAGGAGCTGACGGGGAAGGAGGTGTCATACATATGCCGCCCGGGCCCAGGCCGGGTGGTGACATGGAGGCCGTCCATGCTTCCGTAGCAGGCGCTGGTGTTCCGGCACAGCCGTTTGATGTCGTGCCGGTCCCGCAGGCTGATGTTGCGCCAGTCGGCGCCGCTGTGGAGGAGGGGGCTGCGGCATCAGGCGACGCGGCGGAGGTGGGGGATGACCCTGCCAGGACACCTGATGCTGCCTCGCCGGGGGCGGAGGCTATGGAGGCGCCTGCTGGTGACAATGAAGCCGGCGATACGGCTGATGGGAAGGCGGGCCGGTTTGCCACGTCGGCAGTCGAGGGGCCTGTGAACCTGGCAGAGCAACCTGTGGCTCAGCGCGCAAGTCAGGACGCAGCATGCGCCGGAGACGAAGTGATCCCAGGGCTGGCGCTAAGCAACGGGGTGTGCACAGATCCACATGGCGGCACGGCAGCTACTGCCTCAGATGCGTGTGAAGCAGATACCGTGAATGGGCGCTGGGATGTACGGCCTCGAAGCGGCGCGCAGGAGAGTGAAGTGGACGCGTCCGACCTGGCCTCACCGGGGGCAGCTGCGGAGGCCGCAGCCGGCGGCGATTCTGCCGCGAGCGCCGGTGTGGCCGACACGAAGGGGGAGCATGGCGACGGCACCCCTATAAAGCGGCGGAAGGTCAGTGGCGACCCAGGGCCGGGCTCGGGGGAGAACACAGAAGCCCCAACCCCCCACGCATCGGATCCTGCTAGCAACGCGGGCGAAGGCCACCCTGTGAAGGCTCAGCCTGATGGCGGCAGCACAAGTAGCCAATTCAGGAGTTGTACTGTCCCCTGCGATGGCGTAGCAGCGGGCGTCAGTGCCCCGCAGCAAGCGCTGGCACATAAGGGAGAGAAGCCTCCTGCATGCGCTGCTGAAGGGTGTGTGGTAGGAGCAGCGGCGGGGGGCCAGGCAGTGTTGCTGAAGACTGAAGTGGTACCTGAGGGGGGGATCGATGGCGCGGAGGGGCAGGATGAAGCCCGTGAGCTAGGTCCATGCGGAGTCACCGCAGGCGCCGGCGGCGCTGCACGGGGCGACCATGCTGGCAGCAAACAGGAAGGGCGAGAGACAGCTGCCGGTGTGTCGGCGCGCACCTCCGCCACGCCGACGGCCATGCAGGCCCCGGAGTGCATCGCCGGAGATCGTGAAGCTGCAGCAGCGGACGGCGTTGCGGCCGCTGCAGATGAAGCTGTGCGAGCGTCGCCTGGTGTGGAGCCTGGCGCGTGCGATGCCGTGGCAGCCTGTAGCAGCCATGCTGCATCAGATCCGGAGGGGCAAGCGAGGCCAGACGCCACGGCCTCGGCGGAGCGTGCAGATAGCGGCGAGCAGATGTGTGCAGAAGGTTCTGAAGCCGTGCGCTTGGGGGCTGGCGCTGCGGTGGAGATGACTGAAGCGGCCGCGAGCGGCGCGGAGGCGGCTGCGGGCGAGCCTGCCAGTGTCGCGGGCGCAGAGGTGATCCTGCGGGCGGCGGAGGAGCTGGACGCGGACAGTGGTGCGCTACTGTCACTGAGTTCTGCCACATGCGTCGTGCAAACATCCATTTGTTGTGGCGATAGCTATGCTGTCAGATGAGCGGCCGGCTCCAGGAGATGTGGCGAATCGTGCCGTTGTGTGTGTGTATGGGGGGGGGGGGGGGGGGGGGAGTGGAAGCACGTTCATGCGATTTGTGTTGGTGATATCGCTGCTACATGTGTGGCCTTCACTATCAATAGAATTCTGGCGGGCGTTTGTGCGTGCATGCTGTCAGTCGCTGCCGTGTGGGAACTTCAGTAATTTCGCGAGTGTGCCCTGAAGCATGCGCCCATGCATGGCACGGCCGCTGCGGTGGCACAGAGAGGATGCCACAGCCATGGCAGCTTCAGTACGGCATGGACGCCGAGCCGAGTCCGCATGCATGCATGCCTGTGATGGAATGACAGCAGGAGCTCTGCTGCAGCGATGCCCCAGACGCGGGAGCACACCCCGGCCCCGCGCCGCGTGCGGCTGCCCGCCTTGCGCCGCACGCAGCGGCGCACGCTGCAGAGCTTCGGCATCTCGATCAAGGGCCGCGCCGCGCAGCCGTCGGCCGCGGTCGCGGCGCTGTTGCGGCAGCCGGTTGCCGCGGCGCCGATGGAGGTGCGGGTGGCGTGGGTGACGACGGGGGACGAGGGCGGTGGCGCGTCGGAGGGGGACGTGTGCGTCGCCGTGTGCGCCGACGCTGAGGTGGCCAAGGTGCGCTCGCAGCATCCAGTTGACCACCATCGCACCACTGGAGTCTTGCAGGGATTCATGTTTACTTGCCGTGCTTCGGCATCATACAGTGCCTTCCGATCGCAGGCTGCGCGTTCCTTCGTGTCATGGCGGTGTGATCCCTGCAGGCAAGGCTGCGTTTGACAACTATTCCAATGTAGAGAGGCAAACACGTATCATTCACCAGTCATCCATGTAGCAAGCTGCGCCGAGCTTGATTCGCTGTTCTGGACGCCATGGCGGTCGTCCGGGCACAGCGGTCAGCTGCACTCGGATTCGACTGATTGGTTGGCGCGCCCGCACGCGGCCGCTGAGCAAGTCCGTGCACAGCCGTGACGTGGCGGGCGTGCAGGAGTCATTGGTGCGCACGGCGACATGCTACGACCTGCGGCGGCTGCCGGAGAACGCGGCCCGCGGCGCGCCGCCACCGGAGTACACCTGGCGCGTGCGGCAGGCCACGCTGCCGGCAGGGTTCTGCGCGGCATGCGACACGCGGCGCGAGCGGTGGTACCTCCAGCCACTGCAGGCGTGCGTCGCACCCGCCGCGCTGCAGGCCGCGCCGTGTGCGTTCATGGAGTCGCCGTGGCTCTGGCTGCAGCAGCCTTACCACGCCGTGGACGCGGGGCAGGCCGCAGCGGTGATGCAGGCGTAGCGCGGCGGGACGGTGCATGCATGCGTCGGGGCTGCATGCACGACAGGGGTTGAGTCGAGGGTCCGGCGATCCTGCTCGGCACCCGTGTACCCCAGCCGGTAGCTGCCCCCGTTATCTTAGTTCATGCGGTGACAGGCGCTCTGTACTTGCGTTGCAAACGCACGACATCGAGCGCCGCCTTGTCTTGTAGCTCGGTTTGTTCATGTCGGGAACTGGTCATCGATTCTCTCTAAAACACAGATTGACTCGCTCGGCTGGAGGTTGGGGTGGGGTGAGAGTGACAGATGGGGTGGGGCATGACGTCTCCCAAGAACTAGGCTGCATGCGGAGGCCCAACGAAAGTGGCTGTGAGTGCGCGATGGCAGCGGCCAGGTAGTGTACATGTGGTGTGACGCAAGCAGTGGCTGCAGTCGACTGTGGTTCTAGGCATCTCTTTGCAATTTCAGAAAAGGCACACACTGACCGGGAACAAGACACCATAGCCTGCCTGGTGGTGTTTCAGGCTGAAAACTCCATAGCCTGCCTGGTGGTGTTTCAGGCTGAAAACTATGGTTGTGTAAGGCGTGCTTGCCTGCATGACATGCGTCTGGCCAGAACAAGCTGGGCTTACAGTGGCACGGCATCGCCACAAACCACCGCTCGTATCTTTGACTCCACGGCTTTGCAACGAGAGGTGAGCGTGTTCACCGAATGGAAACAGGATTAGCAACGGCACACAGGGCACGCTTCACGAGCATGCTGCTGGAGAGCGCCCTTGTGGCCACACCATGCTCCTCCGTTGCTGCACAATCTACCACACTGACCCAGAAGCAGGTGTTAATATCGTGTGTGCCGGCTCGTGTTTAGTGTACTTATTAGTGCCAAAGACATGCGAGCAACGCGGCTCTACAATAGGCTACATATTTTTTGTTGCGGGCAAGTCGGGTGCAGGAAGAAGCAAGTCGATCGGTGGTGGATAGAGTTGACAGCTAGCTCTGAGCTGATCGTTGCGCTTGACACAACAGTCATACAGTCAGCCAATGCTGCCAAGACCCCCACCATCCACTGGGCATGAAACAGTTGCGAGAGCTTTGTCGTCGGGGAATGCTGTGAATTGCGGAGAAATTCCTCCTGCGCGCCGCTAGGGTGTCCACAAGCGTGTTCGCATCATGCATGCAAGTCTCAAGTGGTCACGCAGCACACACCAGCACACAAGGATATGAACGAACCAGTTGCGTTGCATGCAGAAATAGCTGCTAGCCACGTGCTGATACAAATTTGTTAACACTGCATACATGCATGCATGTGCTGCCGCAGCGGCAAGCATAGCGGCTGAGTTTCCTCGAGGGCGACAGGCGAGCGGGAGTCCTGAGCGGGTGTCCCCTGATACCTCCAGACCCCATGAGCCTATCAACAGGCCCGCTAACTCTTTTGTACCAGTCTGCATATGCAGATGCATGAGCTAGCGCTGGGCCCTCTGAGACTTAAGTCTCAATTGGAACGGGCCATTGGCCCTGAGCGACTTGATGCACCGCGCGGCCGCGTGCTAGCATATGGTGGGCCACCGGCGCTGCACGCACATTTCAGACATGTCAGATGCCTCGCATAGCGCTGTGTTTGCCTGTGAGCGTTTACTCTTCCGTGAGCTGAGATGGCTGAGGCGATGGCGTGGCTACATGTAGGCGTTGCAATGAACTCCGCATGAACAAATTGTCAGGCCTGCGCCTGACGTAGTAGATGGAGGCGGCACTGCGTGCTATCCCCTCATGATGGCTATGCTTCTAACCCCTGCAGATCTGGAAAGCATTCAGGCTATGCTTAGTGGCGTCCAACCCGGGCGCTCAGGGCGGCCCATGCATGCCAAGCAGTGCTGTAGCCGTCTATACAGCTAATGCATGCTTTACATGAGTAATGTTTGTTGCAGAGCATAGATGTGCACAGAAGAGACCTAGGAACACGTGTACATGTGCACAACTTGTAGCTGTCACATGACCTTGGGACGCACCAGTCGGAGTCGTTACACATGGGTATTTCAGAAAGATACTTCTCTACATAAATCACGTAGCTTCGCGAAGTTGTGGAGTTGACAGCCGCCTTGCGGCCAGTCAGTTGGACTGCAGTGTCCATGGTGCATTCTGCTTCTGCCAGCATGAACAGGATACCGTCCATATATGCATCACGCATATAACAGACCAGCTGCAGTGCAGGTAGTACCGCATATCGAAGACGTATTGAATGGTTGTCACACGGTAAGGATGTACAAGAGCTCTAGACTTCACATGATGACACGAGATTGAATCACGTTTTCCCGAACGGCACAGTTGAGCTAGCATTCCTTGAGCACACTCGGAATCAGCACAAGAATGTCTTTCGGCCCAGCTCTCTGATCAACAGGAGCTCTGGTGTGGCATTATGAGCTAGCTCTGTTAGCTGCTATGATCACTAGTCATACAGTGCAGACTCCTGTCAATTGCCAGTCAAAGAACTTACAGAATAACTATGCCGTGTGTCTCACCTGTGGCAATATATATGAGCTTTGTTAGCTGCTATGATCACCAGTCACACAGTACAGACTCCTGCACCACGTAGTACGCTCAGCACACTGCAGTCATGATTTCTGCTATATATAGTCAGTAGACAGACACACACAAACATCAAAGCATCCTCACCTGTCAATTGCCAGTCGAAGATGACCTGGACTTGACAACCACGTCCTATATTCTGTGCACTGGACAGCCGACCTACGGTCCGCCCGCAGACTCACAGCCAAATGCATGTGATCTGCTGCACTCGCGCGTTATCGATATCACAGCTACGACACGCTTGCACCAGGGAAGCTCTGCTTCCCACATCTGGGCTTAAAGTTCTCAAGTTCAACAGTGAACTGAAACCGATATTACCCATGCTTCGGGATACAATTTGAAGCAATCCTTGCACATCAACACAGCAACCACCACTACAAGAACGACTTGACCCGAGACTCACACCCGAGGCGCGATTTGAGGGGGTGTATCTCGGGTGCGCGCAGCCGAATGAGTGTCACGCGGACAGAGTCTGTGGAAAGCTTTTTGCTTCGGAGATCGCGATGGAGTCTTCCAATATGTTCTGGAAAACGGTTTGCGTGCGCTGGTCTGTTCCTGGAGATGCATGTCGGGCTCTCTGGTCGGTTGTTTGTGCGTGCATGAGCTACAGGCAGACGGCTGGTTAGCGTATTTCACTGCTGTTGTCGTGTCAGATGACACCGAAGCGATACATTGGAACAATCGGTCGCGTAGGGGTAATTACGAGGCCATTCGACGTCCGCCTGTGTTGTACTCCACGCTGCCGCATGCCAGATGTGCTAGGTCTGCATCTCGTATTGCTACGATCGGACGGGTACAGGCGGTCAAATATCAAGTAGAACGTATGTCAAATCGCTGGAGCGTGTCTTCGTCGCGATTGGTCCCGGTATCCGTGCCTGGCGTGCAGTGAGGACTTGCGATGCTGAGGTGCGAGCATTGTCCCCGGGTGTCTGCAGACCCGGTGCTGGGTAAGGTGAGTTACCAAAAGTATAACATATGCATTCGAGTGCTGCTCGCTGTGGTCGGTTGGCCTGTCTTCGTCGCCTGTTGTGATACCGTCGTCGGTTGACTTGGAGAGTAGGTGCGTATGCCAGGCTGTTCGAGCGCGCATACCGCATCTTGAACACGCTTCTTGAAGCTGTAGCTACATACTGCAATGCTGCATTCCTATGTGTGCAGTATCGCCCAGTCGACGGCGGTCTGGTCTTCTTCGTGCCGTACACTCTGCGTCGCTGTTCTCGCTGTGAGAGACCGCTTGGTCGCTGCCGACGCCTCCCCATGCCCGACTTGTCACGCCAATGTCAACATTGTATTGTCAGGGAACTTCGCTGACTCAATCGACTACTTTAGCGCTTGCGTTGCCCCGATCCCGTGTACCCGCGACTCGCTGTCTCGGCCGCGTCAAAGAGAAGTCCGGATGTAGTTGGGGTGTAGCGTGTACCGGGTGACATTCGGCAAGCCGCATGCAGCGCGAATACGCTTGTATATTGCATATCATGACACATACTTTACATTACAATGCTTTCACATGCTCCGATATCGCTAAGCTCGCGATAATATGCTGCTGCGGCTGCGCGGGATGGGTGCCAGTCACCCATCACGCGCCCCGTCACTGCTTCCGAATCAGGCAGCTAATCACACTCATGTAGCAAATCGGCTGTTTGGTACTCGGCTTCTTCCCCTACTGGACATCTGAGGTGGGTTGCTTGGTGGGAGCGACTGCTGGTGGACTTGAAGCCTGTTCGCGACCTGGTTGAAATTCTCGTCGTCGCTGAGATCGTCTACTACTTTTTTTATCCTCTTCGTTGGCTTGTTCCCTTTCGCTGGAGTCTGCAAGCGGATTATCACTGTTTCCTGTCGGGCTGTGGCCACAGCCATGGGTGCGTTGTCGTGCTTTATGCACACATGGCCTCGCCCCACATGTAAACGCGTTTCTAATCCATACGGCATTCTAGGTAGAGATGTAGAGTTCCTGGGCTCACCTTGCGCTTCTTGCTTGCAGGTTTCTTGGTTCTGGGCTTGCTGCCTGCATCCACTGTCTTGCTCTTCCTGGGGTAGGCAAGAGGAGCTTTAAGTTGAGACAGAGTTGCCCACCGCCCTGCATCCATCGGGATGACAGCTGCAGGACTTGGGGCTTGAATCTGTACTCCAGATCGACCGTTTGTGTCACTTGACCGTCACCAGGTAGTGCCTGGTGTGCCGACGGACTCGTACCTGTGGGGCCACCTCACATGTAGCTGGAGGTGCGGTCATCATAGCCGCTACAGTCGGCTGTGTGTGTGGAGCGTCAGCTGGGTCTTCTTCTGGGGTGCACTGTGGCAGTGGAGGCTGAACAGCTGTACCTGGAGCGTAACCGGAGCCATTTCTGACTGTATCACTGTCGAGGTAAGTCTGCATGTTGGGGTCCCAGATGGCAAGCTCACCTTCCGCTGTGTCATCAGGTGCCACGTCATGTTGACCGCTAGGGTCAGCTGTCAACATGTCCGGACCTGACAAGTAGGGCATGGGCCTGTCGGGGAGGGCTTGGAACGTGTCATCTGGGTCTGCACTGCTGCCTTGGCCTGGGTGCGTGGTGTGAACTGCTGTGCTGGTCGGGTCCAGCAGGTCGGTCACTGTAGTGGCTGCGCTCTGGTGACTCTGATTACTATGTAATGCCTACATGCAGCGGGGCTCTGTGATAGCGTGACGTTTCCACCACTGATTGCTACAGGTGCCCGAGCAGCGGCGCCAGAAGCAAGGGACACACCATGAATCTCCTCATCATTTCCTCAACTGTGGCTTCGAACAGGCTGGTCACTTCTGTGTCCTTCACATGTGTCAGGAACCGTCGATGGGCCGTGTCAGCGTCATTATCTGCCTGTACCTGAAACCGTACATCATGCTTCTCTGCCAAAGCTAGCATGCCGTTGATCATGTTGGCCTGCCCCAGGAACAAGTCCTCTAGCGAGGTGGCAATGGTCAACTTGATCTTCTCAGAGCGGCGTTTGCCTGTTGCAATCGCTGCTGCCAGATATGTCTCGCGGGCATCGCCTCGGAATTTATCCAAAGCAGCCTTGTACAAGTTGTCAAGATGATCTAACCAATGTATTACAAATGCAGTGTGTTCCTGCACATACTGGTGACGTCAGTGACAATGCGTCGGCAGGATCTGTCTTAAAACAGACAGACTTGTTGAAACAATTGTAATGCGAACCGGGTTTCTTGGTCTCTCTTTGAATAACTCTTTCAGTTCTTTCTTGACAGCCATCATCTTACGAGCAGTGCTATGTGAGGCACACATCATGATATGGCAATGCTGGATGCCCCAAGGCACGCCTCCTTGTGGTCGCTCAGTCCGTCTGCCCAACTCTTGCTCAATGAAGCTCTCACAGCAGCCTCAAACTCTGGCTTGTTCTTCCCGGCGCATGCCAGTTGTCCCCACTTGTCCACGACCATCGCCTTGAAGAACTTCGTCTGTTCCCATGCTATATCAGCATACGTGATTGCAAGTGTAGTCCAGAATCTGCTTTGGTAATCCTATTAAGGCATTGTCTGGGATACTTCTGAGGAATTTGCGAGAGCTGTTGCTGGTGGGGGACTGCATACCTGTGATGAAGTGCCAGCAATATTGCGGTGTGTCTTGAAATGGAAGGTACATCTTCAGGCTTTACCGTCCTGCGCGCTGAGTACGTTGATAGACATAGTGAGATCGCTCCGCGTGCTTTGTCGGGGCGTATGAGAGCTCTCCGCTGCGAGATGGCTTGTTGAACGAGACCAGCGCAATGCAAACAACTGGGCAACCACTCATCCCCCAGATACACATGTTATGAAGACAACATGTAGCAATTCGATGTTGAATTCCACAATTCAACGTATTCGGGAATGTTCGCACCATCATACGACGAATTGTCAAGCTTCAGCTGAAGGCAAGGTCGCTTCGCTGACACATTGATCGCTGCGGTACCACTATCACTGTGCGACAATAATGTAACGTATTAGGTAAATGGTCTGCAGTGAACTATCGTTTTTGGCATAGATCGACATGGTGGTGGCCAGACGCTTGGCGGGACGAGAAGTTGCAGTACCGATTGCATGGCGGGAGAAAGAGTACATCTGCCCGAAGTCAATGCGCATTCCCTGTCTCAGTCATATCATAGCATTGAACATGTCGAAATGTATTCAATTCTCCCGATGTGCAGCATCTGGCGCAGACGATGTCGACATGCTTGCTCATGCTTGCTCATGCATGTGTCAAGGCCCCGCGGGTCGGATGGCCGTGGCTCTGATATGCCACGAGACATGCCGTCAATGCGCACTGCAGATCAACGACCTTGATGTGTATGAGTCACTGCGGAATACTGTGCAATTCAATCCAATGCAGGGGCGCCTGCACTGTTACAAAATGCTGGAACACTCGTGACGTCGACACTTCACGCACTGCTGTCATTTGGAGAAGATGTGCGAGTGTGCCCACACTGCTGTTGAAACAATTTGGACGTCAGGCTGGCGTCAACGGGTATAACTCGTTCTTGAAGTTGTTGAAATGTGCATTACGGGCCCAGGCGCGAGCTCCAGCCCACTCTCCACTGCACCTTACATGAATACCCGGGCTACATGCGCCGAAGGCAAGTCACGACCTCATATTGAATGACAGTGTGGCTCAACTACGAGTGACAGCAACGCATAATACGAATTCCCGCGCGCAATTCAATATTAGCCGGTATCAATCAGACGCCGGGCTGTTTCAAAGTGCCACGCACCCCAACGTATAATATAATCAACTAATTCCCCAGGAGCAGTCGGAGTTTGATGTATCGGGCAGGTGTGGACTCCTCTCCCACGACAGGGCACCCGCTGCACTCATATCAAACTGTCACGGGCAATCTCTGGGGAAGCCACGAGTCGATGGACCCGAATCAGCACACCCGCGACTGTATCACGGGTGCAGCCGTCCACCCGAGACAAGTCACGGGTGCCGGTCGTTCTTGTCGTGCACTGAAGCCAGTCACAATCGATATCGTGCACGGTGAGACCTGATCTGCAACTGGCTGACGCAGCGCAAGCACTGCTGCTTTAAAGTAACAATTTGAAGCCCCTACCTGTAAATCTTGTGGCCGTATGGCCCGCTGTAAGTTGCCCGCTATAGGTGTACAGATCTATGTAAGCATATGCGTCCCTGCGCGCCGGGCCCGGGGGTACTTAAGCTTGCAAGCCAAGTTCACGTGTGCTAACGGTCGACCCCATCGCTCGAGCTCGTCCCCATCGCGCACGCATGTCAACACAATTAGGACATCCGATCGTCCGAACGGTCGGCCTCAAGGCTAAGTTACACAGCGCGCTGCAGCGTCGAGCTCGAGCTGCGACATTTCAGCAACGGATCCAACTTGAAGTTGCCAGACGGGTTCCCGCAGCATCATCATGAATGGGGGTGCACCAGTGCGTTAACGTTACGCTGTACCACTTGTGCTGCAGGAGCTAGGGCTGCCAGCTTGAAGTCAATGCGCAGCTCTTGCGCTGTCCACATGAATGTACGTGTGGGCCCTGCGTCCGTTCCGACACACGTCGTTCCGACACACGCTCGGATCGGTGGCGAATGCACGTGTGTGGAGGCGAATGCACGTGTGTGGAACCTGCAGTCCGAATGCACGTGTGTGGAACCTGCAGTCCGAGCACCGCCGTGTCAGCCTCCGTACACGCATGAGCACACATTGGGCAGCTTTCTGGGGGACCATGCGGCAGCACCGGATCCCCATGCACACGTACAGGACAAAGGCAAACCCGATTGCGCAGTGATGCTTTCCCATGCATACGGCGATGTGGTAGGTGTGTGCTACAAGGACAAAGCAAGCGAGGCAGGTAGCACCGCAAGCAAGAACCAGGGGAACCGCACACCACGCAACAAGCCACGCGCGCACACACCGAAACACCCACGCAACGGCAGCACCCACGCCGGCCACAGCCACACAGCCACACAGCCACACAGCCACACACACACGCCCACCCCCACCTGAACCCCGCCCACCAGCCAGGCGCACGAGACCCGGAAGCACAAGCAGCCAAGGCCGCCGAGCAAACAAACAGTGAGACCGCAACAACAACCCCCGATGTGGTAGGTGTGTGCGCAATCGCCTGTGCGCCAAAGCCTCCGGCGACCCGGCGATTCCCCCCCGGCCGCTGTTGCAGCAACATGCAGGTTCCAATGTGTGGATAACATAATCATGACACCCCGTGAGTGCAGACTACAGCACTGGCACGCCGCTGCCACGCGCCACTGCATGCGGCAGTGGGCTGCCGCAGCCGCCCACGCCCCAATGTCCCCTGTCCCTCTGAAAAGAGCAAGCCCCGCTATCCTGAGTCCGTCCACATGTGATCGCGGTCTTTACCACCCCATGGCGAGCAGCTGCTCGTCAAGTATTACCAGAAGAAACGTTCCGGTTGTCCCGTCCTGCAGGTGATTACCGGTACTGTGGGGAGCCCGTCTTTGTTCCAAAAGCCATCGGCGACGGCGGCGCCGCGGGAGCAGACGGTCAGGGGTATGTGCTTACGCTCGTCATGGACCTGCGGCCCGGCTGCAAGCACACGATGTGGCTGGAGGTGCTGGACGCCGCCGACGTCTCTGCGGGGCCGCTGGTCGCGATCGACATCGGCGACGCGCTGGCGCTGGGGCTGCATGGCTCCTGGACCGACCGCGTGATGCCTGCTGTGGAAGGCGAGGAGGTGCCCTGGCAGAGCGACATCCGTACGGGCTTCGCTTGAGCAGATCTGGCAAGCCTCTGCAGCCCGCCGTCGTCATGTTGCGTGTATTTGTAGCAAGAAACATTCGGCCCGGTCACACACCTGTAGGTGCTGTGTAACAAAAAAAGCATAGAAATGGTACGGCCAGGCTGGCTCCCTTGCAGGAGGGGTGTATCCGCTGGCATGGAACTGTGGGCTGACGCCCACACTGCCGTGACTAGCAGGCGAGATGCACTTGTCTTGTGGGCTGTCGTCAGTGTATTGTGCCGTGATGAGCCCGTGCGTTGGGGGATGAATTAAACAGCTGAGAGGTGAACCGCTGAGACGGCTGGGGCACGATGCACAGCGCCCTGTGCGGGGGATTGCACTGTGATGACATGCAGATGTTGTTTGCATGGTCACGTTGTCTGCCGGATGCTTATACTGTCAGCAGTTGGCTTGCTCATTTGGTCATGTGAGACTGGCTGTGGTGCCCCGCAGGGCGTAGAGCAGCCTCGCTGAGATTAGTTGGTGCCCAATGGTTAGTGTTCTTTTGTATTGTATCTGCCTGACAGCTGCAGTAAAGTGAGGAGATGTCCGCAGGCGGTGTCGTCGGAGGGCTTAGTTCTGGCACTGATCAATGGATCGAGGGACGGTCCTACGGCCTGGACCTCGCAGCATGTGGATATATCGAACGTTTTTAAGCCAAGTCTGCGCTATGTGTGTTCACGTTCACGGGCAACATGCAGCAACAGGTAGCACACTAGGCACTGGCAGAAGCCTCCATCCTTGACCCACGTCACCAGCATGAACACGTCACCGTAGACGCCATTACAATCTAACAGCCCTGTTTATCAGGCAGCTCCTGTTTCGATGAGCAGACTGCATCCCCGGCTGTCGATGGCGCTCCACGGCGAGCTATGGGTGAGGCGTGCACGTAAGAGAAACCTGCCTTTGCTGTTGTCGGCAGCGACGGCCAGCCACCCTTGCGAGCTGTGGACGAGGCTAGTGCGTGCCATAATAATCAAGGGTACACACTGGAACGACGTCGCGGGGCTAATGCATGTATGGCTGGCCAGGAGCTGTCGTTGTGGCTGTGGTGGATACCACGCCTGAGGAGATCCGTGGGGCTGCAATTCTCGTGACGAATGCCGCAGATGTATTCGGAGTCATCAAAATTTTGTCAGACTGTGCCTGAAGGTTTGAATTGATGCATGTTAGAGGTGTGCGAGCGCTCTCAGGACCTTAAGCTTGTCTACATAGCTGAAGTGCTGCTGATCTTAAGAAAAAGGACTAAGGGCACTTGGCCGCGCTTGTGTTGGAATCACCTGCACAGTGTCTACAATTCTGCCAAAGTATTTCTCAACGTGACACTTGGTGATCTCCCATCTGGTGCCAAGTGCGTGACCCCGAATGCTGCTGCTGCCTGAGTGGCGCCACACATCGATGCAAGCCACTCCAACGCTCAGACATTCCTCTGCTAGCTGGCGTGCCGTCACAAGCAATCGCAGGCTTCATTGCAGGAGTTTGAGAGATGAAATGTGCTATTCAATGTGGTCAAACGGCGAGCTCGTCAATGAAGAAGTCAAATTACCTAGGTGATGTCGGAGCCCCCGATGGAGCCAGAGACGCTGCCACCCGGGCATCGGCGGTCACTCGCAAGCCCTGCCGCACGAGAGTTCATGCCCAAGCCTTGGTTGAGGCACCTGTGCGACATGTGGTCGACGGCGTGACAGCTGACAAGGTCGGAGTCGCGTGGGACGACGCTGAGGCCACGGCATTCTTCCAACTGCACCAATCCCAGCCCATCGAGCGCACCACGCACATTCCTGCTTCTGCCATCAAGGTGCGACTGCTCGCACTCTTTGAGAATGTTATTTATCATAAGCTCTGCGCTTTGAATGAGTACAGTCCTGGAGCCCCCACAGACGGGGGCAGAGACTGGCCCGTTGACGATCAACAATTGCAAGCTTGCTGTGCTGGCTCGACATTCGATTGGGATGTGAAGGTAAAGAACAGAAAACCTGGGTGTCCCATTTGCGAGCATTTGAAGAAGCCAGGGCACAGCAGCAATGCTAAATTCCTCGCATATCACATTCGAAAGTAGATGGACCAACAAGGCTTTTCGTCAGGTGCATGAATGCCTGTGTGAAACAGCAACGGACAAGCCCAAGCGGTCAGCCTTGATGCACTGCCAGCTCCATCACGCACGCCGGTTCTATGTATGTAGACCGTATAGCACAACACCCGTGGCGGAGACAGCATGCCACCGAACAAAACATGCGGCACCGGCCATGCCCAAAACGGGCTCGGTGACTGGATTCTTGAAAGTATGTCTTCACTCATTGACAGGTGTACAGAACCCACCCTTCTCTCTGCTGTGGAAGCGAGAAGCGGTGTCTCGCTTGTACACCAGAGAGCAGTGGCAGCTCCCACTGCTTGCGCTCCCACTGCTTGCGCCGGTTGCCGGTGCCGTGGACGCACGGGCAGGCCCGCTGCCACAGGCGCACTTGGAGGGACGTCCCAAGCAGCTCGCATGCAATCTCGACGCGTTGCACTGGACGTGTATGCAGCCCGCGCCCCTCGGCCGGGCCGTTCCTTCCCCCCCAGCGTCTCAGCTAGACTGCCGAGGACGCCCTCGGCCATGCATGCGTGTGACGGTGAACGTCGGCACATGCATGCAGGGCACCGTCCCGGCCGACCTGCGGGGCACGCTGCTGCGCAACGGACCCGGCAACTTTGAGTTCGGCGAGCAGCGCATCTCGCACCCCTTCGACGGCGACGGCTTGATCTCTGCCTTCTCCTTCGACAGCGGCAGTGTCCTCATGCGCCGCAAGTTCGTGCGCACCAAGGCCATGAAGGACGAAATGGCCGCCCGTGCGCCCCTCCACCACTCTGTGACGACCACTGCCGCCGCAGCCTGCCGCACCCCAACTTCCGTCCACTCTGCACAGAGGCTCTGACCGCGACGCGTTTCGCGGTCCATGACTTGTGGCATATGCTGTGCTGAGATGTGTGCTGTGCGCTGTGTGCTGTGTGCTGTGAGCGAGTGTGTCGACCGTCGCGGACGCCGTGCAGAGCGGCTGCTGTACAAGGGCGCGTTCACCGTCGGGGACCCCTCGGGCAGCATCCTCGGACCGCTCGACCTGTCGGTGCGGCAGCCGGCGAATACAGGCGTGCTCGACTGGGCGGGGCGCGTGCTGGCGCTGTACGAGCGTGACCAGCCGCACGTGCTCGCAGACGACCTCGCCACCGCCGGCCGCTCCAACGTCGGCGTCTGGCAGGGTGCGCCGCCTCTGTGTTACAATTTCAATTGAATATGCCAAGCGCTGCCGCTCCCGTGCCATTTTCACACCTGGGCCCCCGTCTCCTTGTGTCTTGCGCGAGTCTACTCGACCACGACCCAGAACAGCACATCCTGGGAACCCTGAGATACTGGGACATGTGTACCACCCGAGGAACGTGCGCACAGCTGACGGCACTTCAAGACAACCGCAATGCCACTCGCAGACATGGAAAGACGTCAAGGTCACACACGGACCCGTTGTACTCTGTGCTGGTGTGCAACGACGCTCACCTGTGCGGAACTCCTAAGTCTTGGAGGCGCACATCCAGCGCGAGACTTGCATGAAGATCGGGGTGTGCTACAGTAGGGGGGTTCGTGGTGCAGGGGGCGACAACATGGCGGCGCACTACCGCATCGCCCTCGAGGCCGACGGCAGCAAGCGCCTCGTCACCTTCAACTCCATCGAGCGCGGCGCCGACGCCGCCGTGAAGATCCTGGAGGTCGACGAGGACGGCCGCAAGGTGCGCCGCGCCGCGCTCCGGCCGCCGTGGCTACAAGTGCACAGATACATTCACACCTGACCCGATCCTGCGCAACGCTTGCACTGCCACTCCCGCCTTATGCGGTGCGCGCGGGATGCAGCGAGCCGGCAGCTTGCATGACTGAGATGGGGCCGCATTTTGTGTCTATAGGTGCACGAGACAGAGGTGACGTTGCCGGGGGCGGCGTTTGGCTTCTTCCATGACATCCTCGTCACCGACAACTACTACGTCCTCCCGGAGAACCCCATGAGCCTCGACCTCGTCAAGATGGTCACAAAGTACATGTTCGGCCGCGCCTGCATCGCCGAGTGCCTCTACCTCGACTCTGCCAAGCCGATGAAGGTGCCGCCCTCACGTTCCGCATGCTATGCGTGCTGCCCACGATGTGCGCAATGTGCATGCTGTGCGCGCTGCTTGTGGTCAGTATGCTGTGCGCGCTGTGCATGCTGTGCATGCTTTGCGCGCTGTGCATGGATTTCTCGATGTTTGTTTGCTGCACATGCTGTGCGTGCCATGCTGTGCGCACGCGAGCAGTTGGAGCAACTCAGCTGGGGCGGCTGGTGTGGTCGCTCTCAATGCGGGCCCCTGGTGGCTGCCTGCACGGCAGCAGCATGTTCCTGTAGCAGTGTTGCTGTGGTGGTTTGGGCGCCAAGCGCTGCTGCAGCATTATTACTCTCAAAGCCGCGTGTACTCCATCGCCCCCGCACTTTCCCCCGTCCCCCCCCCATAACCTCCATCCTGAGGCGCTCCCCCTGTTGACAGCTGGAAGGATACATGCGTACACGATTCGTCGCAGGGCTATTGCGGCATGCCTCTCAACAGCGGCGCCAAGTGCACTACGTCTCAGACCCCTTACAACCCTGTCCATGCACGCAGATCCACTGCATCCCGCGGCCCGGCAAGCGTGGCCGGCGGCGCGTCGTCTACGAGGCGGCCAACAAGTTCGCCTTCCACCACATCAACGCGTGGGAGGCTGAGGGCGACGCCATCGTCTTAGACACATGCGCCTCCGACTCCATCGACTTCTCGAAAACCCTGGACTCAAACCCACTGCCAATGCTGCGCGACCGCTCCGCCAAGACGACACCGCGGCGGCTCGTGATGCGGGGGGGCAACCGCCGCGTGCAGGAGTACGACATGGGGGTGAAGGCGTACACCGAGCTGCCGGCGCCGCTGCAGCCGGAGGTCACCGGGCGCCCCTACAGCCACTTCTTTGCTATGGTGCGTGCCTGCTATGGGAGAGCGGACTCCGGAGTTGTATGCCAGCAGACACACGCGACCACATACGTGGAGCATACAATTCAACGATCATGCATGCACTTGTTTGCGCGCACGGACCTCTGCTCTCTGGCTTGCTGTTGCGTGTTTCTTGCCCTGTCAGAGTTCGCAGAGCAGAGGTTTTGAAGGCTGCCGCCTGAGGAGTTCGCGTGCTGCAGACCGGAAGGAGCGTGCCGAACCCTGACTCCCTACACAGCTTCGCGCAGAGCGTGTCCCGGATCGAGCTGCCGCCCTCCCTCGGCGTCGCCGAGCCCTTTGATTCCGCGGAAGTCAAGGTCACCGAGTACTACCCAGGTGCGCGCTGTGCGCTACGTGCTGTGTGCTACAACCAGCAGCAAGCAGAATCAGGCTGCGACCTACATCGTGTTCAGACGCATCGCGCCTCTTGCATGCCAGGCCAGTCTGGCATGCATCAGCGTCACTCCCGAAACATGTGTCAATGTCATGATATAAGCAGCAGTGATCTTTGCGAGCAGCCTACCGTGCAGAAATATGCATGAGCGCGTTACCTGCAGAACTAGGTAGCGCTGCCTGCAGGTGACTATCGGTACTGCGGCGAGCCAATCTTTGTACCCAAGGCCAGCAGCTCCGGCGATGAAGCCGCGGACGGTGAGGGCTATGTGCTGACGCTTGTGTCTGACATACGGCCGGGCTGTGAGCGCACAACGTGGCTAGAGGTGCTGGACGCCGCCGACATCTCGGCGGGGCCGCTGGCCGCGATCGATATTGGCGACGCGCTCCCCCCCGGCCTCCACGGCTCCTGGACAGACCGCGTGCTGCGTGCTGAGGAAGGTGAGGCGGTGCCCTGGCAGAACGATATTCGCGCCAACTTTCCCTGATTGCTCTGCGCAAAACCAACAGAGAGAAAGCAGTTTCCTGATTTGGAAAGATTCTCGGCAGGTGTGTCCTGCAGCGATTGGCCTGATGAACTGAGGTTCACCATGAAGTGGCTGGCGGAGGCCTCAGCACCGACAACACCCATGCACTGTGGGCCAAGCCCCGCACTACCATTTTTTCTGGCTGTGCAGCATTGCATTGGGTGAGGCAACCGGCAGCCCGAGGGTGGGCCACTTTCATGATTGAATTTGCTTTGCATGTCAATTACGTGATACCGTCTATGGATGTGTGTTCGTGCTTTCCTTTGCAGCGTTTTCCATGAGCTCTGATGAGCGATTTTCTGCGCCTAACAGCATCTCTGTGTGAAAGTAAACGTCAACAGTGACACAGCTAGGGCTGGTGGCTCCATGTATCAGTCGAGAGTTTGCGGGTGTGTGCACATTCATAGTCATGGCTGGAGGCCCCTGTGTGGGAGGGAATGTTGGCAGTTGACACTGGCCCCAGTGCACCTTGACAGTGTAGAGTGTAACAGTAAAGCAGTCCACTCACATTGGTCTGTCTGAATGATGTCTGATGCAAGCACCTCTGCCGTGATGCCTCCCATTCACACAGACAGCTCAGCGCAGGTTTGAGCACAGGTTCATGTTGTTGCCCGTCTGACTTGAAGCCTCGGCACCGTGGGGATGGCTGCATGCTGCACAACAAACAAGGAGAGGCCGTGGGTACTGCCGGTCTCAAACAACCTGTATACCACACATAAAACACCGGGTCTCAGTATCAGCAGACTTCACATAATGCCGCGTTGTGTTCAGGCAACGCAGCAGCCTCCTACACTTGCTTCTGCTAAATCAAGTTGCCCATGAAGCCGACCATCACGTGGTGTCATACACCACACCGTTCACATCAATGTTGAGCTCATACTCTGATTCTTACTTCACGCTGTCATGGACACACCAGTCATGTGCAGCATTATTCGGGGCGCGACCATACCCCGGGAGTCACCACATTCAAACACTTATGCCGGTCGCTGCTGCTACCATCTCAAAAACTCATGCTTCTGCAGGCAGTCATGTGCCGGCCGAACATACTTCACTCAGGATTGATGGGAGACTGGCCCAACTACGCACGGGCCACTCGACTGCATGCTTATCACAGCACACAGCCTTCCCTGCTGTGCCATCAGCAGCCATCGGCACCAGCAGCCCATGCATACGAAGAACGGCCTACCCCATGAACACGTCATCACCGCTAATTCTCCGCTCGCCAAAAACATACAAACAGATTGGCGTACCAATATTCAGGCGGGCCCATCTGCCCCACCAAAAAACATGCTTGCTTCAGCAACTCACTCGTCGCTCATCTTGCTCACGTTTCGACTGTCGCTCTCGGCCGCCGCAGCTGCGGGGCGCGCTCGATACCGTCCTCCGGGTCAAGCAGCCGCACAACCCACAGCCACAGCATGTCGAGGACGGAGAAGGCCGTGGTGAGGAGGCCAAAGACGCGGCCGCACGCGAGCAGCCGCGGCAGGCGCGGCCGAAGCGCTCCGCTGTGGGGCTGCTGCACGGCGTCCGCGTACACGACCTCCGTGCGGCGCGCAACGTCTTGCCAGCTGTACATCCCGGACACCTACGCCCAGCACGCGAGCATCAGCAGGGTGCGTGGAGGAGCCGCTGTAGCAGTCCAGTATTGCGGCCGGTGTACCGCTGTATCACCGCTCATTACCACTGGGTCACAACGTGCATGGACCGAGTGGAATCGCGGCAATGCCACAGCCGCGCGGGTGCTGCGGCACTTGCGCAGCGCTCTGCGGTGACGATGACAGCAGCAGCCATGTCTGTGTGATGTCAACGGCAGGACCGGGGATGTGCAGAGGGGGTGGTGGGGGGTGCGCACGCGCTCATGCTGCGCCTGGCGGTCGATGGGGGAGCGGCGGACGCGGCGGACCGCGGCGGCGACGGCGTCGATGATGGCCTGGGGCTCGGGCTCGGCGAGGATGCAGAGGTCCCGCGGCAGCACCTCCGGCACGCCACCGACGTTGGTGCTCGTCACAAGCAGCCCGGCCGCCGCCGCCTCGAGGATCGCCATGCAGAAGGCTTCCGTCAGGCTGGTGTTGAGGAAGATGTCCCCTGCAGACCGCACACGGGCTGGGAACGCCGCACAAGAACGCAGACACAAGAAGCTGTCACACCACCGGAGTTGTCAATGTCCGAATGGACATGGCTATATATTCATGCATACACACATGCTACAATGCTATTGTGCTCCGTGCGGGGCTTCAATCTTTGGCTGGCATCACCGGCAGAGCTGTGGTACGTGCCCGTGCCCGGCCTAGTGCCATGAACGAGTGAGTGGATTTGCGAATGGATTCCTGGCAACGGCCCGATGCCAGGCCTTTGTCGTTTGTAACTACAAACATGCAAGAAGGCATGATCTAGACATTTGAAGACCTGGAGCGCTGTGACGATGGCGTGTCACTTGGCAGACATGAACAGCGGGATGGCGCGCAGGCATGCGCACCGTGCGTGGGGCCGGCAGCCGGTGCGGCAGTCATGTGCGGCAGCTGGGGCAGCGGCGGGGGGGGGGGGGGGGGGGGCGTACCCTGGACGAGGAGGTCGCGGACGGCGGCGGCGCGGACACTGCCGACGAGGCGCACGCGGCCGCCGAGGCCGCACCTGCGCACCATGTCTTCGAGGTCACCGCGCTTCGGGCCGTCGCCGCCGATGAGGAAGCGCAGGCACGGGTGCCGCCGGCACAGCTCCGGGATCGCGGCAACTTGTAGGTCGACGCCCTTGCGGTACACGAGCCGGCTGAGCAGCACCACCCTGTATGATGTGCAGCTGTACGCATGGGGGGCAGAGGGCGAGCGCGGGCACCGGTGATGCCGTGTGGTGCGTGTGCCAGGCGGCGTGCATGGATGGGTCACAGAGGCACAGGGCCGGCGGTGGCATTGTTGCCTGCGCTAGGACCGGCTTGGAGCGCAGGCGACACAGTGCCGCGAGCGGCGGCCGTCGTGGCCTCCCCCTCTGCACCGAGTCCTGCCACACACCACATCCAATTTTGGTTTCATTCGGCTGCTCTTACTAGCACCAGCCTGTGGGCCGATATGCCGTGAAACAGGGGCCTGCGCAGCCATCACATCAAAATGCCGCACGGTGAGCAAGCATCAGCCCCATGCTGCAGAAGCGGTGGGTGGGTGGCTCACCGCCGCGTCTCGTGACCGCGGTGCCAGGCACAAACACAAAGGAGCGGCGCGGCGCGGCGCGCACGTGATGGTGTCTTCAGGCGCAGCCGGCCGCGGGAACGGCCGGAAGCGCATCATGTCAATCGCGTTGGGCACGACAAACACGCGCGCCGGCGGCACCCCAGCACGCAGCACGGTGTTCTCCTTGCTGGTGTGCGACACGCAGACGACGGCCTGGACGTCGCACAGCGTCCACTTGAGGAGCTTGTTGGTGCAGATGCTGGCGGCGTCGGCGAAGCCGAAGAGGGAGTGGTCGGTGAAGACGACGGGCAGGCCGAGGGTGCGGGCGTGCAGCGCCGCCTCGTTGCCGAGCACCGAGAATGCCTGGTGGGCATGCACCTGCACGCGTGCCGCAAGGGGTGGCGCATCTGCCACCACCATGCAGCGCATTCGTAGAGGACCTGGTGGCAACATGTGTATCATGATGTGTACACGGCGTGAGCGCCGATGTGCAGGGAATGCGGAGACGCGAGAGAATGAAGCGAATGTAGACTCGGACGCTGTAGGCTCATACACTTTCAGCTGTGCTCTCTGCCCCGACTCTGCCATGGCGGCGACAGGGCCAGGCGGGCTGGGCTACATCATTGGCACACGCCTCTGTGCTGTCGGACTGATGAGGCTTGCATGTTCGCAAGAGCTGGGTACATCTTTCAGGCCCGCATTCGCACAGGCTTGCTGGGTGGGTGCCTTGCACAGCCACAGCCACTACTGCCCTGGCCATGTTCACATGCGCACATGTAGCCACGCGCACACTGAAAGCAGTATGAATGTCAAGCAAACTTGCATTTACTCAGCCATGGCACCATTAGACCTTGCTTCCGGATGGACGGGACCACATGCCGTGCGTGAGGTTTGCCATCGCCTGATGCCTCATCTGTGGGGGAGTGGGTGGTGGCTCCTGGGCTGCCCGCTGAAGCTGTTTGTGCTTGCTCGGCAAGCACACGCAGTAGCGCCGTGATGCCTGTGCACGGGATATGCAGAGTGCGCTGTGAGGAATAGTGGTATGCAAGAGCACAGCGGCGAGGCGCCGCCCTGCCGCCCTGCCACCCTGCCGCCCTGCCGCCCTGCGCCTGCGTTCAAAGTGACGCTGAGGCGCGGACACGCTCACAGCTGCAGAGCGGCGGATGGCCGGCACCGTGATGGAGCTGCGGGCGTGGCAGAGACTGGCCATGGGAGGCCAAGATGTGTGCGGCGCATGGTCGCTGGAACATGGGGGTGGGGACGAGGAATCGTGGCGCCCCGGGGGGCGCAGGTGGTCGATGCTGTTGGCCGCAGTCGGTGCACTGGGCGAGCAGGGCAGTGGCGCAGGACAAGATAGTTGTTTCACTGGTAGCACGACTGTGTCGTGCCGCAAGCGCTTCACGCAGCTACGCGCACCTGGTGGCTGAGGGCGCTGGGGCAGTGTTGATATGCTCGAGACGCTTGTAGCGTGTTGTTGCATTGCATGTGAGTAGACGGTGCAAGAGGTCAGCACTGAGCTGGTCGAACGGGAAGCAGCTAGCTTCTGCCGGACACAGAGATGTCGAAGATGTGCACGAAGAGATGCTGGCAGGATTGTGGACAGGTAACCGTGTTGCAATGCTCACCACAATGCTCACCACGTCACTCATGAGGCTGACCATGTGAGGCAGGGTGGTCTGCATGGACTCCCTGGAATGGCAGCAAGAAGCTCAGCGAGTAACCGGGACAGGGCTGCTTAAAGTGTTGCAGATATTTTCAGCAAGGTATGGAGCACACCAGCTGTATATCCTCTCGGATGATGATGCATCGAAGCAGGCGGAATGCTCCAAAGAGGGTGGGCGCTGTGGCACTAGCGTAAATGTCACGTCGCGGGATATAGTATACCTGTGGCAGTATCAGGGCTCAGGCACACCATGCCACGATGCTGGTGGTCGCCGTGTGGGAGCAGAAATAGCGATGCACTGGCCGTAGTGCAAGAAGGCCTTGTACGTTTCAAAGCCCAAACATGTTCTGTTTGGGGTAGGCAGGACATCAGTAGCTGCTACGTCGCATGCTTACCTTCAGACCATTGGTCAGGTAACGAACACCAGTCCTGTTGCCATAAGCATGTGTCATGACAACAACATGGTGCCCGGTGTCGAGCAGGCACTGAGACAGGTTATAGACATGGCTCTCGACACCCCCCACATTAGGGAAGAAGAAGTCGGTGACAATGAGGATTCGTCTTGCAGTTCTTTTGGCATGTGTCTCAGTCTCTTCATTGATTGTTTCGATCATGTGGCAGACGCGCTCTGCGTCCGTAATGTCTAAAGACCGCCGGCAAGCGATCTACACAATCTTTGGCGACACATACATTAGCATCCCTAACACTATCTTTCTGCATCAGCAGTCAGCTCACTCCCGGCGGAATGCTGCGACAATCGCCTCCGATTCAACTCGTACGCATCACACATGGTCTTGCCCGCGATTCCTGTCGCAAGTGTCGAGGCAGGCCTGCGTACGCAGCCATCTTTGACTGTAAAGCTTGACAAGAACCATTCCGATCCAGGCCGCGCGCAGGGGGTGAAGGTGCTGGAAATAACACCGCCATGTGGCTACCGGAGACTACGTTGACACATCATGGCGCAAAATACGGGCACACCAGCGACGTTGAGTATTCAAAAAATTGATCAAGCGGAATTTTCCACGGTGTTCAATCTGTCCTGTATACATCGGGACAGAAGATGTTTACTTCGTATCACAATTGTATGCGTCCCGGCATTGCAGTCTGATGTGATACGAGGTGATCTGTAAGCTGAAGTGTTTTTGCCTGTTTATGGTGAGGGGGCTTGTGGCTAAGCTGCCCGGATGCGTGGTCTGGATAAAGCAGTTTTAGCGCACGTCGAGCGGCCATCGCCACGACAGCAATGGCTAGGATAACAGATGAAGTTCAGTCGAACGAGGGCATTGCGCTTGGAAATGTTACACAGGTCGCATTGCCAATGGAATGGCACTTCTTGCAGTGCTTTGGCCAGCCCAATGCCGCGGAGATGGCTCCCAACGGTGCGTTTACATGCCACAACTGCGCCTCTAGCCATTCGAAGGCACAGATACTCGACTGCAGTATCGAACTAGTGTCTGTCATACGTGAGGGCGTGCTGCATGCACAGCCCACGCTGTTGATGAATCGATTTTGTCATTTGACATGGCGTCCAAGCACTGTGGTGCATATTCCGGCACACCCACGACTTTGCATGCTTATAACTGCGTAACATTATCATAGCATTGGACGTGTCCAATCGCATGCTCGGCATGTATCTGCGCGCCAACTGACGTTCACGCAGCACAGCGGTCAACTGCAGACATGGCGTGGATCGCTACGGGGGGTGCCTGCATACTCAATATCTGAATGTATCACGGTTAACATGCAGCTGACTTGCTATCGGCACTGAAGTTCAACCACAGTGGAGAGTACCTGGCTACTGGAGACAAGGGCGGACGTATTGTCCTTCTACAGCAAACAGAAGGTTCTAATGTGCGGAGAATTTTGATTGCGGTTAAATATGATGAATAACAATAGTTGAGGCTATCGTCATCGAGCGGTTTTGTGAATCTCATTGTGCAAACATCACAGTGCATGCTGCCACCGGCCAAGGCTTGCTGTTGCAGCACCACTTCATCGATTGTCATGACAGGAGCAGCAATGATGCGAAATGATATGTTACACTTCTAGGTTTGCTTACCTGCATTCAGTGAGTGGAGACTGGACAGTTCTGTACAGGCACAGCAGCCGCGACCAGAAACTCCAGAAGATGGCAGATGGATGCTGCCCATGGAGTTCCATTACCTGACTGAGTTCCAAGCACACCAGCCAGACTTTGACTACCTCAAGTCCATTGAGATCCCCGAGCGAATCAATTCCATATCATGGCTTCAGAACTGTGGCAGCACGCACATGCTGTTCTCTGCGAATGATAAGCAGGTCAAGCTATGGAAGGTATGCCCCTGTGTGATGTGCCCCTAGAATATTTAGCAAGGCATCGCGTGCCCCTGCAATGTCTCTGACATGTTCACCGTTGCTGCGAGCTCCTGTTGTCATCGGAACACATGCTGTCTGACGCGCACACATTTTCTCTGTGACCTCTGCTGGCATGTATTATTGTTGCCTCACATGTTTAGACAGTCACCGGACAGGGTTGTGCCCAGTCATATGAGCATGCTCTGGCCACGCATGAGCAGCGTGGCATGTGAGTGTGCATGGTAGAATCAATCTGAACGTCCGCATCCTGCGCATTTGCGAATTCTCTGGTATCCCACTCTCAGCTGATTTTGAGGACGCGGATGACAGACTGAAGTCGCTGTGTTATCGCCTTGACTTGAGAGTGGTTTTCGGCTGTAGATATACGAGCGCAGTGTGGCCAATGTTGCCAATTACAACCACGGCAACATGCCCTCATCCAACAGCACGATGGATGCGCCTCTGCGGGTGCCACAGCTGCGGGTGCCGCGGGTTGTCCACTCCACCCGGTCGCTCGAGGCGCGCTGCAAGCGCTCCTATGACGCCAACGCCCACCTGTACTTCATCAACAGCGTCTCTGCCAGTCCCGATCAAGGCACCTTCATCAGCGCAGACGACCTGTGCATCCACCTGTGGAACCTGGAGCATGATGACGGCAACCAGATCATACTAGACATGCGCCCAGTTGACCAGGACTACTCTGCTGTGTGCTCCTGTCGACAGTGCTTTGTTGCCTGCATGACATGTCATTCTGGCATGGCGCTTTCGTGGCCTGTGATGTAGTCTGCATGCCCAGTCGTGGCATCAGTTCCTTAGGCGATGTGCATTTGTTTTCATGTTGGTGTGTCTGACTTTACAGCTCGATGCACGTGCAGCCGGTCCACGTCATAACATCTGCGGCGTTTCACCCCTCCCACGGTGACCTCCTGGCCTATTCAACCTCCAAAACTGTGCTCTCTGTCATGGACTTGCGGCAAAAAGACATATGTGGAGACCAGGCGATCACCTTCCAACAACCCGTACAGGTCTGTGCTTTCCACGCCCGATCCTTCCACAAACAGCAGTATTGATGCTGTCGCCTGCTTGACATCCAAGAACTACCAGCGTCCATGTACTGGCATCCGCGTACCAGCATCCATGTACCAGCGTATGTGTACAGAGACACAGTCTGCGCTCAAATGTGACTCTGGTTCTGCGTGATCCTGCCACCGGTACGTCGCTGCAGAGTCCAGCTGCAGGCATGCTTATGCAGTACAGGTAGCTTCACAAGAGCATCATAGTGTGCTTGCAGAATGGGCCCAATGCGTCGTTCGCGGAGCTCGTCGCCGCGCCGAGCAGCTTCGAGCTCGCCCGCGACGGTGTCCATGCTGTGACCCGAGACTACATGCATGCGTGCCTCTGGGACGTGCGCTCCCACAAGAAGCCCGTGACCGTCTTCCCCGTGCACGACCACCTGCGGGACCGCTTGATGGATGTCTACGACAATGAGGCCATCTTTGACCGCCTCGGCTGCTCGATCAGCCCCGACGGCCAGAACGTCGTGGCGGGCACGTACGGCGAGGTCGCGGTGTTCAGCGCCGCGGCGCCAGAGTCGTCCACGCTGCGCACGTGCGTCAGCCCGACAGCGATCAATGTGCGCCCTTGCCTGCCCTCGCCCCCACCGCTGCCTGCCGCCCGCTCTCGCTCTGCCCTGGCCGCGCCAGAAGCGTGGCAGCTACCGTCAACCTGCAGCTGTGTGTTGACGTTTGCTCAGTGGTCTGTACACAGTCTCACTGAATCAAGTTACTGGAAGATTTGATGCCGGGCTCTGTTCGACCGATGAGTCGTCAATGTCCGCAATCCCCCCCTGAGGTGCCAACTCGGGCTCCAGTGCTGCCTTTCTGGGACTCCTGTGGAGGCTGACTGACATACGACATTGGTGGGACATGACCGTGGCGCACATTGGAGAACAGAGACCTTAAATGTGAAGTTGCCGTGGCTGTGCAGGGGCTGTCAGCGCGGCCCGACGAGTACCCGGGGTCGTTCAAGTGGAAGGTCGAGAACGTTGCGTGGCACCCAACGCGGCCCCTCGTCGTCGCGACGGCCCTCAACTCCCTCTTCACCTTCTGTGCGCGCCCCGCTGCGCCAGCGTGACTGCGTACAATGCCCGCGGCGAGCGCTGCGGAGGCCGTGCGCCGCTGCCCGCGCTGCGAATGATGCGCTGTGCTCGGTGCGCATGCTGAGCTGCTGCAGCCTGGTTGGGAGCACTGCGCGGGGTTGGTCAAGAATCATCGTACGGTGATGGACAATGGCTGCCGCAGGGGGAGGGGGCCCTGACCTCAGTAGCCCGTGTGGTAGCTGGCGGCCGCCTGTCGGGCACGGCTGTGGCAGCCCGGGGCGCCTGCAGCGTGGGCCCGTGCGTCATAAGGGCATGTCCCGACGATTTCGCGTTTTCCAAACCCCCTCCGATAAGTTTTTTCAGTCAGTGAGTGTCATTGACTTATTTAACAAGGCTAAGGGTGAAGAGGTTTTAGGCACTAGGCAGGTCTGCGAGGGGTGAATACTCCACTCAGTCGTCCAAGCGCATGCAAACAATGATGAAACCTCGTCATATGAGTGTGTTCAGAGCAGATGTAGCGATTCCTGTGTATTGTTGTACAGGGTTTGTGTGTGAGTGTGTGCGTTGCGAGCTGGCGGACGAGGAGGCATTTCCAGCATGCACACATTCGTGCAGGGGGGAAGCATGGGTGCATACAGTGTAATTTTTTTGTGTAACACCGGCAGTCCCCTCATCAACGAGACCTGATGGTGTCTCTAGCCCGGTACATACCAGTTGACAAAGATGGCTCTAAGACTGGCCTTTTTTAGCGCTGTTGCTTCCTGTTTCATCAGCTCTGATGTATCCAAGCTACTCCTTTGGGCTTGTGGACAGTAATTTTCAGAAGCAGCGTGTTTTGCAAATAGGTGGTCAGTACATGAACCGCTGTGAGGCAGGCGGGTGTACGTGAATGTATGTTCGCGGCAAATACAACCGGCTAAGACGGTGCTGATTGCAAGCCGTAGCATTGTGACATACCCCAATCAAAGTAGCGATTGCGCTGGACATGTGATAGCGAACTCAGGCAAGGTAAAGTAACGCAGAGTAAATCTGAGTTCACTGAGATGTATCCTATTGGACATTGACAACTCCGAGTTAACAGGACCACATATGCCAAAGGTGATTCTCTATGGCATTTACCTGGTGTCAATGAGTCTAAAAGCCTGTTTAATCACCACCATGCAGTACTTACGTGACTGCAGTACTTACGTGACGAAGACAAGTGCTGTCAGACGCGCTTCACTCGTTTGCACAGGAAGTATGGAAGTGGTCGGTACCTGTTATGTTATTCCGTCCTTGACTCAGTGAGATTAGGGCTTATTGAGGTATGAAAGGATACAGGAGTTGTGGTGACCGGTATATTTTTGTATTGAACATAGGCCTCACTCTGGAGTCTATAAATACTCATGTACTGTCCAACAGCTTCGGACTTTACTTGTAAATCTCTTCTCTTTCTTTTCCACTGCCACTGAACCGTGTCCCTCTGAGCCTAACTGCTCCAGTTTTACATATCAGTACCCTAGAAGTTAGCTGTGATTGGGCATTCAGCGGTCAGCCCGGGTGCAGAACAAGACACAGTCGTAGTGCCCAACATGGCTTGACAATCATGGTTGCACAAGTACGCATTCGCATGAACGGAGTCTGCTGCAAAGAAACGGGTTTTACATTTGCGTTGGCTTCATGCGTGCAGTGCACAGCTACACCCACCGCAATGTTGACAGCTGCAGCATCATGTACTGTGCATCGTGGGCAATGCATGAGCTGCAGCTTCTGCCGTGCTTCACAAGGCAAAGACCTGTGCTCGAAAACAAAAGGTATTCGACCCTGTAAATTCATAGTGCACATCCTGGAGAAAAGGCGATGGTACGGACGTGGGCAGCATCCATGCGCTGTACATGTTGACCAGATGCAAGCTATTTGCTATTAATGCACAGTTTCATTACGCTACCGGCCACAGCAATGTGCAGGCCTTGAATCACCTTTTGTGTGTCATCCGCCGTCCACATGTACGAAAAGCTGGCAGACTAAACAGATGCAGGTGCCAGAGGCGCTGACAGCACTTCTTGGCTCGAAATAGAAAGATGGCAGGCTGATTACATTATCATACTGCCAGACAGCCGCCATGGCTTGACGCCCACCAACGGTTGCATCTGCCAGAAGCAAATATTTCGGAGATGTTCCCGATCACACTGTACCTGCAGAGGTCCTAGCAATGCACGCCGTGGTTCCCATGAGATGCCTATGAGAACTGCGGGGTGTAGCCAGCAGGGGCATCGGCCTTCTCGGCGCCACCGCCCTCACCGCCGCCAGTGCCACCACGGCCGAAGCCGCCGCCACCGCCACCACCGCGGTAGTCGTCACGGCCCTCGCTGCGCCAGTTGCCACCGCCGCCTCCGCGGCCCATGCCATCGCCACGTGGAGGACGGCCCTCGCGGCCCATGCCCCGCTCCACCGGCCTGCGAGCATCAACATGCACTGTGAATGCCGCCCCAGGACGGACTGATAAGATGACAATTGGCAAGCAGCCAGCAAGCGCTGCTGGTTGAGATGCGGTTGTGGCTGGTGCTGACATGTGGAAAGCACATACCTGGTCGACTTCATGAGGGTGGCTGGGACAACCTCAGTTGGGATGTTCAGGTATCCTCGGAGGTACTCGATCCCCTCGTCAGTCAGGAACCAATAAAGGTTGCGCCATGCGTATCGGACGGTCACATACTCCTTGCTCTCGAAGGACTGCATGGCCTTGATAACATACAGGTTCCTGACTGAGGGCAGGTTGGGATGCTCCTCAAGCGAGTAGTCCTTAGGAGCCCACAGGACGCCCTCTGCAAGAAATGCAATTGTTGTAATCACATTGTCTCGTCAGTGCACAGGCAGTGACGGTACGCCGAGGACTGTTGCTTGATGTGATCGCGCAGCCTGTCTGCCACGCTGCATGTTCGGCACCACAAGCAGGACTGACCTTTGAAGAGGAACTTGTAGATCTCCTTGCGATCCTTCTTTGGAATAAGCATGGTGTCAGCTGTCTTAAACGCGTCACCTCAAGGGTAACTCGACTCCCGGGCGATTTCTCAAGCCTGCACCGAACCACTGTTTCACAGCCAGTCTCCGTATCTTACACCATCTACTTCAAGAGTCACATCATGATCACAGCAATTGTAGCGCGGCAGCTCCTGCGGCGTTATACGCGCGTCAAAGTGGCAAAATCGGAGGCACGTACCTAAGAGTAAATACAAGAAAGGAAAGAACGCAATCGCTCACCGCGATTTGTTGCGCCCGGCTCTGCAATGCGCTTGATCGAGGCGACACAAGATGGTGCACCGCGTCCTGCCAGCATGACGTCATTTGCGTTATCGGGGTAAAACTCAGGCAGTTCTGCCTCGACATGTACCAGCGCACCGTGCAGCGTTGTGCGTCTGTGTTCAAACTTGAACCACCACCATGTATGCATCATGAGCAGGTACACATGGCGTCCCGGCTTGTTCGCGGGATGCGCTATTTAATCGTGGATGCTCCGTCCTTCACGTGGCATCCTGTGGTGCTTTTCCCATGCTACACACAAGATGGTCACCAGCTCGAGCGTATTTCACGTGGAACTAATACCGTAAGGCTATACCCCAAATGTTGAAGACTACGTCCACCCGCATACCATTGGACAGCAACACCGTGGTTGGTGTTATCTGCACAAGGACTACGAGAAAAAGTGACAAGGCGACATCCCGCTTTATCGACTTTGTTCCGATATCCTGGTGTCTCCCAAGCGACAGTGAAGCCGAATTGTGTGCATTGCTCATGTTGTTGCTGACACTTGCAGTCTGGCAACTTCACCGCTGGAGATGCTATTGTTCACTCATCCCGCTGATAGTCTATCTCTGATAGATACCCCACATGTCTGACTCCAAGCGCTTCGGCTTTCCATGTACTGTGCACATCAGTGGACTCGTCAGCAGGAATGATGTGCGCCTATCGGGCACGGACAGCACCACCACAGTAGCTGTCCACGATTGAACCATAGCACGGCTACATTTTTGCATTAGCATAGCTCACAACGGTCATGCCCCCCGCGATAATCCTACGAAATACCTTCACCTGGAAACAATTTCCTCATCGTAAAACAGCGTGCAACCTGCACTCGACCATGATGCTCAGCCAATGGAACTCTAATAGCAACGCTACACTGCCACTGTCGGCACATGTAAGGTGTCGCACCGTAAATGCTCTCGTCACACACAGGGACGCAGTGGGTTTGTCCCACCCCGCCTCTGCCTGGTTTGCACACGGCGCAATCGCATCCTAACAACAGGTCAGACGCCCTCTTGGCGGCCCCCCCAAACTCTCATGCAACTGGCCACATAGCATACGGCGGCTCCGACAGCCATGCCCCCCCGACACCCCCCCCCCCGGCACCACACACATCGCGACCCGCCCCAGACCACGACCCCGAGCGCAGAGTGGCCGATCACGCCTCTGTAAGGTACAGCCGCTGCCGCCGCACGACGGGCTTGCGGCAGAACGGGCAGTGCTCTAGCCGCCGCGCGCAGTGCCGGCACAGGTTGCTGTGGCCGCACGGCACAAGCGCGACCTGTACCGGGCGGTCAAAGCAGATGCTGCACTTCACGCGCGCCAGCGGCGACGTCTTCTCGTCAAACTTGCGAGTGACCTCTGCAGCCCACGCGTCATCCCCCTCCTCGTCCGTCCCCCCCGCCGCCAGCTCCGCCTTCTCGGCATCAATGTCCCTCTCCGCCGCCGCGACCCCGGCCCCGGCTGCGGCGCCCCCCGCCGGTGCTGCCGCGTCCACAGCGGCCCCCCGGTGGTCCCCTTCGGTGTCACTGTCAGACTCGCTGTTGGCGTCCGCGGCGGCCTCAGGCGCCAGGAGCGGCATCTGCACGCTGTCATGCACGAGCGCGGCCGAGCGCGGCGGGCGGTCGTCGTCGTCGATGTCCTCGTCCGTCGTGTCCTCGTCGCCGATCTCGCCCTCAGCCACCAGCAGGGGGTCCTGCATGCCAGCCCCCATCCATTTCCAGTGGCTAATGCTGATGCGTCTCGTAGAAGCGAATCGAGATCAAGTCCCGCAGCGCAAAGAACAGCCCAGATTCCGCCCGTTTTATTCAGGCTAGAGGTGCAGTCAGGCGCTGAATCTGCAGGTCTCACTGCTGCAGGAGATTGAGCATTCCGTAGTTTTCTCCACAAGCACCACTTACCGTGTGCAGTGAGACGGAGGTGCACTGAATGGCTTCGAACTGATGGTCCATGGACCGCACAGGCCTCTCAAAGTGCACTAGCGTGCCCTGACAAAGGTGGAGAGCGAAGGGGTGGGGGCACACCAGCATGGCCTGGTTCTCCTCTGTCGCGATGCGGCGGCGCTCCACGTACTCTGAGAGTACGTGACGCGAAGCAAAGAGCAGCACGAGGCTCGTGATGATGGTGCCGAGCATCATGCTGTACAGCAGCCACTTCGGCGGCCAGCTGCTGCGCTTCAGCTCCTGTGAGCAGTCTGACCCGCCCCAGCCATCATCGCAGCTGCACGCCCCAAGCACCTGCACCAGCTGAGGCGCTACGCTCGCGCTCGTTTCGGCACTCGTGCGAGCACATGTACATGCATGAGGGTGCGGGGGACTGAGGGTGGCAGGGGCTGGTGTCCGTGATGGGGCATGCTCAGACGTTGTGGAGGCGGGGCGACAGCCGGAGTGGGAGACTGCAATGGCCGTGGTGGTCCTAGTGGGTGGGGCATGAGCGTGGACGTGCCTGTGCAGCACGTGGATCAGACAGGGCTGGCACTGATGGGCGAGGGGGACCTGTGATAAGACAGAAGCGCATGCTCCCAGATTGGAGCCCTGGTCGTTCTTGGCACTGCTGCGCTGGGCATCTGCAAGTGCGAGGCAGCAGAACAGTGATTGCATCAAACCGTCACTGCAATTCAAGGCTGGGGCTGAATTTTAATTCAGGGCAGAAGCCTCGATGATGCTGAGCTGTTCAGCATGGTACGTACTAATCTGCTGCAATGACTCTGGCTTGCCTCATCACAGAACCACCAATCATGACGGACAATCCCACGCAAATCAGGAGAACCGTCAATATCAGGCAATGGTGCAGGGTGGATTTGAGGGACGTAGGCATTGGGCAGGGAAGTGATGGGGATGGCTGACCGAACAGCCGTGCGCTGCAGCATGCGGTCACAGTTGGGCATGGGTTGGGGGGACGTACGCAGATGCCTCTTCGAGAGCACCGATTGAGGGAGCGGCACTCGTCCATCCTGTGGATTTTGGAGCCAAGGCACGCCTGGCAGCACTGGGCTGGTGCGATCGGGACGTGGGCCCCACTGCCACCATTCCGATACACTGCAAAGCCCCATAGCAAGAAGTCGTCCCCCATGTCGCTGCAGCCTGTCGTGCTGGACCATTCACAAGCGCAGCGCTCAATCTCCCATGCATCACCTGTTCACAAAGGTCTCCTGATGAGGGCCTTTGTCATGTGGAGGAGTGTGAGCTCTGCCCCGATGGCAGGTCCCATTCCAGGTGTCACTTGGCAACAGATCAAAGTAGACGTTAACAATGGGCTACGCGCAGGGATAGAAGCTAGACACGTGTGCAAGAGCTGCTTACCCGTTGAGAGCATTAGAGCTGGTGAGCAACATGTCATTGGCCCTTCCGGATAATATGTGGCTGCAGCCAAGCTGGGCACCAGGACATCGCGTTGGAAGCCAGTGGCAAACGTTGATGTGGGAGAGTCTTCACAGGAAACCTTTGTTTTTGCAGTGCTAGCATGGCAGCCGACACTGATGACGCCTGCATCAGAGACGCAACCTCCGTGTTTGCGTAGGACACTTCAACGTGGACACTCAGCTCCAAACATGGTAAGGTACACACCCCAAGGCTCTGCATCCGCCGGAAGAGCTGCTTTGGCTTTGGGCGAAAGAGGGTCTGTAATGCATAATCGGCAGCATTTCGCACGGCTCAAAGGAACACGTCCCCCGCCATTTATCTACACACGCGCGGCATCTGATCAGTATAAAGGGACGGCGACGGTTCAACCAGACCTCGAATATCGACATCCAATATATCGAGGTCTCGCTTCGATGCCATATGCTGGACTGAGCGTGGCGACTTACCCAGTGCCCCACAGACTCGAAGCTTGCGATGAAGTAGCCTTCCTTGTCGCACAGCAGACCGCCATGATTTGAAATTGGAGCCATTTCGCAGTCACATACTTTCAGGTTATCACCTTGATCTGTACCAGAAATCCGATGGCCGGGCCAAGGCACGAGTTGATGCTGATCTTTGCTGTAGCCGATGTTCTCGACAGGAGACGAGCCGTGCTTAGTGAGCCTAGATCCTACTGCAACAGCGACAGCAAAGCAGACGATGAGCGTCGCTTGTAGAATGGCCTGAGCACGAAACATCCCTGCAATACCCGGCATATCACTACATGTCTGCGTACGGTTTAATGTGCACATGAGCCCCGCCCTTGTTGGTTAATTCCATTCTAGCGCTGATGTGATGTGCTTGGGCCTCCTATGGCTGTGCCAATTCACCGGGATTGTGCATTGTGTACACGTGCTGACGCGGTCGGTTCCGTCGAGAGCAAAATGCACGCCCCAATGGTCGCCTTCACATGGGAGGTCTCGACACACACATAATTCAAAGCGGCATTATGATGTGATGAATGTAACGAAATACACTAGACATCGTCAGAGCTCCTCGAACGTAGAACCCACTGACAAGGATTTCCTGCACACGGGCAGCACCTGCACCCATGGGCAGGTTGGCCTGGACGAGACAGACCATTGATGAACATTTCTCAACGGATAACAGTGAATCGTTTGTCCACATTTCCAGCGATGTTGAGTTCGGCATTGCCGTTGTCCATTCCGGCACCGATTGCTGACTCGGCCTCGACTGCGCAAACTGCACCTCCGTCACAAGCGGACATTCGAATGTCATCTGACGTGAGACCGATGCTCATCGGTGTGGCTGCAGATAGATGCGTTGGTGCAGGGACCGAAGTAGCCAGCATGTGTAGCCTCGAGGAGAGTGAACTTCAGCCGATCGAGCAAGAGTTGAAAACTCCACACATACACTGCACCGGGTCCAACATCGAAGCCTTGCACGTGATTATACACAATTTGAACATGGAAAATACGTACTCGTATCAGTCATAGGTGCCGTCGATGCTACAGTGCCCTGCCGCGATTCTGTCGGTGGACTCCCGAGGCACGAGATTGCTTCGCAGGCTGCCACAAACACTGCAGCCTCAGACGGAGACAAACAGTCCCAGTGCCAGAGGTGCACTACGCGTCCGTGGCTGTTCTCAGCAAGCCAGCTGTGGTGAGATGCTCATGTGTCTGGTTTACATGCCAAGCACGTGCAGTGCCCGGAATGCGTGGGAATTGGAACTGTGGCTTCCAGGAGGCAGAACGTGATTGACCTGGCGTTCAGCAACTGGTCAATGCCTCTTGCCCTTGCAACTCACATGAGAGACAATGCCAGGCTTTCTCAGGCAGCATGAACCCATCTACCACTGTTCATGTTAACACTCTTGCTGCACAGCTTCCATTTGCAGCTACACCGAACCCCACGGAAGGTCACCTCACACAACACACGTCGCTGTGAATGCAATTCATGCTACCGCCCACTGAGCACCTCCCACCGCAGCTCCGAAGCCGCGACCTGGAACATCCACAGCAGGTCGATCGAGGAGACGCCGAGCTCCAGGTGCGCTGCGATCATCTTCGCCTGCTGCACCTCCGTAAGCACCCACGCCGGCAGCGTCGTCAGCGACACAAACTCGTGATGCATGTGGTTGTCCATCTCATGCACATGCGCCACCTGCTCCACCGCGTCCTCCACCTCCTCCAGCGCCCCCCCCGCGGCCCCGAGCAGCCTCACCGCGGCCTCCCCCCCATCCACCCCCCCCGCACCCGCGGCACCGCCGCCGCGGCTGCTCTTCCGCGGCGGCTGCGGCGCCAGGCCAAACACATGCACATCCACCGCGGCCCCTGCGCCGTCTTCGTACAGCGTCGGGACGGGGACCGGGTGCGAGATCACGGACGAGATCGCGAGGCCGCTGCGCACACAGCAGCTGTTGCCGCTGCTGCAGGTCTCCTGCGCCTCTGCCTTGCCCCGGCCGCCGCCGCTCATGGCGCGCCCCCGCGCTTCGTGTACCCCACCAGTGTCTGTGCTGCGGCTGGCATCGGGTGCTGTGTTTGAGGGCTCGCACACACCGGCGAGCGGGCTCGGAGCGGGCTGTGTTTGCGGCACAGAGGTCGATCCGGTGGATCCCACCGCCGACGTGGCGGCCACGGTGGCAGGCGTGCATCTCCCCACACCGCCAGAGCCACTGCAGCTGCTGCCGTAGCCGTTGTGGCCATCGCAGATGGAGGAGACGGCGCGGAGGAGCGGCAACGGGATGTCGTCCGCAGAGGGGAGGGCGGCATGGAGGCGCGAGAGGGCGGCGCCGAAGTCGCGGTCGAGCGAGAAGCGGCGGCGGAACCAGCAGCGCCAGCGCGCCGCGAACTCGGCCTTCTGCGCGGCAGTCAGCTGGAGGTACCGGAAGACCTTGTTCTGGAGGCGCTGCATCTGCAGCACGCACGGCGGCGAGTCAGCGCATCTGAGGCGGCTGTGGTGTGGGGAAGCGGGGTATACCATGAGCTGCTGCGGCCATGGCTGCGCTGGCTGTGTCATGCGAGGATGCGCTGTGCAAGTTGTTCTGTGAATCAGCGCCTTTGATCAACTTGGGGGGCAGCAGCAGTAGCGGTCGAGACGTGGTGCAGCAACATCAGCCGCACGTCGCCGCGCAGTGTCAGCGTTCTGTCCAGGCACCGACACACAGGCAGCAGCATTGGCTCTTTGCAGAACCAGGGATGTCCGAATACCCTTGGCTTCGGCGATTTGGTCCTCAGGATGAATTGGAGCATTGATGATTGCGCAAGCTAGCTTTCTGCCATCGATTCCGTCTCAATCGACCGTTCTCTCAATACCCAAGCCGTATCAGCATGCAAGAGGAGGTCAGTACAAAGACGCGTCACCGCATCACGCAGTGTGGTTGGGGCATGCTAAGTGGAAGGCCTGGCATGGTGGAGTAAAGCACATCTACATGGACATAATCTGGCATACTTCATTATGATCCGGCAGCTTGTGCTCTGGTCAAGACATTACGATCCGGCAGCTTGTGCTCTGGTCAAGACATTATGATCCGGCAGCTTGTGCTCTGGTCAAGACATTATGATCCGGCAGCTTGTGCTCTGGTCAAGACATTATGATCCGGCAGCTTGTGCTCTGGTCAAGACATTATGATCCGGCAGCTTGTGCTCTGGTCAAGACATTATGATCCGGCAGCTTGTGCTCTGGTCAAGACATTATGATCCGGCAGCTTGTGCTCTGGTCAAGACTGCGCACATGCACGACTGAGCACACAGCGTGCGACCAGGTCTGCTTCACCGACGCGAGTTGCGAATGTCCCCATAGACACCACTACGCATTCCATGTGTGCATGCAGCAATGCATGGTCCCTCCGCAACGCATACAGCAGCCAGCGGCATGCACGAAGCACTGGCACATGCCACCGCCGGGCGTCCATAGTCGAGCCCGTGTGCACAACACAGCATGTGCACAGCACCTTGCGGCCAACAACACCAATGAGGCGCCAGCACGTGAGGCCAGCGGCGAGGTGGGAGGCGCCAGCAGGCTCGCACCTGCACAGGAGAGGTCGAGACGTCCCGCTCGCTCATGAACATCCGGCGTATGGCCACCGGTGCAAACTGGAACAGCAGGCGGCAGGAGATGCTGGGGGTGATCATGAGATCGAAGATGCGCTGCTTCGTCTCGGCGAGCGTGCGCGCCGCCCTCGCCTCCTGCATGCCACCCCGCACCCCTCCGCCACACACGTGCCCTCGCTCTCCCTGGTTCACCAATGCATGCCAGGTGTGCCGAGTTCACACAGGCGAACTTCATCGTGCTCATTCAATGTGGCAGTTGCATGCATGCGCGGCATGGCCCGCCGTGCGCTGGCGCCTCTGTGTGGACCACGTTGGGGTGTGCAGTCATGCGGCCGCCAGGGTGCCCATGCGACAGAGCGTAGCCCGGCAGACTTGGGGGCATCACACAGACCTTGACGCCGCCGCCAGGCTGCAGCAGTGCGAGCGCCTGAAGAGCGCACAGGCACCCCTCGGACGAACGAAAGACAAGCTTCAGCACCGCGCACATGCATGCAGCCAAGGCGTCCCTGTAGCCACAGCAGGATGGCGGCGGAGCATGCGAGAAGCCCGTGCCGTACCTGTGGCGGGGGCTCGTGGAGTGCGGCGGTGAAGAAGTGCAGCAGAACTTCCATTGCGACCTTCATCGCCACGTCCAGCTGAACCCAGCACATCTCTTCGCCCTCACCCTGACCCTCCGTGTCTTGTGCGTGCAGCTCCTCCATAGGCGGCTCTGCTGCGGCTTGCTCTGAGGAGCTGCTGCTGGTTTTGTTCCCTGTCCCAGCCTCCTTCCCTGTGGGCCCCCCCGCGGCAGCCGTGGCCTTGGCGGTGATGTCATCGAGCGTGCCCTGAACCACCCGGATCGCTTGCACGCACACACGGCGCCACACGGCGTGCGGCAGCGACGCGCGGTATCGGCGCAGCAGCGGCGGCAGCAACGCGGCGATCGCGTCGTGTAACGGGCACGCCTCGGCGATGCCGCAGCGTAGCACGAGGTGCCGGCATGCAGCAGCGTCTGGGAGCGGCGCCACGCGCTGCGGCTCCTCCTCCGCCACGTGGCCAGAGGGTGCGCACCGGGTCTCCGCCGAGATGCCGGCGGAACCTTCTAGAAGGAGCTCATACTCACGCACAAGGAATGTCGCCTCGATCGAGATCGCGAGGTAGGCGACCGTCATCGAGAGGCAGCACGGTGCGGAGGTGATGCCGGCGGAATGGGAGAGCGGGCGAGGGGAGGGGGCGGCGGCGCTGGGCGCTGCGGCCGGCGGGACGTTGAAAGGCAGTTGTACCAGGAAGCAGATGTCTGAGGGGTGGCACGCGAGGCGGTCGGACGTGGCGCGGAGGAACGACTGCAGCGCCTCGGTGACGCTGTGGGGGTCGCAGGGGCTTCGCGGGGGCCCAGGGGGCATGTGCATGGCGACATCGGCGTACGAGATGGGGCAGCAGTGCGGGAACGCGGCGGGCGGGCGGGGTGGCGTCAGGGCGTCGCCGAAGATGCTGTAGCGGCGAACAGTGCTGCGGACTAGGGGGGCGGCTTTGGGCAGGGGTGGTGGGGGGATCGGGCGGGGTGTCGGGGCAGGCACAGCAGCGTTGATGCGGCCTAGCAGTGCGCTGCGGGTGTTCCGGAGCCGGCGCGCCTCGGTCAGCATGTGAGAGAGCCTGCTCTGACGGTCCTGGATGTTGGACTCCAGCTCTTGCCGCTGCTTCTGCATCAGGCGGACAGCGGTCGACCATCAAAATGTGCTCGCATGGCGCATGCCGGAAGGTAGCCTCGGCAGTGCATGCAGTTCATGTTGACATGGCAGAAATTGCAGCGGGGCTGCAACTAGCATATGTGATGTACCTGGGAGTGCATGTGCAAGGCCAGCAGGACAGGTGAACAGTGGCGTGGCAGTGCATGCATGCTTGGACAGCGATGTTGTGTGGGGCATATGCCTTGCACTTCTCTCGGTACCGGGCCTGCCCGCGACGGTTCTTGGCGCGCAGCTTCTCCAGCTTGGGGTCTACTGGCGTCTGCAGCCCGTTGAGGATTGCGGCTTGGGGCGAGCGGCCCAGCTCTGCCGATGCCAGGGCTCCGACGCTGCTGTGCGAAAGGGTGGGGACGAGATCATCGCAACCAAAATCTACACTAGGAGCGGGTAGGATTGTATCTGGTAAGCTGACGAGCGGATCCTCTACGAAGTCAGCGAGAAACTGTGTAAAGTCGTCCTGTAGCAATTCATCCGGTGGACACTGGTCCAGCAATTGCTCGTTCATTGAAGATTTTCCGACTGGACGAAAAACACAAAGGCAGTAGAGATCTCAAGCTGTTAATATGTGGGTTTCGTTTTAGGCGATTAGCAAAGTCGCAGCATGGGATCGATGACTTGGATGACGAGGAGGGAACTCGACACACAACGGAAACATCACAACTACCAGCGCAACGTGCGAAGCGAAATCATTGTTTCTGCTACACTCTATGCGCGTGGGGACGTTGCTGGGTGCAAAATGTGCCCTTTTGCATGTCTTGGAAGCCTGGTACACCTCGCGCTGGTTTATGCTCAATTGTGATCATCCTGACATAAGGCGGGAAGTGCGATGCAGCCGTGCTGCCGTGCACATGCCCCAGTGCTCACCGGCTGCTCTTTGCAATGACAGCTTCCTGCAGACACTTGATTGTCAGCGAGCGGCCGGCATATGCATTGAAGCAAACGGCAAGCACATTGTGACGCTGTGATGTGAGTGATCTGGTCAGCCCGACATAGTGAGAGGCATGCATGAGACTTGACTGTACACGGGACTCGTGTTTGAGACCGTGTATAAGGACACTACCTGTTATGTCCTCCGGGGGATTATTTCTGTAACTCTGGTCAAGTCATTTCGCCTCACAACACGCTGGCGAAGCGGGGATGCTTGTTCCGCATCACTGTGTGCATGTGCTCTGTTTGACCGACTGTGTGAACTCAAACAATCAGCGTAGTGCGAAAGGCACACTCGGTTGATCTACATGGGTGCTGCAGGCTATCTCAACCACTGCCACCTACGATGATCAAACACTCCGTGGCTGTGACTGCTCTCGGAAGGCCAGATGTGGTGAGGCGCTCAAGTGCCTGGGATCATAGTTGACGCTCATGCAGCCCCTGCGGGAATGCTTTGGGAGTGCGGTTTCTGAGAGGCACAATCTGATTGACCTGGGCCTCAGCAACGGCCCAGTGGCCCTTGCGCTCAAAACTCGTTGCAGGGCCACTGCCAGGCTTCCTCAGGCAGCATCATTCCACCAGGCATCATTCAGGCTTCATTGTTGCCCGCAACACAGCACGGCACACACAGCACACACACAGCACACTTGTGCAGCGTCACCTGCCAGAGTCTCTCTCACACCACAAGCATCCCCAAGCCGCAGTCCGCACTACCGCCCACTCAGCACCTCCCACCGCAGCTCCGACGCTGCGACCTGGAACATACACAGCAGGTCGATCGAGGAGACGCCAAGCTCCAGGTACGCTGCGATCATCTTCGCCTCCTGAATCTCCGTCAGCACCCACGCCGGCATCGTCGTCAGCGACACAAACTCGTGATGCATGTGGCTGTCCATCTCATGCACATGCGCCACCTGCTCCACCGCGTCCTCCACCTCCTCCAGCACGGCCCCCGCGGCCCCGAGCAGCCTCACCGCAGCCTCCCCGCCATCCACCCCCCCCGCACCCGCGGCACCGCCGCCGCGGCTGCTCTTCCGCGCTGGCTGCGGCGCCAGGCCACACGCTTGCACATCCGCCGCGGCCCCTGCGCCGTCATCTTCGTACAGCGTCGGGACCGGGACAGGGTGTGATATCACGGACGAGATCGCGAGGCCGCGGCGCACACAGCAGCTGTTGCCGCTGCTGCAGGCCTCCTGCACCTCCGCCTCGCCCCGGCCGCCGCCGCTCATGGCGCGCCCCCGCGCCCCGCTCACCTCGCCAGTGTCCGTGCTACAGCTACCGCCGACGGAGTGCGGCGGCTTGAACGCGCCGGCGAGCGGCTGGAGAGTTGGCGTGTGGGGCACAGGCGTCGATCCGGTCGACCCCTCGGCGGACGTAGCCGCGGGGTTGCACCAACCCGCAGAGTCAGAGCCGCTGCAGCTGCTGCCATAGCCGCTGTGGCCGTCGCAGATGGACGAGACGGCGCGGAGGAGCGGCAGCGGGATGTCGTCCGCGGAGGGGAGGGCGGCGTGGAGGCGTGCGAGGGCGGCGCCAAAGTCGCGGTCGAGCGAGAAGCGGCGGCGGAACCAGCAGCGCCAGCGCGCCGCGAACTCGGCCTTCTGCGCGGCAGTCAGCTGGAGGTACCGGAAGACCTTGTTCTGGAGGCGCTGCATCTGCAGCAGGCACGGCGGCGAGTTGGCGCAGCTGTGGTGGCTGTGGTGTACCAGGAGCTGCTGCGGCTGCGGCCGTGGCGGCACTGGCTGTGCAATGTGCGCACACAATGTGAATGCACAGGACAGCTGGCGTCGTTCTGTGACTGCATTCTCACACTCATACTTGTATGGGGTGCAGATTCTACGGGAAGCCGGCTTCAGGTGGGATGCGCATATGGGAGATCGGCAACATGCGGACTCGCAGCGTCAGCATGCTGTCCAGCCACAGTCTCATTCCCAAAGGCTACTTGTACATGACCACAGGGGTCTTTCAATGGGCTTGACAGGAGTGCTTACCACGCCTGTCTCAATCGCCAGGCCCTGTCCAGGATGTGGCCAAAGACGATGAAGAGCGGTACAGGGAGCCAGTACAAAGACACATCAATGCATGTCACAGCTTGGTTGAGTGAGGAGGTCTGGAACAGAAACCTACTTGGACACAACCTGGTATTGTGAATTCTGGTCAAGCAACTCGGCAGCTTGTGCCCTGATGCATGCTCCAGACGACGCACACGGCCAAATGAACACAGCGTGTGGCACGTCCCGAACGCTGTTTCAGTACCACTAGGTGCTGCAATTGTCTACGTCCCCGTGGATGCGACCACGCAATCGTGAGTTAAGTAAAGTAAATCTAAATTTACTGAGCCGTATCCTATTGGACATTGACAACTCCGAGTTAACGAGACCACATATGCCGAGTGAGTGCTTGCAGCCATGCATCACTCCTCCATGTTGCAAGCAGCAGCTAGCAGCATGGGCCAAGCACAAGCACATGCCGCCACGGGGGGTAGATGGTCAAGGCCATGTGTGGCGGCAAGCAAGGCAAGGCGAGTGCGCGGAGGCGGCGGTGGTACGGGAGGCTCACCTGCACTGGAGACGCAGCAAGTTCGTGCTCGCTCATGAACATCCGGCGCACGGCCACCGGTGCAAACTGGAAGAGCAGGCGCCAGGAGATGCTGGGGGTAATCAGGAGGTCGAAGATGCGCTGCCTCGTCTCCCCCGCCGTGTGCCTCGCCGTCGCCTCCTGCACGACGCAACAGCCGTCACTCCAAACAGACACATGCTTCACACACGATCTGCTGCCCCATTTGCCGATGCATGCCGGGCGTTCCGCAGCTGAAGAGACTCCCGCTACGTGGATGCAACACCATGCATGCGACGGCTGAGATGGCGGTGGAGGTGCTGGTTGGCGTGAGCGGGCAGACTGCCCGTCGGGGTGCCCACGCCATCGATCGCGGCCAGGAGGACTCCGAGACACCACACACGTTCAGATACCAGACACCACACACGTACAGATCCCTGCGCCGCTGCCGGGCTGCAGCGGTGCGGCCGCCCAAGACGATCTGCAGCACCGCACACATGCATGCAGTAGCACCGTCCCTGTAGCTACAGCAGGGCGGCGGCGGCGCATGCGAGCTGTGCCGGACCTGTGGCGGGGGCTCATGGAGTGCAGCAGTGAGGAAGTGCAGCAGGACTTCCATTGCGACCTTCATCGCCATGTCCAGCTGCGCCCAGCACATCTCCGCGCCCTCTGTCTCTCGTGCGTGCAGCTCCTCCACAGGCGGCTCTGCCGCGGGCGCCAGGGTTTGTTCCGGGGTGCTACTGCAGCCGCTGGCCCCCGCCTGGGTCTCCTCCCCTGTGGACCCCCCTGCAGCTTTGGCGGTGATGTCATCGAGCGTGTCCTGCACCACCCGGATCGCTTGCACGCACACGCGGCGCCACACGGCGTGCGGCAGCGACGCGCGGTATCGGCGCAGCAGCGGCGGCAGCAATGCGGCGATCGCGTCGTGTAGCGGGCACGTCTCGGCGAGGCCGCAGCGCAGCACGAGGTGCCGGCACGCGGCAGCGTCTGGGAGCGGCATCACGCGCTGCGGCTCCTCTACCGTTGCGCGTCTGGGGGTTGCGCATCCGGCGCCGGTCTCCGCCGAGACGCCGGCGCCTGCAGAATCTTCTAGAAGGAGCTCATGCTCACGCACGAGGAAAGTCGCCTCGACCGAGATCGCGAGGTAGGCGACCGTCATCGAGAGGCAGCACGGGGCGGAGGTGACGCCGGCGGAATGGGAGAGCGGGCGAGGGGCGGGGGCGGAGGCGGCGGCACTGGGCGCTGCGGCCGGCGAGACGTTGAAAGGCAGTTGTACCAGGAAGCAGATGTCTGAGGGGTGGCACGCGAGGCGGTCGGACGTGGCGCGGAGGAACGACTGCAGCGCCTCGGTGACGCTGTGGGGGTCGCAGGGGCTTCGCAGGGGCCCAGGGGGCATGTGCATGGCGACATCGGCGTACGAGATGGGGCAGCAGTGTGGGAACGCGGCGGGCGGGCGGGGTGGCGTCAGGGCGTCGCCGAAGATGCTGTAGCGGCGAACAGTGCTGCGGACTAGGGGGGCGGCTTTGGGCAGGGGTGGTGGGGGGAGGGGGCGCGGGGGTGGGGCATCCGCGGCGGCGCTGATGCGGCCTAGCAGTGCGCTGCGGGTGTTCCGGAGCCGGCGCGCCTCGGTCAGCATGTGGGAGAGCCTGCTCTGGCGGTCCTGGATGTTGTGCTCCAGCTCCTGCCGCTGCTTCTGCATGAGGCGGGTGGCTGTGTTAATCGCTTAAGCGGACCGCCAGGGCGGGACACGACCGCCCGTAAATAATATTGACAGTGCTCGTATTGCACATGCGGAAAGGCTGGCCCGGCAGCGCATGCGGTGCACATTGACATGGTGGAGTTTGCAGCGGGGCTGAAGATTTCATATCATGTGAAGCACATGTGATGGACCTGGCAGTGTATGTGCAAGGGCCAGCAGGACAGGTGAATGGTGGCATGGCAGTCCAAGCATGCTTGCACAGCGATGTAGTTTGGGGCATGTGCCTTACACTTCTCTCGGTACCGGGCCTGCCCGCGACGGTTCTTGGCGCGCAGCTTCTCAAGCTTGGGGTCTACTGGCGTCTGCAGCCCGTTGAGGACTACGGCGTGGGGCGAGTGGCCGAGGTGCGCTGCAGCTTGGCCCAGCTCTTGCGCCGGTGCAAGAGCTCCGACACTGCTGTGCGAAAGGGTGGGGACGACAATATCGCAAGCAAAATCTACGCCAGGAGAAGGCATACTTGCATCTGGTATGCTGGTGAGGGGATCGTCTACGAAGTCAGCGAGAAACTGTGCAAAATCGTCCTGCAGCAGTTCACATTGGTCCAGCAATTGCTCGTTCATTGAAGATACGCGCTGGTCGAAACTGAAGGCAACAGGAATCTCAAAATTCAACATGTAGGTTTCGTCCTGTGTGATTGGCAACGTCAAAGCATGCCATCGATGACTTGGTGCCGAGCGATGACGAGGAGGGCGGAACGGGCGCATCACAACTACCAGCGCAGCTAGCGAAGAGATGCTGTTGTTTCTGCTGCTCTCCGACCGCATGCGGACGTCGCTGCATGCAAGTAGTGCCCTCTTTGCATGCCTTGAATGCCTGGTATAGCGATGGTTTATGCTCAATTGTGATCATCCTGGCATAACGCGGGAACTGCGATGCACTGGTGCACAACGTGCACCACTGTTCACCAGCTCCTCTGTCACCTTGCTGCTCCTTGACATATATCATCGTTAGCGGCCCACATATGCATTGAAGCAGACATCAAGCATACTGCGACGGCGACGATGAGGGAACGCACGTGCTGTATCCCTATCAGCTCAGGCTAAACGCATTCCAATAATGTTGTGTGCAAATCAGCGCAAGGCGTGTTTGTGGATGTATACGGCCGTTGAAATACACGTTGGCTGGGTTGACATCGCAAACCACTGCCACTTCGTCTGTTCCACTTCTGCGGGGCTCCGGGTTATTTTTACACGCTGACGGCAGCACGTTATGACTATCATGACCAGTACTGTTCCACTACGGATCTTCAATGCGTCGGGAGATTGCAGTCTTGTCGCCGTGGCCAGACATTTACGGGTCTTCGGTGGCCCCGATCCCATGACCGGTGCCGCAGTCGTTGCCTATGTCTTGGACTGTTCTCTAGACATTCACGATAACCATGAATCATGTGATGCTGTATATATTGAAGTGACTTCATAACCATCGATTGTCGAGTGGGTGTGTGTGTCCCAGCGAACCTATGTGCGGGATAGCTATGTTCTGAAGATCCAAAAAGACACTTGTTGCTAAAGCATAAATCAGGAACTTAGTTCGGCGTATGCGGCGTGAGGGTCCAGCAGCCATATGTCTTCACTGCATTCCATGCGTTGCCACCGCAGCAGGCTGGGATTTTGCTGGACAATGTGATTGAAACACTTGTCTTGTTCTCTAAATATCCTCTGACTTGCACTTGCATACCGCGTTCCTGCATCAATGCTGAAAGCGTCAGCTTTGGCTTCCTGCCAGGTCGACCTAATGCTGCCCTCAGCAAAGCTGCGCTGCCAATATCACTGCAAGCACGGCCCACTCGAAGTCAATGTGATCAGTGTCAGTGGTCGAGCTGACCAGCCCAGGATGACTTCGCATATCTACCATATTTTGCTCACCATTGATGCCAGATCAGTGCAGAAGGGATCGGATGCATGCAGGTATGGTCAGACTCCCACTGTGGCATTGTCCGTGGCATCTTGAGGGCTGGAACGGCAGCAACTGACCGGAAACCAGCATTGTCGTCAGTTTCTGTCTGGCGTGTATATGCTGTGGGTGTATAGCGGGCCATGCTGCTGGCACTGTTATTTTACTTTCATCTAGAGTAGATCTACTCTATAGATCTATCTATAGATCTCGAGAGTGCCATCGTGGGCGAATTGCATCAATGCAATCAGGCCGAAGGAAGATTTAGATCTGAAAAACGTAGGGCTCACTCGTATGAGTTGTTGTCTGGCTGATGGTTTAGAAGGACGTTGTCGGAGAGGCAAATAGTGCTACAGGACACACAGAGAAACAAAGCACGACCAATGCACGTCACAGTTGTCACCCCACACCGAACAAAGCAATGGCATCGAAGGCAACGCCAAGCTGATTCAGAACGAAGCTGTCAAATTACTTTCGATCGGATGAGCCATCAGCTATGTTGCAGTTCATGGTTTTTCCCAACGCTGCATGAGCAGATGACATTAGCTGCCATAGAGCAGATGGCATCTTATCTGTACCTGACAGATTCGTTGACCAAGTTCGGATCTGTTCAGGCTGATACCAGATCTCCACACAGTTTCTCAAGATCCATGGGCTGCCATGGCATGGTGTCACAGATTTGGGCTTGTCTGCAGCATGAAACAGATCCCCAGCCAAAGATGACTACCGATCTTGATGTGCTATTTCGTGCATGGTGACTACTGCCTGACCTCGTGCTGTAAGCTTGGTTTTTGAAGCAGAGGCCACCCACCACAAGTGCTGGGTCTGCACCAGTTCGCCAAATGCATCTAGTAGCTGCACTTCCATTGAGGAAAAAGCTTCTTGCAGGATGTGGCAACAGCTTCTTACAGGATGTTCAGCACCTGCGTACGTCTCAGTGGCCGACAGGATGTGCAACGCATCTGGGCTTGTCTGCATCTGGCTGGCATGGCATTCTGTAGACTTGCAATCAGGCAGGAAGAGCCTACTCAGATGGTGCCCCGGCCTGGTTCGGAACTGCTGCATTCGAAGACACCTCACACCATGAATGTACCTCACACATCATGTCAATACGTTGTGTCAATATACTGTAAAGTCCAGTCAGGCAACTGTCATGTTGCTCTATTCCCCCAAAGTCATTCCACATCATTCTGCATCCACTCCCATCCTTGATCAGCAGTGACACCCAGCAGCAAAGCAGGCTCCAGAAGCCGCTGTGATGATTGGTCATCCTTGCCTTGTGCCCATGACGTGAAGCGGTTTAATAAACTGGAGTCACGTCTCTCAACAAGTTGTAGCTTGCAGGCTGCACAACAAGCTGGCAGGCTGTGGTCTGCTTATGTCAAATTTGAGACATCTGCTATCCAACCTCTTGTGATTCCACTGAGCTCAGGCCTGTCTGTGTAAAGCAGATTTGACTACAGGTCTGTTGACAAGTGTCGCAATAATTGTTGGATGCCCGCAGCCCTGTCCTGGCCACTTGGAATACGCCCACAATCCACAATGAACCGCCCACCCACAATCATCCACCTTGACAGTGGCTCCAGGATGAGGTTACATGGGGGAGACAGGTACTGTGCCATAAGTTTCGGAATGATGGAGTGTCTGGAGCAGGCAACCTTGCATGGCACTGGTGTGCTTCTGATGCAGTGCTGCAGCACTGTCAGCTTGATGCAGCAGACCAAATGTAAGATGAGGTCACATGAGCGAAAATTTAGTCTTCCATGACACACTGACCACTGCTGGGATGGACCGATCCCACGACGTCTTTCTCTTTCCTTTTCATGAGATGTCTCAGGCGGGCGACAAACATTGAAATTGGGTGTATACGCAGCCCAGATTGACTCGACATTCCTCACCTGTACAGTCAAGTAGACCTGGGCCTGCACGCATGGCCCAAGGACAGAGGCAGCGTCATTCTACAATAGTCACCCAGCAGTACTGACTGCGGAGAGGCCATACTGACCTAGGAGAGGCATCTTCGACGCGACGCAACCCCCCAACCCAACCCTCCCAACATGCCTAGACCCACCCCCCCCAACCCACCCCCCCAACATGAACACCCTGGACCAAGCTCGAGTTCACTTGACACTGCGATGTGATGCCATTGATCTGATGTCAGCAATCGAGCGTACACTCCCAGGCAACGCCTGTAGCCCGGACACAGGCCAGACTCAGGCCAGCACCGAAGACGGCAGCACCTCAGACCTCTCAAGAACGGCACAGCACACAGCGCAGCACGCCGCCCTCGCACCCTCCGACGTTCAACGTTGCACACGCAAGGGCAGGCCGACCCCGCTTCAGGCAGGTGTGATGCCAGCTTTGGCTTCATTCAGAGCTTTATGAGAGAAGAATGAATGAATGCACCCATCTGACACCACAGGCGGTGCACAGGAGGCCTCGTAAATGGCGGCGGCACTGGCGCCCGCTGTTCGAATGCGCACACAAGCTGGGGTCGTGGGCAGGGCTCTACAGGCCGGTTTTTCCTGATCGGGAAAACCGAAGCCATACCCCTTTTTGGGTCGGGCTGGCCCCGGCAAGTAGCCTGTTGGATGTCGGGTTGCCTGCCGACCTCCTCAGGTTCTGTCGGGGGTGTCAAAAACAATTTTCGGGTGATTTGCATTAGTATTTAGTATTAGCTTTCTGCAGCCAATTTCTTCGAACAGCTGGCTTCGTTGCTGCCATGGTCGGCTGATGCAGAAGTTTCGATCCTTGGCGTCAAGGATTCCGAACCGGTCGACCAATGAACCCGAACGGATGCAAGGTCATTTTCGCAATGCGCAAGCAGCAAGCAACATTATTGTGACTAAACTGGTGAATACTCTTTCATTGCAATATGTATCCGGTGCCTTCAGGCCCGACAAGCTGTCGGCGTTTGTCGGGGATCCCGAAAAGCACCATTGGCAGCCGGCGGGCATGCCCGCCGGCACCCCCCTGGCTTGCCGGGAAAACCGACGGCTCGCTTCGCTCACCGTCGGTTTTTTTGCCCTTTTTCATTTTTTTGTCGGGAAACCGATCGGGATGTAGAGCCCTGGTCGTGGGAGGCTGCAGTCTGCCCGCCCATGGCCAGCACCCTGGAGGTGGAGGAGCAGGTCTGGACATGCAGACCTAACGATCCCCTGCACCGCTGCACAAACCCGGCCGTCATCCATGAGCGGCCTCATCCACGAGGCCTTGCTGCAGCTCCCGCTTCTGCGCAGGCCTTTTTGGCAGCATCCTCATGGAAGAGCCTGCCATGGAGCACTGAAGGAAAACAGTGGGGGGGTGAGGCGAGCATACGCGGTCGCCACACGTAACGGCTTTTGGAGCTCAAGTGGCTACGGGCGGATTTTGCGGACGGATTGAGAGGGGATTGCGTTTGCATGTGTTGGTGGATGCAGGGCGCGCCTACAGACACATTTAAATTGTGTCATCTGTGTTATCCTCGGGAGCATGCACTTGGGCACGCTAGCCAGCCATCACGAGGCGGCAGCGGCTGCGCAGGATGTCCGGTTCCCCGACCGGGGCCTTCTTGTCGGCGCTCCCGGTCGGCCCTCTGACCAAGGCCGGTGGCATGTACGGCACGTTAACAATTGTGTGGCACCTTATGGGGCTCCAGGTCCCATCGCCCGCCACTACAAGAACGAATTGTGGACCCGGGTCGGGTCCGGGTAGCTGGAGGAGTGCCGGGACATCGCCGTTCGGCCTTTGGGCATGCGCACGCCTGCGGGCTGGACGTCGACGTAGCTAGGGCACAGGTGTTGCCGCAGAGCCAGACCGCGCCATATGGTCTGCGGGCGGGGGTCCACTCCGGTGTCAGGCAGAGCCCAGACGTGCCACGGCCTGGCTCGTACGTGCCTTGCGCCTGGTGCCAACGGCATCGCCTCCCTGCCGTCTGCCGTGGGGCCGCTCTACCACGCCCTTGCAATTGCAATGACGTGCACACAGGGTTCCGCGGCAAAGGCGCCGTGGAGAAGATCCTCGAGATGTCCGTTCGAATCGCCACGGGGAGTATGCATGTTCACAAGCTTAAGGCTGCCGGTGTGGTGGTCACGCAGGGGCGATGCTGTGAACATCGAGGTCATGATTCCGGCAGCGAGCGACTATAGTGGGCGGATCCGTTCTCGCGAGAACGGGCAGCGGGACCACGCAGACGTCCGTTCTGGTGCAACTTGTGCTAGCTAGACTCTTGTGCTACCTAGACTCGACAGCAAATCTGGTGTAACGCGCAGGTGATGGTCACACGTGTTACAAAAGAGTGAACGGGAGAAAACAAACACTGATGGTCACACGTGTACTTGTTGACAAGGATCCGGGTCCTGATTCAGTACTCTCTTGTAATACAGGATCCGGATGATCGACGTCATGATACCGGCACGCTGGCCAGCACGCTTCACGCGTGCACATATCTCAAGATATAAGTCGCCATATGATATCGACGCAACACCGTGTGGAGGGGTTGACCTTTTGGTCCCAGATGGTGTCCTGCTGCTGCTGTAGCGTGAGTCGAGCGGGGAGACTCGGCCGCGGAGTCCATCCACGGCATATCTCGAGATACATGATGTCCGGAGGCGTGCATTTCGCTCGGTATAATCGCGCCGTCATGCGCGCAGACATATATGGCGTGCACCAAGCGGAGATAATATGTTGTGATTACCTATATCATATGTATAGGTGTGGTGTAGGCAAAAAATAATTCCGTGGTGGCCAGAATCCGTGATTCGGCAGTTCGTGCTGTCTGTGTTTTGCAAAACAGCAGTCAGCACGCCGTGTTTCAGTCACACCGAGAACATATCTATACTCTCGCGACATGCGCACAATGTTCGCCCGTCGACGTCTGGTCAACATGTGCATGCAGCTGGACGATCGAGTGTGCCGATAAACGAGTATATTGATAACCGGAATTAGACACACACACAACACATGTACATCACATCTCTCCCGAATCAACGCACGCACGTCCGGTCAACATGCATCTTGAAACATACGGTTTACCACCGAGGTGATCGCAAGTTGCAATGACCGTGGTGGCGAGAATCCGTGATTCGGCAGTCCGTGCGACGGCGCCAGCTGGCCGTCCTGCGATCCTCCTGCTAGTCTGCTTCCAACAGGCTGCAGTATCTCCTGGCACAATCCTCTGGCACCGCTGCGATATCAGGATCTGCATTGCTCGGCGCCGCGGCGGTCTCTTCCACAGGCACGTTCGCGATGCAACGATGGGCCCCTCGGCGGGCATGCACGGATATCATATGCACCCATGCATGAACGAATTGGCGAATCAAGCTTGGAAGGCGCCAGCTGCGCTGCAAGACGCAAGAGCAACATGCAGCTCGACTGACTGGCGCGCCGAGGTTGGCCGAGGCCTTGCGTGCTGTGAGCTGCCTTGAGGATTACTATTGGAACATTTTAAACCGCAAGAGTCGCGCATGCATTGCGTGCGCCGGCCGGCCCGGGCATAGCTATGCGGCCGGGCAGCATCGCAACACGGCAGCGCCCACAGCAGTTGCGCATGCGGAACCGGCTGGTGCGCTAAGCAGCCTGCATAATAGGGGGGGGCCGAGGTGTGAAGATCCAGTGACTGGCCGGTATACCACACCGCACAGTGGCGCTTCGCGACGTGCAACTGTTGCAACGAGCCACTGCCGCACTGCATGCAGCTGCACCGGTACCGTGGCGCAGCGGTCGTATATACGCTTGGCGGATATATCACTGGAGAGCCCTGCACTGCAGAGCACTGGACTAAAAGGACTGAGAGATAATGACACTTCACACGTCGTTTCATGCCGTCACGTGCACGATCGAGCACAGAAGTGTGAGGAGGACAACAGGGAAACGGGTAGCACCGCGGCCGCTTGCCGTCAGTGACCGGCGTGCAGCACAAAAACAGGATCACTGATGTGCACGTGACGCATGCTGGACGCGACCGGCCATGCATATGTGCGCACATATGCGCTGCAGTTTTCTGCTTGTGCTGACCGTGGCGTGGGTGCGTTGTGCTTGGTTGGTGGACCCTTGCAGTTGACCTGTCGACGTCCATGGCCAGGACATAATTGACGGGCTCGCCGAATTCACGCCTTGCCGGCTTTTTGTCCTTGTGCACGCAGCCCGGCCAGGCCACGGTGACCCTATCAGCTGATTAGCTTGCTTATGCAGAACATATGTTCGATATCGATCCCACTTCTGCGCACAGCCGTGCGGCGCATCGCATCCACGTGAAGTCGAGAGGTCAACTCTTACATACATCACTCTCATGCAGCTCTGCATATGCAGACATGCACAACCCCATGCCCACGCACAAACCCTGCCCTCGCCCTCGGCCATCACAACTCATGCATGACAAGGCCAGATGCAGTAGCATGTCACGAAATGTCAGTGCTTCCAGTCCACCGAACGCCGCAGCTGCCTGCAGCACCAGGGAATTCCCTATTAATGAGTGCATATCCCTCGAAGGCTGCATGATGGTGGGCCTGGGTATGGACTTAAATGCTGGCAGATTTCAATCACCTCGTGCGGGAACCATCACGATGGCCAGCAGCAGAATCGCAGCAGCTGAAGCACACAGTCAGGCCCCGGGGTTGCCTGCTTCGGGGAGGTGTGGTTGCGTGGCTGCGGTGCGCCAGGTGTTCTGCGGCAAATAGTGCACACGGTAGGTATTGTATGGCAGGGTCGTGCTGTGTCCCTGCGTTCGTGCGATGCCTGCGCGGTGCTACCGCGGTGCTACGTAGGTACCCCCGTGTTATTTTCCCCGACGGTTATACACCACGCCACCCTCGCTAGCTTGCAGTCTCAACAAAACTCAAAGCGAAAGCATCAGGGCCACCACAGAGACACACTAAATCGATTGTTGGTTATCAGTTAGGACATCGTGGCCTTCGCGGCGTGATTGCGACTCGGTGGCTGCGACTCAATGCAGATGTGGCATTGGACGACCGTTTATGGACAGCACTCCTCGAAACTCCGTCGTAACTTTGCACAGCTACGTTTTAACACATATCTGAGCTTTTCGTGATGTATCTGGGGCCCACACAACTCGACCTGTTGGGTCGGGTGCCTCGACCTGCCACAAGTTCACGTCAGATACTCAATTTGTTGAAAGCTTGTCCTGTCAACGCCAATAGACGATAGCACTGGTGCATCAATCGTAGCGGGACAAATGGCATTTGTAAGGTGTGCTGAACATTGCTACAGACGATGGCCAGCCCACAGCACTTACACTCTTTAACACTTCTAAATACTGGACATAAAATTCTGTATCCCATTTGTCAGTAAATACACCATGTCGTCCATCTCGACGCCCTGAGATTCGATTGTATCGGCAGCATCGTCGGCTATGATGGGCTGAAGAGGTGGCCTTGCACAGCTCAACGGGGCCTCGCGCACTGCAGCTGCGTTCTCCTTCTCCAAAACTTTATCCACCCACTTTGCTGAACGCTCATCGAATGTACTAGCTGTCTTCTTTGTGTCTGCTTTGATCTTCCTGCTGGTCTTGACAAACTTGGCACCCGAAGTAGGTCGAACACAATGGTTAGCCTCGACTGCATTCGATGATGTTTGTGGTCTGCTGCGCTTTCCAGCACAGTCATCTCTTCTCTGCAAAGCAGTTTTATGCCTTGTCACCTGTGGAACGTAACTCTGCACACAGTGGCCTTCTCGTGCAGCAATGTGGCCTGTAGCTACCACACTAGACCTCCGCGAGTGATGAAGGGCTTGCTTGAGCTCGGCCAAAACTGTTGTGAAGCTGCCGTAAATCCTCCTGCGGAGGTGCGCAGGGAGGTCACGATCACTGAACTGTTCAATAATCTCCTGTGCACCAGCCATCAGCTCTGAACCTCTCCTGTCTTGCTCGATCTTAGAAGGCGTTCGCTTTTCAGTGATCACTGCAGCGCTACTGACAGCAATGCCTTCAGTGTCGCAAGCAGCAGTTCCTGATCCTGCAGCTGCTTTGCAAGGCGTTCTTTGGGACGGTGCACACGTAAGCACTTCACAATCTTTTGCCTTTTCACCAGCCTGTGGCGTTTGCATCATACTCAGCGCTCGCACAAGTGGTGCGATTCCACCCTTGCCAAGGTGACAGTGTCCCATTGCTCCGAAGTTAGAACCAGCATGCTTGACGCACATGTTCAAGAATGCATCTGTGTTCTTCTGAGCGACTTCTGGAAACATAGTAGCGAGCGCCAACATGTGGTGGACACAGAAGAGCTGCTGGCGGCCTGCATCGCAACTACAGCAGTTGTGGTCCTCATCACAAGCAGTGAGCATGTACTGCTTGCCCTGCACAGTGACACGAGCACTTGTTGAGTTCGTATGCTCATGAGTCAGCTCCACAAGCGACGTCGTCTGCATGCAATGCAGCTCCAGAATCTTTTTTACATCTGTAGCTATCTCAAGCAGTGCTTCCTCACGTTTATGATTGCGAACCAAGCCTGCACACACATGGACAGTGACATACTGCATTTGCAGCAGGTTGACCTGTTGTGGCACATGGCACTTCATGCGCACCAGCTGCGAGTAGTGCTCTGGAGTTGTAGTAGTTTGGCATGATGGTCGAAAACAGGTGGAGAATGAGCTGGTCCACTCGGAACAGATGTTTTCGACCGGTGACTCGGTCTAGCACACTCTTGGCGGAAGAGTTGAAGCCTTCACATACTCCAGTGGTCCTTTGTGCGGCGAAGCAAGTGAATGTGCATACACTCACCACCCACTTTCCTGCATACTCGGGTGCTTTCAGGATGCAGGGCCTTTGGCATGCTACAGATGTCAGTGAAGCGGCAAACTTACTGAGTTTTGGCTGCCATTGCTTCTTGACGTACTGCACGGCTCCAGGCTGTGTTTCAGACCACCTGCAAATACCTCTGAGCTGATCTAGAAGTAGCGCCTCACACAAGTGACACATCTTGAGGATGCGCCTACCTTGTGCACCATTCATCAAGCATCTTTGATGCAAGCGCAAGCGTCTGCTCTTCAGTGTCGCAGGCTTTCATATACATGATGGCCACAAGTCCTTTCTCCATGGCGTGATAGGCTTCTGCTCTTTCTGCCGGCCTGCCCGATGTTTTGCCTTGCAATTGCTGCTGCAAAGCTGCTCGGACATGATAGAGACATAAGCCTTGTACAGCATACGGGAAGACAGAGCTGGCAGCTTTCTGATTAGCTGCTGAATCATCCGTCAGAATGGAGGCAGGCTGCAAATTGCTGCTTCCTTCTCCACCCTCGTTCAATACTTGTTTGAAAACTTGAAGCACCTTCTCGAAACTTGCTGCGTCCTCATGCATCATAATGGCGAAACAGACAGGCAGCCCTTTGCCCCGCTCATCGACTGCAAGCATCACGAGCAAAGAAAACCCATATCTGTTGGTTCCAAAAGTGGTGTCCATCACAAGGACTCGACCAGGAACGAATTCCCTTGCCCATTTCATCATCTGATCATTTGCTAGGATAATGAGGCAGTCCTGCTCATTGTTGATCACCGGCTCTGCAAGAAAAATCCTTGGCTCGGAGCTGCCGTCCTGTCCATACTGCAAGGAGTCAAATTCTCAGTGATGAAAGATTGGAGTGGGCGAGTGAGTTATTCTTTGGACAGGCTTACCCTGATGGTCACAGAAATGGCATCCTCGGGATTCTTTTTAAACATAGCTGTCGCTATCTGCCTGCGCAAATTTGCAAGGAACGTGTTGTCGATCGTAGCGTCCTTTACGAAGGGTGTCTGCACAAGTTGTGACATCAACGTGTGAGGCTCTGCAGAAGGTAGTCCGGCTTCGGTTGCAAGCCGTTGCAGGTTGCCTGCACATGCGGAATCTTTCCAGTCCCATACATCAGACAGCTTAACCACACCATGTGATGTAGATCGCACTCTGCAGTATCAAAGGATTTGGTACTCCATCTGTGATTCTGGCAGCACAGAATGCTCTTGTTGCATCGCTGACCTTCAAAGGCTGGTGTGCACAGCCCTTTTCATTTGGATCACTACTGTGCTTCCCATGATTATGCAAGACGATATACAGATCATTGGGATGATTGCGAAACACCCGACAGTGCATGCTGTACCGGCAAGCACAACATGTGGCACCAGTGCCCCTAGCATCTTTCCCTACTCGAGTAGGACATTTTTTGCCAGATGCCTGGCCTGAGTTCGTAGCCAGTTTGGCAGCGTTTGCGCCAACCAGCCCCGCACTCTGCTTCAGTTTAGCTGATTTTTTCCCAGCACCCGAGAAATTGCAATTGAACATTTGATTCAATGTAATTTTTTTACTGGCCTGATCCTTCTCCTTATATAGCTTGCAACCTCCCCGTTTTTCCTCTGAGAGAACAAAATTCGCAGCCGTGTTGTTGACATCGTCACAGCGAAGACAAGCAGCGACGGCACCCCTGCGCGAATCCAGGGTCCAAACTATTTGATCATAAGTTGCGGACTCATAAGGCTGAGGTTCGAGGCGCAAATCGCGTACATCCCACGAGATGGACAGGTCCGGCAGTACATTCGAATTTGGAAGCGCCATGGCATCTAAACGCATCTCGACTGAACGCAATGCCAACTGATTTGAAAAATGATGGATTTAGTGTGTTTCTGTGGTGGCCCTGATGCTTTCGCTTTGAGTTTTGTTGAGACTGCAAGCTGGCGAGGGTGGCGTGGTGTACAACCGTCGGGGAAAATAACATGGGGGCGTAGGTATACCTGCCTCTCCGACTTGGTCCATGCAAGACAGCACATGCTTGCATGACATACAGCAGCTGTGTCGGTGCGGAAGTCTGCTCTGTCGCTGACTCTACCGCACCAGCAGACAAGCCGTTGAAGACCTGTGTAGCTGTGGACAGCCCTGATCACGCCTCGCTCTAGCTGTCGGTCAACATGGGGCCCGCGTCGGGCGGCCGTCATGCTGCGACGCACGCCGTCACTCATGATCATGATGGGTTTGTGTGGCGCTGCAGTGTGCGGGAGACAGACTGTTCTGCAGGGAAAAGGCGACGAGGCAGAACGCACCGCCTCGGCAGTGTGGCGCTGTGTGCGGGAGACAGGTTTATCGTGCTGTGTTTGTTTAAACCGTCCGCTGTTCCGTAAGGAAGACCGTCACTCGTGGTGCGTGTTATGAGTGCATCTTTGTTCGGTCGACGGGGTATCTCTGGGGGAATGCTGTGGCAACCGGCCTTGTCCAGCTGAAAGTTGACGAGAGTGAAGTCCTGGACGTACTTCGTGTAAATTTACTCTGTCATTGAAGACGGCTGTCTTCAGTGGCTGTCACATTCGAGGCGTCTGATGACACACTGTGTCGCATGACTCGGACCCGAGACATGTGCGAGAACACGCGATGTAATCGTCCACCTGTTACTTGGCCACATGGTCGAACCGCCGCCTGCGTTCTGGCTGTTCCCAGCCACCGCATGAAACAGAACTTGCGAACAGTCCACGCGGTCCGGCATTGATGCGGCATCACCGCAAGACATCGACAGCCTTGTTGTATGTCCGTCCAGGCGTGGCCAGTAAAAGTCGTTTCTGCTCACAACAGGCGTCGATCCAGACTGCAAGGCGTCACTGTAATTCTTCGACCTGTGTCGAGAGCTTCAAGTAGCCGGCCATTGAAGCAGCCCTAGGTATTCTGGCGTCGCGATAAAGCTGCAGTACACTTATTAGCTGTAGTGCACGTATTCCGATGGCTCATTGATAGTTGCGAAAGGGCAGGACGGTCCTGCTGGAGGTGGGTGGTGAGCACAGATGGGGAATGCCTGCATCAAGGCGACGGGCACCGTCGACTTCGAAACTGAAATATTTGACAAGAGCTGGTTTTCAAAGTGTCTGCAACATGATCTTATTGCAGCGCAGTACACGAATGTGAAATCTGTCAACGTCGTGGATGGGTGCACGGTACGATTCTTGCTCTTACACAGCAATTATATTCACGACTGCCATACTGCGTGAAGTAGATGCTAACTAGAGTCTATGCAGTGCGGTTTGCTGTGTCGTCATAAATGTGATCAAACCGATGTCCAGTTTCCTGGGATCCTTCGTCTCCGCGCTGCTGTCTCCTGTTCGTCTGAACGTAAGCCATTTATATACCTCGTGTATGTCTGCAACAATCGCATGCGCAGCAGTGCTATGATTGAAGTTGCGCGCCGAACTCAATGTGGACTTCCAGTGACCTCGGCCGACACAGAACTCTGGAAGCAACACCTGCATTTATCGCTGGCTCTCTGTGGCCCGTGCTTGTGGCAAATCTCTTCTGCGACGAGCTTGCGTGTGGCGGGCAATCCTTCGTGCGCGTTCGCTCAGTTGTGAATGTACCACACGGATTAATTGTGCTGTGTTTCCGGAGAAAGAACGATTTCCACATACTCCATGCACATTGGGACTGCATTTTTGCGAATGTGACTGTTGTTAGACTGACGTCTACGCCTGTTTTGCAGACGGCAATAGCTCGGCGAGCTTCAACAGAAGGTCCCTCCCGAAAGGTGTTCATCAAATGCCACATCAACCTGGATGCATTATGCTTTGATTCTGTACGCGCAAGGCTGGAGGTGGACCTCCTGAACAAGCTGAGCCGTGATGTAATTCTGTCACCTCATCTGCCGCGGCTGGAGCGCACCACCTGGCTCGACTCACATGCTCAGAACTCCCGCAGCATGCCCATGGGTGAGTGTCGCTCGGGTGATCATGGCAAAATCAGCGCGGGAGGCCAAGCTGTCACGTCTCACATCCTGCTGCTCGAGTTCGAACGCAGTTCAGGAAATCTGCTGTCACAGCAAGTCGACGAAGTGCGATCCCACGTTACAGCCATCTGCTGCACTTGATTGTATGTACTTGTAATGTGCGAGCTGCACGGCGTCACTGTGCCAGCGCTGGGCGTGGGCGGTGAAAGTGCCGGTCGCTCGTAACTCTCTAATGATTCCAGGGCTTACGGCTTTCAGAACGTCAAGCCGCTGAAATGGCGTCTCAGCTCCTTCGAATCATCAGCGCCATGCACGCGAATCAAGTCTGCCACGGTCACATCGGTGGATCATCACTTGTGCTGACGGATGGCGCTCCCAGCTCTCGACCAGCGCGTCCTCCGTTAAAAGTCATCCCTAGTGACCCGCTGCCTCCAGCAGCGGCTCCGCCTGGCCATTTCTCAACTCTCAGCCCACCAACCTCTGGCCTCTCTACTACAGAAGAAAGCGATTGCGAATCTGCTGATGGCATGTCGTCATGGCTGCTGCCAGGTTACCCACAAGCAGTTGACCACCATGATGTGCGCAAGGCTCAGAATTCAGCGGCGCACCATCACACCCCCGGGTCACCCAGCGAAGCGCTACTGCGCGCGTCTACTTCTGACATCCGCACACCTCCGCGCCGCTGTGAAGGCGGCGCTGTGTCCGAGGCGACCCCGGTGGGCGAGGGCCGCGACAGGCGCCACAGCGCCACTCGCCCATCCCCTGCGAGCAGAAGGAAACGCCAGCCGCCCCCTACCCGCAACACCCTCAGCGTCAACGAGACCTTTGAGGGCCTCGCCTCTGCCAGCGTCATGAGTGCAATCAGCACACGCATGGTCATCCCGATCCGCTCCATGCGCCACGAGATCGAGCAACGGTCGGTCTCCGATAGCGCTGCCTCGCAGTCCATGTCTGTCGACCTTCAACCGCCTGCAGTGCAGCCCTCCACAGGCTCTGCGCCTGCGGAGCCCCGCCCGCGCAGCACGCTCCTCTCGGTGGCCGGCCCGGTCGCCGAGGGGGCCGACGGGGGTGCTCTCGGCGGTACCAGCTCCATCAGCTGGGATGCACAGGTCTCGGACATAATCGATCAGCAACTCGACATGTTTGCCCCGGCGTCGGCCGCCCTCGGCCTGATGCCGTCGATCGCGAATGAGCCCGGCATGTACAAGGCAGCGGCGTCTGCGTTCGAGGACGGCTGCGACAAGCCGGGCACGCAGAATGATGACAGCGACGCCCAGATGAACACCCGCTGGTCGTTCGAGGCGGACGTGGCGGCGGAGGTGGACGAGGCGGAGATTGCACGGGTGTTCGGTGAAGACACGGTGAAGCCGATGCCGCCGCCGCCGGTGCGGACGACGAGTCGAGCCAGCAGCAGCAAGCCGCCCCGCAAGGCGCCGACGCGGGCGCACGTGCAGTCGAGCGCCGCACGGCGGCAGCTGTACGACGCGGTGATGGAGGCTGGGGCGGAGAAGTACGGCGGCGGTCGTGGCACTGCGACCCGTGCGCCCAGCGGCACGTGCAAGCGCTGTGCCGAAATGGGGCAGGCTTGCGCGGACTGCCAGCTTCGTGGCGCAAACCAGAGGATATCCCGCGCCCGGGACCGGCGGGTGCAGCCGGAGCCCGCAGCCGCTGGCAAGCGGCGGGCGGGGGAGCCAGGCGGCGGCACCGGGGCCCGGAAGGCTGCCCCGCGGCCGGTGACTGACGAGTCGGGTGTGCACGTCATGCTGCACCTGCATGGCGCCTCAGAGATGCCGGCGGTGGGGGGCGCGAGGTTGTTTGCGATCCACAAGGACGTTGCGGCCGCCGGCGCGGCGCTGCTGCTGGCGGTGACGGGCGAAGATATGGACGTGTACCACTTGCAGCGCGCTCTGGAGACAAAGCGCCCGCTGAGTCGCAAGCTGGCGTGGACGATGCTCAGCGCTGAGGCACGGGACTTCATGGAGGGCCTTCTCGGGGAGCGCATCGGCCTGGAGGACGCGTACAGGGTACGGCCCCGCCATACCGAGGCTCCCCTGCCATACCGATCCTTGCGATCACCAATCGTACATCATCCCTCCTCACACGTTTTGTCTGCATCAGAGGCACATTTCTGTATTGGGCAGGCTTCAGCCATGCGACGCTGTACGATGCACAACAGAAGCCCCTTTATGGTGTTCATGTCCTGCTGCGTTTGGGCGCTGTGGCATGTGGTTTCCTCAATGCATGTGGTGTGGGGCTCTGGGATGTCATTATCTTGCGACAGTTCTGCGTGCATGCAGCACCCATGGATGCGCCAGCACTTCCGGCGCGCCCAGGTGAGCCCGGAGCGAGTGAAGCGCGCGCCGCGCAAGCCGGCGCCGAAGCACCCCCAGGCCGTCATAGCACCGGAGCCAACACTCAAGAGCGCGCGCCGCAAGTCGCCGCTCTCTGTCGCTTCCTCCGCGCACCCTTCCTCCCCACTCACCATCCAGCCCGTGCGAAAGCCCTCCCCTGGCATGAAGGCCCAGCGCTCATCCTCCGGGCCGGCGTCGCCGCGGCTGCCGCGGCGTGAGTCCGGCGCCTCGATCGCGCAGTCGCGGAACCCATCCCACCAGAACCTCTCACGGCGCACCTCGCAGAACTCGCTGGTGCGGGAGCCGTCCCAGGGCGCCCCGGCGCGGGACCCAGCCCAGGGTGGCCTGTCGCGCAACCCCTCCCACGGCAACCTCGTCCGTGCAGAGTCTTCCGGCGGGTCAGCGCGCTTCCGCCGCTCGGACTCGATGTCGCTCATTGCGCCGCACCGCTCCGCGTCCGGCTCCGCGCCGACGCCGTCGCGCGTGCCGTCAGACTCTAACATCGCCACTCCCGCACTCGCGCAGCGCATCACGGAGGAGCGTGTGGACGACAGTGGCAAGCGGCACGTCGTGACGCGGTTCGTGCTGCCGCCGCGCGCGCCGTCCAACGCGGCGCAGCAGCTCAGCGCCGCAGCCTCAGAGGCGAGCGGCACGCCGCCGCCGGCATCCATGCAGAGCATGGACGCACTGCCGTCCGAGCGCTTCTCCGCGGCGGAACACTCCAGTGAGATGATATCTGGCGCCGGCAGCACCGCCTCCTCCGTCGGCCTGCTGAGCCAGCCGCTGCTACAGAACGGCGAGCGCTCAGACATGCTGCCCGCGCCGCAGGCGCAGATCCTGTGATGCACGATCCGTGCAGCATTCATGTTTTCAGGCCTCTGTGGCAGCCGGGGTCCGGGTGGGGCCGTCGGCGCGCGCACTCGGCTGGCAGATTCATGTGTTTCAGTGATGGGAGGTGTGGTTCCGTGGGCTACGCACCGCTCTGTAGAGTGTATACCAAGGGGCCTGCGGTGCGTGGACGTGCACAGACGGTGCTGGCTGGGCCGGTGACGCGGACCTGGCATGGTAGGTGGTCGCGGCGGCCTCGGCCCCATATGCACGGAGTGTTAGTGGGTGCGGGGGACGCGACTCCGTTGTTGATGGTATAATTTGTCGCAATAATCGGCTTGATGCCAGATCATAGTGAGCTTCGAATGGTGGTGATGGTGTTGATGGTGTCTGCCTGGGCAATGTGGCCCCTGGTGATGAGAATGTCCTGAGCATGGGGCTAGCTCTGCTTTTGTTGGAGGGGTATGTGAGCGTGCCTGCTACATCTGGTATTCGCGAATGGTAGCTGTCCAGGGGGGTTCTGTTGGACCAGGGTTCAGTAGGTGGGGTAGGATGTTCCGGGAGTTAGGCTGTGATGTGTGGGTGGAACTCACGAGGAGGAACAGGAAGTAGGCAGTGTGGGTGTCGGGTGACCGCAGTGCCTCTGGTGATGGGCACAGTTCATCAATACCGCTCAAGCGCTGTGAACTAGAATAATTCTGATAACCAGCGCCTGAAGGGGTGCATTGTCTCTCCAGATGGCGCAATGACTCTTGGCGTGTGACTGAGTCGTCTCGTTGACTGTAACAGCCACACGGATGAGCAGCCGAAGTGGATCAAGATGCAATGTCGACTTGCAGCTAGACCTTCGGCAGAGCTGCTGGAGCTTGAGATTCTTTATCGGTGAGGCTGTCCGACAGTTACATGCTCATGTGCGTGCTGAGCGCGCTGCGGTCCTGCTCCCGAGATAACCGTCTGGAATCCTTGTGCGTCACAACGTCACCCTCGACGTCGTTGAATTCGATGGCATCATCGAACATTCGACCAACCTCTGGAGTTGAATTGCCTGAGACGGTTGATCAATCGTGACGCGGTGTTACCTTTGCGCGATGTCACACCACATGCGTCTATCGTACGTAGGTGAGAGCTCTAGGGGCGACACCGGCGGCGTGATGATTGCGTTCGTAGGCCTGGTTGTCTGATTGACAGGTGCCTGACCAGGCATAGCCTATGCCACATAGGTTGCATATGCCGGAGCATGCATGCGGACGGAGTCGATGCAAACCGCAGCGCGAAGTATACTGTAGCGGCGCGAGACGCTCAAGCATGCAGAGACAGTTGCTGTTGGCCCCGTCGCGACATCATCATGCTGTCTTGACAACACCATCGTATCCGTAGTTACATGCATGGGTGGTTTCGATGGAGGCATGCATGCTGTGGCCGCGCGCAGCGTGCTGGCCCGGGTGGGCCGACGCCGAGGACCTCACGTCACCCACATGTGGCCGGAAACCGGAGCCATATGCATGCAGCCGTCGATGTCCGTCAGTCGAGTGCCCGACCGATTTGGTCCTGCATGCGATTTCGAATCCTGCATGTGATCTCGGACCAGACCCTTCAGGTCAAAGCCACACACGTCGTTCGCCGGACGGTACTAGTAGGCCTGTGTATCGATCGAGATCCTCGGCCATGCATGCATGGCCCAGCGCATATGGTTGCAATTACAAAAGAGTGAACGGGAGAAAACAAACAGCGCATATGGTCAGTGACCAGCTATAGCTCCTGACACCATCACTTTCAAAGGATCTCAGAACTCTCCGCAGACACAGCGCTGATCCACGTGGATGTCTGCAATGTTGTCCGTGTGTCGGGACGAGTGCGCTTCAGGTCGCTGAGCTCCGCGCGACGGGTGCCCGTCTGTGCTGCGACCGGCGCGCGTCTGTGCTGCGTACGCACACGTGGCCACGTGGCCGTGCACGAGTGGCCAAATTGCGCACGTCCGGCTGGTAACACTCGCACTGTTCGCGCGATATCTCGAGATTGCGTCGTAGTGAAGACGCCGCAAGGCTCACGTACGTCTGCCGGATTCAAACCTTAAGGATTCAAACCTTAAGCTTCGTGAGAAGGGCGCCCTCTCAGATCTGAACAGCACGCGGTGCCAGGGCCCTGCAGGGTTATCCGAGTTCTTTGTCATCCCAGTGATTACGGTGCCACAGTGCTGCATCAGAGCAAATATTACAGTAGTTATGACATGCACAGCTACGCCGCGAGGGATACTTAGGTGTACTGCAGTGTATGGCAGAGCCGGGTCGCTCACGACAATGAAATTTTGGTTATATTCTGCTGTGTCTGTGTCGGGAGCGAGATACGATCATATGGCATGCATGGACGCTCTTCTGCAGAACCTCTTGCGTCGCATGCATGGACACGTACACAGCCAGCGAGGCAGTGAAGTGCAGGTATGCATAGCTAGTGCAGCTATGCATGGCTGTGTTACAAGGACAAAGCAAGCGAGGCAGGTAGCACCGCAAGCAAGAACCAGGGGAACCGCAAACCACGCAGCAAGCCACACGAAGCGCACACCAAAACACCCATGCAACGGCAGCACCCGCGCCGGACACAGCCACACAGCTGCAGCCACACAGCCACACACACGCCCACGCCCACACGCCCACGCCCACACCCACACGCCCACCCCCCCCCCCAACCCCGCCCACCAGCCAGGCGCACGAGCCCCGGAAGCACAAGCAGCCAAGGCCGCCCAGCAAACAAACAGCGAGACCGCAACAACAACCCCCAGCCCCGGGAGGCCCCCGCCGCCCCCAGCACAACCCCCCAAGCCCAGCCCTCGCACCCCACCCCGCCCGCCCGCAAACCCACACCCGTAACCCCCAAGTCCAACCCAGCCCCGCAGCTATGCATGGCTGTGTCTACTACTGCGACACGATGTTGTACAGATCCGCATAGGTGCCCGGTCCCCGATCAGCAGTTTCGAAAGGCGAGTCTGCGCATGCTTTCGAACGTTCTCCTGATCATGACGAATTGATCAATATGTCAAAGCAATTGCTTTAAAAAAGGAACCCTTTAGCACCTCTAATAAGAGGTTATAAACAGAATTGACATTATAATAGTGAAGTAATAGATCATTTTCAAGATGATCAAATTGGAATTTACAGCTCTAATATCGAGGCGGCGCAACGCGATCGAGGCGTCGATCGAACATCATGACGCGCCGACACTGTGCAGCTGCATGCAGATACGTATCTCGACATACGTAGCATACGTAAGGCACACCATGGTGCACGGACGAACATGCACAGGCCGCGCGTGCATGCATGCCCGGCCAGTGCTCTACAAACCGCCGGTTTTCCCGCTGAAATAGACGTTTTTCCTGAAAATGCCGCCAAGGTTTTGAAAAGTCGACGGTTTACGCCGCTGAAAATGGGCTGTTACAGCAAAGGCCAGCGGGCGCAGCCCGCTGTGTCTCTGGCGTCTGAGCGGTCTTGCCCGCTGAAATGTTGCCCGCGAAGCGCGCGGGATTATTACAAAAGAGTGAACGGGAAGCGCGCGGGATGTGTTCACATAGATAATGCTGCGAGCACACGAGCGAGCGAAGCGAGCGATCTTGACGCGCAGCTGCACCTAGGTGCACAGTGTAGGAGAGATAATGCCAACTTCGTCTGCCCAAGTCGAGCGGGGCTTCTCTCTGCTCAAGCTGCTAATTGGTGACCGCCGCATATCGACGCATGTGGCCACCCTTCTCAAATACGTGTGAAACAAGCTATCACATACGAAGACTTGCGCGAGCAGCATTTTGATCCCACCAGGCCCATAGATGATAAGGAGGGTGCACTCACCATGATAGACATGTATGAGAAACTGGCGAAAGATTCAAATTGTGACCTCCTCGTCCGTAAGCTTGCTGAGGCAGTAGCCATATGCAGCCTGATGAGGCGTGGGACGCAGTTTTGTCTGATGTGCTTCCAGGTGCTGAAGGTGGTGAGGAGGTAGGTTATAGTGACAATTAATGATGATGAGCAGGACATTGAGCGTGATGAGTTAGAGCGCTTGCTGACCTTTGGTATGCAAGAGGGCGACTGAATGTGTATGTTGCTGTTGTTGCCCACACAAACAGGCCTTGGAGGTAAATGTATATGATTGCAAAGGTCATTCCTCACTACCTTCAGCAGACATATATGATTGAGAGCGCAGCGGGCCCGAAATATTTGTGGCATCCCTCCAGAAAAAAACAATTACGGCGGGACAGCCCTTCGAAATTTCAGCATACCAGCGGTGCTTGCCCTCTGAAAAATGGAAAAACTCAGCGGGAATCCCTCCATAAAATACAGGGGGTTGTAGAGCACTGTGCCCGGCTGTGCCACGCACCTGCACATGCCACGGCTTTCAACCTACAATTGAGTGTTAAGTAGCGCCGCGTTAACAGTGCCATCACAGAAGAGTAAAACGGTACAGGCGTCAGAAATACTGGAATATCACAGATGTGTACAGGGCCGGTGTTCATCATCACGTAAGGCGCGTATCGACATTAGGCCGACTGCAGAGCTAACACGGGAGTGAATTCAGCGAACGGGCGCGCTTCATACGGTGTACATACGGTACCAGATCAGTGCTCTTAGCTACAGCTGGGTTTTTTTCCTGGCGGGAAAACTGACGGCCCGCTCCGCTCGCCGTCGTCAATTTTCCAAATTTCGGCGGGAATACGATCGGTTTGCACCGCAAGACCCCTCGCGTCGTCGGGAAAACCGACGGCTCGCTTCGCTGGCCGTCGGTACTTCGCCCCTTTTCTCATAATTTGTCGGGAAACCGATCGGCATGTAGAGCCCTGGTAACCCGATACGACACGTGCGTTTACACGCAAGTGGCTTGCCGTAGGCTGACCAAACCAAGCGAGCGGGGCTTCAAACAATGCACACGCATGCATGATCAATACACTACGACCGTTGTGATGGCCACGATAAAACATTAATTGTTTCAAGCGAGATCCGTGAACAATGAATGACTCTGAAGCGGGTCTCGCAGCGTCTGCAGCCGCTTCAGCGGACCTGTCCGCAGAGGCTGCTAGCGCCGGTGTAGCAGACGTTAGCAGACGAAGGCTGGGGCTTGAGCAAGCACAGGAAATGATATTTGTGCTGATGGGCATGCCACCCGTGATCAGCGAGAAGTGGATGTGATTGTGGAGTGAAAGGTAGCAGAATGTGGTATTGTAGCATCTGCAGCACTAGAATGCCTGAAAACATGCTGCATTATTCTGCTTTTGCCTGCTTGAGCTCTGTAAGGCACAACAGTATGGCCATACGGCTATTCATATGGTTCATACGGCATCAACATCCTCATAAGCACACAGCAGTATTGTTTTTTCAATGATCATACACTTTTCGAACTACCTCCTCGTGAGCTACAAGAAGTACAATTAAGAGAATCAGCTCCTGTGCTCATACAAACCAACACGGATCCCCGTTACACACATTGATTGCAAACGAGAGACGCGCATGGTTGCAGTTTGTGTGCAAGCCGCTTGGAAGGTACCACCACCGCTGATGAGTGCTGGTTGGCATGTGCGATCTTGATGTGACGTTCAACATGAAGCTGCTTCGTACATGAATATTGTGCTGTGTTGATTTGAGCTCACTCTTCTGTTGAATGCCTTCTGTAACGCACCCCGGCCCGACAAGACAGGGACCTCGTGCCCTGCATCAAGCTGCAACCACCGCTCACGCGAGAAGGCCCACCCTGAAACACTTCTCAGCTTTACCCCCCCTGCACCTGCACGTGGGCCACGCGTGATCTGGGCCCCGCGTGATACCACCAGCGGCCGCACGCACACGCATGCTCTCCCCGCAACGGCCTCCGCACCCTACCAGTACACCCCCGGTGCTACCTCAGCACCCTCACACACACACGAGCCTACACCCTCGCGCCAGCACCGCTCAGGTCGCCGCTTCACACAAACTCACCCCTCGCCACCCCCGCTGCAGCCGCTCTACGTTTTGCACACACACCACCCCGCTGCGGGCATCTGCCACGGCTGCCGCTCGGCGTGCATGGAGGCCATGCATTTACGCGGTGGCGACGGTGGAGCGGAACTCAGTGCGCGCGCCGCCGACGCCGACGCCGGTGTCCTCGTTGTCGCCGCCGACCGAGATGTCGACGGGCGGCCGCATCTCGGAGCACGTCGCCATCGCCTTGTGCACCGGCTCCTCGAGGAAAGTGTTGAAGGGCTCGAGGTCCACCGAGCCGGCGTCGTACGCCGTGTACGCCTGCACCCAGCGTCCGCCCCCGCCTCAGCACGCATGCATGCCAGCCATCGGCGCGGGTGGTTGAAAAAAAGCAAACAAAAGATCAGATGCTGCTCGCAGCGGCGGCGCCTGACACCTGAGGGAGCAGACACCTGAGGGAGCAGGGAGCCAGACATGGCGACGGACACAAAAATCGGGACGCGGGCAGTCAACATAAGGCGGGGGAAAGGGTGGTGCGTACCTGCTGGTCAAAGATGTAGTCGAAGCGGGGGGCCCACTTGCGCGCGCCGAGGCGGGCAGTGTAGCTGCAGTTGTCCACCATGAACGCGACGCCGCGGGCATGCATGTACGGGTTGAGCGAGTCCACGGCCTCGATGATGGACTCGTTGCAAATCTCGCTCCAGGGGTGGCCGTTCTCCTGCAGCGTCTTGACGGTCGCCATCATCGTCGCGATGTACACGCCCGCCGTAAACGGGTTGAGCGGGATTTCTTCGCCCCGTGCGGCGCGGACCTGCAGCCACAGCACGCAGCATGTCAGGGGTGGCCGTGTATGTGGGGTACGGGTGATGCTGTGGCACAAGTGTTGCTGGGGGGGGGGGGGGGGGGGGGCTAGAGCTGGAGCAGTAGCAGAAGGCTACCACTATCTTGAGAAGTGGTAGCTTTTTCTGCTCCGGTGGCCCTGCCACAGCTCCAGCCCAAGACCTTGATCCTGACAACTCACTGCAGCTGCCAGGTGTGCTAGCTGGGGCTGACACTGTTGATTGACATGCAAGATCTCCCACAGAAGCCACACACCCAGTAGTCACATGCCCTGCAACCTTAATACTCTACTAAGACAGCCCAGCCCAACCCAGTTCAGCATGACATCACATCATGCATCACAGCGTGCGAGGTGTGGCTTGCAGAGGAGGTAATGCAGCACCTGACAAGAGCTGCCAGTCATGCAGGCTGTGCTGATTCACCTGTTCGCAGTGTGAGCTAGAAAGAAGCCTAGGTGCAAGGACCTGGAGGCAGCTGATGTCACTCACATACAGTGACACACACTCAAGGTAACACACCTGCCAATAGTGCACAACAGGCTGTGTACCCTGACTAGCACTGCAGTAGGGTTCACTGCTACTACCATCATGCATGGCCATGGCAGAGGTCACAGTAACACTCTCAAACCCCCAGTGACACAATCATCACGACACCATCACAATCAACGAATGCAGGGTAGGTTGGCAGGGGGCTGGCATGGTGCACATCCATTGCTCATGTACTATGCACACATTGAGGTCACCCCTGGAGGGTAGGTGATGTGGAGGGTGGAGCATGTCACAGAGCCCTTCCACCTCATCTAATCCAGCAGCCCAAAAAACAGAGAGCATCAACATGCCCTTTACGAAGACAAAAATCACACTGCTAGCTCCTCGTTTCTGATAGTTTCTGCAACTCACGATCGGCGCTCTTCTGCCACCACTCAGGCATTCTTCCACACGCACCCTATGCCACCATTCAATACACCAGTATCCACAGCACGCACCTCACGGCCGACTTGCCACATCTCTGTGCCCTCGATGTTACCCATGGGGAAGCGGTCGAAGCGGCCGGTCGCGTTGACGACGGAGCGGATCTCGTTGCCGCACGCGACGTCCTCGTAGCACTCGTAGCAGATGTCCATCGCGGGCCGCAGCGTCGCGGAGTACGCGCGCTTGAACACCTCCTTGCCCTCGTCGTCGAGCGCGTTGTAGACCGCTGGCATGCCCTGCGTGCTGACGATGCGCGAGATCGGGCCGGTGATGCACTCCACAGTGTTCTTGAACGCGTCCTCCTTGCTCATGCCCTGCACCGCGCCCCTCACGCCCGTGGCCTCGATGCAGATCGACAGTGGCAGGGGTCGCATCGCGAGACTTGTGGGGGGGGGGGGGGGGGGGGGGGGGGGGGGGGGCACCCACACAGGTGCAACAGAACAGACAGTTATCACTCAGCCGTGGTGCCCCAGGCCTGGCCGGTGGAGCGACGGCATGATGACGGCACGCAGCCACTGCCATGCCCCTTGAAGGCACAGGCCCCGCGCACGATGTGCTGAAATGCAACCAGAGCAGGACTCACTAAACTCGCTAAACGACCCAAGGCTCTGAGAGCACGTGACGGCCCGACCTCCACCTCCAGCCACACGCGGGTGCCACACTCCAACGCAGCTTGCAACAGGAGCCGCAGCGAGTGCTACGGCGAGTGCGGGGGGCGCGCCTGGGCGGTGTAGCGGCGGTAGAGGCCCTCGACCATGCCGTGCACGGCGCCGAGCAGGATGGCGCGCTCGCCGTAGATGTCGGACTTGTACTCGCTCTCCAGCGTCGTTGGGAAGCAGAAGGGCGCCCCCACGGCGATGCCCCAGCCGATCGCGCGGTCGCCCGCCTTGCCGTCTGCGTCCTGCACCCGCTCGCCTCACACGTCAGCGCATGTGCGCCATGCATGCACTCCCTGGCTTTCACACGATGTAGATTGTCAGTCCGTAACGTACTGCGCTCTGTGCGGGTATGCTGCCATGTGACGGCCCGCGCCGATAAGCCAGTGGGTGCGATTCACTCCCTGCATCCGGCGACCAGGCAACCGCGACCATGACCCAGAACACCCCCGCTGGCGGGACGCAGCAGGCTGCCCGCGACGCAAGCACACGCCAGCCCTGAGAGCCGCCACATCAGGCGGTGTGCGAATTCATTGTGACTGTCTGCCAGCAGGGCGGTGCATGCAGCTGCCGCGGCTTCCTCGGCAAGCTGCAGGATACGTGATGGGTACCCACAGAGAGCGCATAGAAAGGTGTAGACCCCTGTACGGCTACGTACAGGTACCCAAGGGTCTACACGCACAGGTGCAGGGGTAGGCTGGGGAGGCGGGGGGCCCCACCTGGTGCACGGCGAAGCTGCAGTTGATGCCGGCGCCGTTGACGCTCTTGCCCTGCTCGTACAAGCGGCGCACGGACGGGCCCATGCCCTTGGGCGCCATCAGCACGACGTTGATGTCTGGCCGGAAGTCGACGCCGTCATTCTTCATCACGCCAAGCAGGAAGCCGTGGGACAGGCCGAGGGTTGCGCCGGGCTTCATCGCCGCCAGCAGCTTCGGGTACAGGCGAGCCTGCACCCGCCCCGACACGTGCGTTACGTCATGCCGCGTAGCGAGGAACCTCCATCGGCAGCGGGGGGGTGCGCACGGCCGTCCCAGGTCGGGGGTGTGCCCATTGTGAGACACTCACACAGGCGCGATGGTGTGGCGACGCAGTCCCGGACACCAATGCGCCAGCGCAGACATCGGGCGCAGCATGCTGGCAGGTGCAAGGGCAGCGGGTCGTGGCAGCCGCTCACCGTCAGCAACATGGTGCGGAGAGTACAGGGGACGCAACAACAGCCAGTAGAGCACGCCCATGCACACAGTTCAGCACGAGGGGGTTTCTCGTCACTGTGGCGCATGCACCTCCCAGTTCCACCTCCCTCCCTGGATCCGTCCTTGCGACCAGCACATGGAGATCAATCATCACGGTCACGGATGAAGTCGACCCTCGATCAATTGACAAGGACCAGGACCATCGCATGCCAGAGCACCGGAGCAAACTACCATGCATCGACGTCGACACGTTGAGGGGTGGGAGAGATCGTGTTGCAAGGCTGGGCGGTTCACCTGGGCGCCGTCGGAGATGAGGAGCACGACAAAGTCGGCGCGGGTGACGATGTCAAAGACGTCGCCAAGGGTGCCGGCGTCCTCGGTGAAGCCGCAGGCGCGGGCCTCGTCGCGGGAGGGGGAGCCCTCGCGCAGGCCGATGGACACCTTGATGTCGATGCCCGCAGCCTCGAACGAGTCCTTCATGTTCTGGGCCTGCGCCGGCGCCTGGGAGCCCCAACCGACGACTCCAACCTGCATGTACGGATTGCGTGCTCTGCTGTTTGTCCGCGGCTGTTGTGTGCTTGCGGTGTCTGTCTGTCTGTGCGGTGGCAGAGGAATGCAGTTTGTTGTCTGTTTTGATTCATGGAATTGGTGCATCGTTTGGGAATGCTTCCTCTGCAATCTGTACGCCTGGGGGACGGCTCGGACGTGTGAGCGGTGCGCCGAGGGCGCAAGAGTGTGGGCTGGGCGGGGGATGTGCCGCAGAAGAACAGGAGACCAGCACCTCCAGTCCACTGCCGGCAATGCTGGCGGGGGGGGTGCGTGAGCGGGGTGCACAGGGTATCGGGAAACGGAGCTGCTGCCTACACGCCACACACCACTCCGGCTGTGTGCAAGGGGGACACCGCTGCCGTTGTGGACGTGCTGCGCGTGAGAGTTATCCAGCATTCACAGCCCGAGCAGGGCTGCAGGAGGAAAAAGTCTTGAGAATGTGTTGGCCATGGGAAACATTGATGCATGCGAGGGAGTAGAATCCTTGGCGATGTCTACGTGGATGGCAAGCAGTCATGCATCCAGCCGATATCTGCAGCGGGGTCTACGGTTAGCTACAAGTTGGCGCACTCGCGTGCCCTAGCTTTGGTGGTTACGTCCTCAGGAGGACTGAAGCCAAGGACCTTGTGTTCGGCTCGGGAAGCAGGTGGCAAAAGCATGCGAACTCCACCGCGGAGACCAAAATAGCAGCGTGATCAGGGTGCAGGCATTGGTCAATCAGATGGAACACATGCTTTGCTGTCGCCCCGCAGCTGCGTCTGAGGTGCAGCCTGTCGCATCTCTGCCGCTGCAGCCAGGCTCGAACATCTGGAGATGCGCTTGTGGACGCACAGTATTTGACGCCCTACGTTCAGAGCTCAGAAAAGCTCTGGCCACCGTACAAGCTGCTTTCGATTTCTTGCTGTCGCTCAGGTTGCGTGCAGCACCATCGGCGCACACCGACAGTCTGCGTGCGAGCAATTCCGCAGGCAAACAGCACATCGAGCAGACAGTAACGTCGGGAGAGGAGCAATTCTGAACCTGTGATGCTTCCGAGATGCACTACTGCGTGGGGGCGTGAAGTGAAGGCCACCAACGTCAGTGGCTCGCTGTATGAATACGGGCGAGCTGTAGACCATGCTAAGCTTTCTTCAACAGCGACACACTGACACACGTATGAGCAGACTCATCGTGAAGCCGCACCTCAGAGATGCCCTCGAATGCCTTAGGCAGAGCTGAGAACTTATCACGGCCGCCCTTGACGATGTACTCCTTAGTGCCAGCAAATTCGACCAGCTCCTTCTGGAAGGCATCTGTCTTGAAATCAAGGTGCACCTCGGCCTTGCAAGCCATGTTGACACCGCGGCGGGCACGCGACACCAACGTTGCAGGCAGGCGGGATGCTGTGAAGACTCGAGTAGCGCCGATCATACTGCCTGCCCTCTTGAAAAAGCGGAGAAAGGGCGAAGGATTCCTGTCTCCTGAAATTTGTCCCGGTGACGAGGCCTCGTCGCGAGGATGCTGAATGTAAGAGCAGCCGCGGATTGGGGAGCAAACGCCACGTCGAGTTCTCTGGGGTGGCTACAGCATCCTGTAAGCCTGGCCTGGCCGCCGTGTGCGCGTGTGGCTCCTCCATGGCATGTCATCGGTGGCATGAATGGTGATAACAATGCGATCGCTGTCTGAGCCAGAGGCGTCTTGAATCTAGCTCCGACTGAGCGCTGGACACTCTTCATCAAACATCTGCGCGCTGACTCTGAAAGAGCCGACTCACAAGCGCTGAGGCGCAAATCTGCCGCGGAGCGAGTGTCAAACAAACGCAAATTGGTAGCTAGTTAATCTATAATCTACTGCCTGGAATTGTTGGACAGACGCAGCCAGTCAGTACTGCACTGCAATCGCCACAGTCACACTCATGTCGATCATGGACTACTGAGTGTGGCTTCTCCACATAAGAGCTTAGCAAGTGAATATTGAGTCATCCTGAATATCAGTCTTTGAAGGCATTGATTCCTGTCGAATTGGGTTTGGTTTGGTCGGTGCAGGCATGTCAAGAGTGTCCGTCCACATGGCGACCGTGCTGCTACGGTGACCAAGGACTTCAAGATGCACCACAGCTCTACCGTATAGTCGAAGGAGGATTGCCTCACTATGGCACGCTGAGATTAGAGTGGGTCCATGGAACATGTGCCGTGTGGCATGGAGGGTGCAGGCTGTCATGATGCGCTAGCCGCATGGAGGAGAACCACCATGTGCACAGTCGCCGCTCTTCCATCACAATGACTAACTGTCAGGTGAGATAAGGCGCATGCAGTGGAGATGTGCGCTGTGGCCGATCGGGCTGCTTGGGGACGTGCAAACTATGTTCAGGTCTCACTTCTCATGCGGATGGGCATTCTTGGCAAGGTGCCATAAATTCAGATGTTTGATGTAAGTAGAATCTCTTGTGGTCAGGATGTCTGTATATGCGGCGATTGGATCACAGTTGGACGAAAGGCGGCTTTGGAAATGGACCGCATGAGAGTTGCGCCAGCCTTGCGGCAAGCCTGCCCTAGCATGTAGAGGCGGAATACGCTGGCTGCTCAACACTGTTGCGTCGGCTAGAGAAGGATGACTGCAGAGGTGCTCCAGAGCATGATGTCATGCAGATGACCAGACACACGACAAGAGCAGCTGGCATAGCCATGCTGTCCTAAACAGCGGTCCACCGCAGTCTTTCGGACCTTGCTCGGGATTAGAATTTAACTCTAGAATTATTAGGATGCGATCGTGGGACTTGGTAATGAAGTGCCATCGTGTTTGGCCACGGGAGGTGTGAATCTCAAGTCTTTTGGGCCTACTTACCGCGGCGTTGTCTCGAGCACTGAATCCCAGCCCATGCTGACAGATGGACCGCACTGACCACGAAAGGATGGACAGCGCCATTTGCTGTGTTCCAGAGAAGGTCGCAAAATTCACTGATCTTTGTCGAAGTCACTGTGTCCCGCTACCTTCCGCTTGCGTGCTGGCACAGTCGCGAAAGATACGAACCAGGCCAACTTCGTTTCTCAAGTAGCATTCTTGAATTTGCCATGATCAGTGCAGAAGATCTGGGCGCGTTCGTGGTGCGCACCTACCTATCGCGCTCTACAGCTCGCGTCGCGCATCAGCCGTGGTCACAGATTGACACGCCGGATTTCCGTATGCAGAACGTGTTGGCAATTTTCACAGTCGTACTCCTGACGGCCTTCCATATTCTTCAAGCTTCGGCGCAGTGAGACCTGTCATGAATCCTCTGAAAGGCCCGCTGAAGCTGAAAGGGGATGCAACATTAGTGTCAAAGAAAAAGTCCAAGAAGAAAAAGAAGGACAAAGATAAGACAGAACAAGAACCAGCTTCAGCTGCGGTGGAGACCAAGGGAGGAGACGTCAAACCAAGCGTTGTTCACAAGTGCGCAGCTCTCACAGTGGCATGTCATGCCCGGATACACAGTCGTTCAATCGGCCATGCCCCGGACTCCACCAGCACATTGATTGTCTGTGTATCCCTGTATTTGAATGTGGCCGATTGGAGGATCAGTTCGCTCTACTGATGTAACAACATGATGTGTGTAACGGTCATGGATGCTGCGCAATGTCCTCCCCAAGCCACAAACAAGCCAAAAGCGTCTCATCTGTGCCATCTGTTCCATCTGATGTGATGATCTCCTGCGAGTCCTGCCTAGGCAGGTACACCTGTCCTTTGTGCTTGAATGCACTCGCACCCACATTGTGCGTGAAAAACCAATCAATGCCAAGACGAAGTCGGCCGTGGCTGCAGGACCGACGCACAACGGAAGCATGAGGCATTCTTAGCAAAACGGGAACAAGCAACGATGGACCAGATGGCTGGAAAGTCCCACCGTGAACGGGTACAGGAGTACAATGAGAAGCTGTCGCAGTTGACTGAACACAATGACATCCCCAAGGTCGGGCCAGGCTAAGTGTTGAAGGATCTTACACGTCACGCTTCGATGCAGCATGATGGCATGCTGCTGATGCACAGAAGGCTCGACGTAGACTGTCAACATCCAGCTCTGTAAATAGATTGCACGGTCGGTCTGCACCCAGTGCACATATCTCAGCACCCAGCACCGGCACACTCGAGCAACATTCAAACCTGTAGCTTCAGCCCTGCAAATCCCAGCAGCTCCGTCGTCTCTGGCAGGACATATGCCGGCTTCGAGTTGGAAACGTTGGTCTTGTGTACAACACTTGCCTTGGTGTATGGCGTGCCAGGTTCTAGTCGCTCTAGAATTCCAGCAGCCTCCCTCAGCATCTGCCTAGCGTTGATATCTTCCATCGGCAGTTCAAACGCTGCCTGCAAGCACATGGATATGTTACCTTGTGGAAGCAACTTGCATGTAACTATCAAATTCATACTATGACCGAGTGTATATGCTGATGTTGTCGGTTGACGATAGATCACCGGAAGAGTCTGCCGTCACAATGGACAGGAACACGAACAAGCCATTCCTGAGAATGACCATGCAGTGAGTAACAATCAGTCCATCATGAAGCAACAACATGCCTTGCAGAATTGCTTCACAGTTGCTTGCGCTATGATTGAGTCCGGGACCAACTCACTACGGGTGTCTAGCTGTATGACACAACGTAAACCACAAGCCATGCACCTTGCATGGCAGAGCCAGAGCAGATGACCCGCACTCGCAAGGCTGGAATGGAGCTAGCAGCATGGAGATACGCAGCCTCCAGGATGCCACAGGGCAGAAACCTATTTCCGCACGTCGTAACAGAAAGCAGCACAGCAGCACACAAAAAACGCTGATGGGCTGCTGTATTGCAGATGTGGCGAGCTGAAGGGCAGTACCTTGAGCTCCCGGATGGCATCTTCCTCTTGGGCAAACTGCAGCAGAGTCTTTGCGAGCTCCACACGGTGGATCACTCGATCTGGCCGGAGCGTTGCTGCTTGCTGATAGCACTCCAGCGCCTGTGCCATCGTGCCTGGCCGGAACTCTGTCCCAAATACGTACTTGATCAGTGTCCGAACGACAGCATTGAGTGAGGCCATTCCTACGTGCCACCGGCCCATCAAGTGGTGCGCGACATCATCGTGACTGTCAGCCTCCAGGGCCTTATATGCAGCTTCCTGGGCTTCTTTGGCAAGCTGCAGGATGCGTTTCGGGTTTCGCTCAAACGTGGCCAAGCGACCCTTGCCAATGCACTCAGCTGACCATGCTAGAGAGTAGGAGCTATCGAGCTTCTGTGCCACTTTTGCCAGGGCGATAGCACGGTTGTTGCAGCGGATGACCTCCTCCCGTTGAATGCCTGGGACATATGTGTGGTCTGTCCATTGCTTGGAGGCGAACGTTACAAACTGGGCGTTGGTTGGCTCAAGGAGGTGTGCCTTGGTCAAGTACTCCAAAGCTCCTTGAAGATCACAAACGTTCTGATGACTCACAGATTCGAGAAAGTGTTCTTGAGCGCTCACATAGTCGGCACTGCAGTGTACAGTGGAGCCCTCGGCACTTTGTGCATTTGCACTGAAGCAGCAGCAATTCACAGAAAACGTTATCAGTGCAGTGACAGACAAGCTGTATATAATGTCTGAGCACATGCATCTGCCGTATCCTACGCCTACGCTGACAGCCAAAACGGGGTGGTAGCATGTCATACCTGACTGTCTTGTCCGCAGACGCTTTCCTCCACCGTTTACGTGCAGAGTTCCCGGCAAAACCTTTCTGGAGATTATAGAGAGCTGTAGAGACCAATACGTAGACCCATTCTGCGAAATATTCGCACTCGCGTGTGCAGGCGCGCAGAGTCGGATTTGGGTATGCTGCCAAATTCGTGAGGGCAACACTGGCGTCACAGTCAACGGCGGGAAGTCGAAAGCATACTCCCGACTTAGGTGGGAATACTGGAGGGGAACTTGAATTTGCTGCACGCACAGAGATGGCTGTTCCCGATTCAAATGCACACATTGCACATTCTGCCAGAAACGAGCCTGACAGGCCATACACTTATTCACAGCCACAGTTTCTGCATCCACAAGTCAATTGTTTCAAATACTCCCGTCGAACGACAGCGTCATTCGCTGTGCAGTTTCCTGGCCTGAAATGCCTCGTTGATTGTGGGCACATCACTCAACACCACGTGCGCGGAGTAGTCAGGCGCGTCACCAACACCTGTCTGATGAAGAATGTAATAGTCGTCGGTCGATGCAGGCAGACTGTTATCCAAACTATGCGCGCAGGACGTTTTCTTTCGTTCGAATGAATAAACTCGCATGGTGGAACCTCGCAACCGATCGAATGCTCACAGTTCATGTGCCAGAACAACGAGAAGCTCATCAGAAAGGCCAGGCTACACTGCTGTTTTGAACGAACAACATCAGGCCTGGACGGGTTACACACGCAGCACTCTACCCCTGCACATAAAACCGCACTGCCGCATCAATGCACAGTATTCAAATCTGCCGCATGGCAAACTGCACTCAGCCGACAACAACAAACACCCAACCAGATCAAGTCAAACTGCATCCACAGCCCTCACCGCGGCCGGCAACTTTGCCAGCCACCCAAAACATCCACAGCCTCCCAAGCTGATATCTCACGGAAAACGCGGTACGAGGTTCAGGTGGCCAGGGCCGACGTCGCTAACCCTTCAGGCTCGTCTGCGCAGCCCACGGCTCGCGCACGCCGCCGCCGCGCTCCCCCGGCCGCGCGACCCGCCACGTGAACCCATCAAACGCACACGCGACCGCCGGCCCGCGCAGCGCAGACTCCGCCTCGCGCTTCAGCATCGCGAGGCTCGCGGTCTGCTCCTCCTCGTCGTCCGCGCTCGGCGCCGCCGCCGGCGCGACCGACGCGGACTGGTACCGGCCGGAGAAGTGCGTGAGCACGAGCTGCTGGGCGCCGACCTGCGCGGCGAACTCGCCGGCCTGCCGCCCGGTCGAGTGCGTCGCGATGCGAGCCTTGTCGAGCATCGTATGCAGGAAGGTGCTCTCGTGCGAGAGGAGGTCGCAGCCCTGCGCGAGCGGTCGGATGGCACGCGAGTCGCACGTGTCCCCCAGCAGACACACCTTCCGTCGCCGCTGGCGCTCGTCGCCCTGGGGCTCCTGCATGTCACCACCTCGCTCATCCTGCTGTGACGCAAGGTGTATGGCCACCGCCGACCGGGGCGTCAGGGGCGGAACGCAGAGGGCTGTATGTTTCACCCATCGCACCCCTCCCATGAGACTTCAGCCCGGTTATGTTGCTGCAGCAGCACCCGCATCAGGCGTGCGGGAGGCTGACAGGTATCTCAATAAATCCCCGACAACGTGTCCTGGCAACACCTCGACAACTTAGACCGAAGTTCAAGCCGGAAGCTTCACCAGGTGGAAGCCTCACGTAACGCCCTGGCTCCGCCGTGGCTCCACGTACCGCCCTGTCATCACATTGACGGTCAATCGCATGCAATCACAATCCCTCAATTCCCCGCAAATATGAGGGCGGGGGAGGGGGGGGGGTGTTGGTGGGGAGGCCACTGCGGAGGAGAGGACTGGTGCTGCCGGGGGGCGAGGGAGGGGAGCGCACCAGGAACACGTAGCCCCAGCACGGCACACGGTGCCGCAGCTGCGCCGCAGCGATTGTCCAGCCGTTCGGCAGCTGCGCCGTCCATGACAGGCCGTTAAACAGCGGGAACTTGTTGTCCTCGCTGCGGCCGCTCGTGCCTGGGCGCCGGCAGAACGCAAACTGCCGCACCTCGCGCACGCCGAGCGGCGGCGTTCCATTTGCCTGGTCAGGGTTCTGCCTTGTTATCTCGATCTCGGTGCCAGGGCGGATCAGTGGCGCGCCCGCTGCGGCCGCCGGGCCGTCGCCGAGCGCCCACTCTGTGACTTTGACCTGCATCGGGGGAGGTGCGGGGAAGCCGGGGGCGGGGATGTGGTCCGAGCGCACAGACTCCGCGACGAAGCGCGCCGTTCCTGGCGGGCCAAAGACGTGGAGCGGGGTGGCAACGCCGCTGCAGACGCAGGCACCGTGTTGAAAGCGTTTGAAACTGGACCGGGCACGTGTGCGCATACCGCACTTCCGTCAAACGCAGCGGCATCATACGAAACTGGGCGGCATCAGGGAGAGAGTGTTCGCCGCGTGTTGTAAGGGCAGCACTCGCGTCCGGGTGCTGCATGCATGGGGCTACCCTGCGACCCCACGTCGCGAGTGGCCATGAACAATGTCGCCCCAATGCGACTGGCAGTCTACCTCTGGCATCACACAACAGTTGCAATCACTGCGCAGGCTCATGACAGCATGCAGAACCGACCGGGCAGGTGTGTGAGGGTCGGCGGCACCGCCAGGGGGGGGGGGAGGGCACCTGCGCTCGAGCTGAAGCTCGTGGCGCGCCTGCACGAGCGCCGGCAGGCCGAAGCAGTGGTCGCCGTGGTGGTGCGTGATGCACACGGAGTGCACCTGCGCCGCGTTGAGGCCGACCGCCTCGAGCTGCATCAGCGTGCCCTCCCCTGCACGCGCCCGCGCCGCCTCACAGCACAGCACAGCACGCGCTGCAGCTCAGCCGGAGCAAGCCCGGAGCGGACATCCAATACATTTGATGGCGGACCTCAGCGCTTTCGCACAGCCTTGTGCGCAGCAGCCACCGCTGCGACCAGATTCCCACCCCGGCGGTCACCGCCACACGCATGGGTGCTGCGCGTCGAGGCCAGCCCGGGCACGGCGGGTGAGACATACCACAAACAACAACAACAGCAGTAATCATGTGTTCTCGTCCTACAGAAGATAGTGCTACTCGTCTCGGGTTGCCGGCCCAAGGGCATTGAATCCCCCACAGGTTCACCCCGCGCCATGCACACGCAGCACACAGCACAGGCCACGCAGCGCGCAAAGCACGCACCGACGTCGACGATCATGATGTCATCGCGGCCGCCGTCGGTGGCGCGCAGCGCGATGCCGGAGTTGTTGCGGGTGCGCGTCGGCGCGCCCGAGGACGTCCCGAGCCACGTGACCGACACGCCGGTCGGGTTGCCCGCGACGTGCTGCTGCACGCGGCCGCGCATGAAGCTCTGGAAACGGCCGACGTGGTCGCCGGCGGCGCGGTGCATCCAGCTCCGCCGCGCGTCCTCCGCCTGCAGAAGCAGCGCCGTCACAGCCGCTGCCGGAGCTCTCAGAGAGCGTTTCTGGACGCGCTCATGGAGATGCGGTGCGTAGATTAGAGATTGGCACCCCCATCGCGCTGCATTGCTGGGGAGCTGCATGGGGCCCCGCCAGTACAGGGGTCACAGGGAGAGGGGGGATAGATTTGTGGCTGCAGGCGTCATGATGGCTTCCCATAAGACTGGGTTGCAGACGGCGTCAGTGCACGTGCATGTGGACTGGGTAGACGAAGCAATAACGAGCACCAGTACGGCCATGAACCTGGGTGCAGGTGCGGGACTGTGCACAGGCCGAGAGGCCACAGCCGCTTGCGAGCTGCGCGCTGGCGCCCCAGTGCAAGCACGCATGCATCAATGCCACAGTCGGCACAGAGAACCAACGCGCATCGCAGCCGCCACACCGGCGCTGGGGATGCACAGCATACATCGCAGCCGCAGAGCCAGGCTAAGGTGAGACGAGCTCGCAACAGGGGGGGTGGGGTGGGGGGCGTGCCGTAGATGCGAAGGGGTCTATGACGGAGTCTGCGGCGTCCGCTGTGCCCTGCACTGCGGCTTCCATCACCTGCCGGGCGCGCGCCAGAGCGTCCGCGTCGAGCTCCTGGGCACCCCGGCCCGGCCCCCACACGCCGTCCTCCTCCTCACTCCCACCTCCACCGCTGCTGTCGTGATCGAGGTCCCACATGGCCTCCCCTCCCTGGCTGCCCTCCTCGCTACCCGGGCCGTCATCGTCGGATGTGAACCACGCATCCGTCGTCGCGCGAGAAGGCGTGTGTTCGTCATCGTCTGAGCTGTGAGTCGTGTTGTGGCTGTGGCCACTGGTGCTGTGGATGCAGGAAGCATCGCTTGTCAGGCGCTGCTGCGCGATAGCAGGCGTTTCTTCCCCAAGCTGAGCCGAAGGTTCGATGTGTATTGATTTTCTTTGGGCCTCAAGGATCGCTTCGGTGCAATCTGCTTTTGTTTCTGTGGCCGAAAGGCCGAGTGTACTGCAGATGCTCTTCAGGTCGTTCAGCCTTAGGCGCATAAGTTTACCCTCGGTGGCGGGTAACTTCATATACACCTCCACAACTTGATCGACGGGCGATCCTCCTGTGTTGCGGAGTGTCTGGGAGCTTGCGGAGGCGGCCAGCACAGGTGCCGTGCCTGACTTTGACAAGCGACTTTGACGCCGGCTGAAATCGGACATGCATGAGGATACCGTTCTGCAGACACACATCTGGCCTCATGAGCTGGCTGTTAGTACATCGCAGGGGATGCGTTGGATCGTTCTGCCGTGCAAACACACAAGTGCCAAACGAAGGTCCTGCATGTGGACGCAGGTATAGGACATGCAACCAGACATCAACGGAGCAGCAAAAATCGTGTATGGAACTTACCTGGATGCCTGACCGCTTGCATGGCGAACGCTGTGTGGAACGGAGCGCTGTGCGCCGTGGACAAAGGGGCGCGTCATCAGGAAACTTCGGAGCACACGACAGTCGACTATTGCCAGCTCAGCAATGTAATAAGCATGCAGAATTAGCAGAGTGTGTCGTAGTACAATTCATGTGAAGTTGTCTTGGTCTCGGAGCGGGCTGAGAACGAGCAAGGTTATCGTGGCCCACAAAGCGGATCGTCGAAGATGGGTCGCTGCTAGAAAAGCACGCTAGCGTCTGGAATTTTCGAATGGGTATGTACGTGGACTGATTGCAGTTGCAAGGGATACGTGCTGTTGACGCGGCTGCGCTCGATGCCACGTCACCACAGCCACAAGCGTCTCTGGGACTGGGCTCCGTTCAATTGCAGGCTTCATCGTCTCAAGACAGGCCTCGCCCAGGAATTTAGAAGTGTAAATACGTGGATACAGATTGCTGAGAAAGCATCCTCAGTTGCTGCAAGACCTTTGCCGCTCGGAAGAAACGACTTCCCGTTGCACGTGTGGCCACGCGCGTTGCCCTCAATTTGTACCCGTGTAGAGGATTGCTGCATCCTCCGCATTGATGCAAACCACTTGCAGGCATTGCCATCTATGATCTGCATGTTGACAGCTTTGTGTAAGCGGCAGCCGTTCGTTTTCTTCGACGTTCAGAGGAGCCATTTTAGTCAGTTGTCACATCTCGTGAAACGCCGAGCCTCTCATTTCACAATATACACAGTCAAATCTATGTTTTCCCCTGCAACATTGGTGAAAGCGGTGAGCTGGTGAGCCTATACACCCTGCAACCCGCAGCACGCAGGCACAACGGGGTCCCTGCAGCTGAAAACAGGCCTGCAGCAACATGTTGAGATCCGGACGCCATTGTCTCCAGCCACCACGCGGGTATGCAGCCCACATGCACAACTGTAACAGCTGATACAAATTATCAGAGGCGTAGATCCGGTGTTCACAGGCACTGCCGTCCTCCTTCACAAACGCTGCTGGAAAGGACTGTCGCATGCAGGCCTCGTTGGTCCTTCCGATCTGCACGATTCATCACGGTGGCAACTGTGGCTGTGCTATCTTGTACAGCATATACGTACAGACCGACTGCAGCTCATGCTGAACAGCCAGCCCGTGCGCCCCCTCCCAGTCTGCCTTCTCCCCATCACAACTGCTGCAGGAGCGCCCTGGGCCTCACCTCCAGAAGCTGGTCTCCGCATTATATCCATGGGCTCCTGATGCATGCTTTCCCGTGCACGCCTGCGCCCAGAACCTGTGCTGTTTCACCATTGTATGTAGTGTCTGGCGCAGACTGGAGCCATTCACCTGTGCAGGTCCAGCCACAGATGCTCCACAGCTGAAGATCCTGAGCATTAATGGCGATGGCAACTGCATGTTCAGAGCGCTTGCACAGGGCCGATCGTTCAATCAAGGCACGCACGCGCCATCCATGCCTTGCGTGGGAGCTCAGCCGCATGTGTCTCAAATCGTCTGCAACCTCACGGCAAAGCACAACCGCTTGTGAGCCTCGCATCCCATGTCTGAGACATGTGGATTCAGCCCCGCAATGCCTGTGGCTTCACACCAGATTGCACCACCATGCCGTGTGTGGCAATCCAGTGGTATAGCGGCCATACCACTGGATTGCCACACCCTGCCTTGAAGAAACGTGATGCACAATGGCCAAGCAGCGCTGCTCTCACCGTCAAGGTGAAATAAGATCACACTGGTACAAGTGATCTGCTCCGTGATACCCCGTTGTTTCTCATTGCATTATACACAGATACAGATCTGGCTAAGCTCATCCCAATCTGCTTGAAAACTACTGCCCTTGCGCTGCATGCCGTAGTCAACCCAGATTCCCCAATCAAAGCTGCCTCCTTGTACGGTGACAGATTCATCTACCGAGTCCGCGTTTGAATGGGCATGGGCGTGGGCTTGACATGCAGATGTAGCCCATGCTTGATCAGAAGCAAATGCTGCCCTCTGCCGAATTAGGATTTAGCCTTATTGAACAGAGAGCGACGGGGTATGGCGCCAGCCAGCAGCCAGCAGCACAGTGACCTGCACCAGTGTGCGTCTCACACCAGCTGGCGGGCACGACTATCACCACTGCCTTACGGTGAACATGTGTAAAGTAACAGTAAAGTAAATCTGAATTTACTGAGCCGTAGCCTATTGGACATTGGCGAATCCGAGTTAACGGGACCACAAATGTGTTGTGTTGCGAGATGGTCGCCAACGGTGTGGGCGGTGCTGTGCAGATGGCAGGATCCTGACGCCCGAGGAAGAGGGCAAAGCTGCAGACGTGTTGAGGGCGGACATCGTTGCTGAGATGCAGCGCCAGAAAGACTTCCTGTCGCTCTTTGTGACCTCGGACTGGGACCAGTATGTGCGCAACATGGCTCGGACAGGCACTTGGGGGGGTGCGTCCCTGACTCACGCTCTGCAGCACGTGTGACTGCACTTCTCATGGAGCGGGGTCCGGCACAGCCTGCTGTCCCAGAGCATTGGGCTGCTGCTTCGTACACAATGTTGCTGTGGCTTGCATGAGCCCAGGCTGGTATGTGGCAGAACGCCAGCGCAGAACATAGAGCAGCAGCTTTCGACCAAACCCAATGACTTCAAATACACGTGTAGCAAACGCGAAGCACCAGGAATACGCCAAGGGGTGGTCGCCCCGCGAGGTCCCCGTGCATGATGTTGTAGCCATGTTGCCTTGGCATCTGACAGCTCTTGCGTTCGGGAGCGGGGCAGATGCTGGTACATGATGCAGACAGCTTCGCCTGGCATGTTGCATCACTTGAAGAGAACAGTAGAGGCACTCTGAGCATGCAAACGCTGCGCCTCATGGTATTTATTGACATCAGGGAGGCATCTCACAACCACTGTTGCAGATCCGGCGTTGGATGCACAGAAACGGCTACCACAGACAATGAGGTGTGAAGTGCGCTTCAATTTACACATTGCATCAAGTGCATATAGAACGTCCATCGTTCTCTCCACAGTCAAGCTTGACCATCTCTTTCGTACCTGGAATGCCGACAGGTAATAGCGGAGGCAAGCAGACGTGCTTGTGGAAGCTACATGTTTGGACAGTTGGAATGGCACGCCATGAACACATGGAATTCCGGCTTTCAGTGCATGTCAGATTAAAGAACGCAGGACATGGACATGTGCTGCAGGCGAACCGGAACTATCTGTCGCGCCCGAGGTTCTGAATGCCCCTGTGCATGTGTATCAAGCTGGCAAACGTGGGGGAGCCTTGCAACGGACAAGTGAGTATGGTTCTGATACACAGACGGAGCAGGCTCCCATCCTCGTCATGTTCTATGGCCAGCATTATGATGCGCTTCTAGATGCAAGCACCAAGGCTCCTTTGCGGAGTGAATTGTAACATGTCTGATGATTTGTCACGAATGATTGCACAAATTGATTGCTGTTGATTGCTGAAATGCTTCCATGGGTGGGGACAGATGTGTGTTATAGTCATTGCGGATGTGTGTTGTGGTCTATGTCTTGTCAGCAGGCTTCCTCCGCTGCGCTTGTTTTGTCGATGAACAAGTGGCTACAGGATGGCTACAGCGCTCGAGGGCTAGACTCCATCTTCGAGCCATGGCATGCCGGCACCAAGCACGATACACACACAACAATGCTATGTGACAGCCAGACTTGGATGAGACGTTTTCACACGGCCGTCAAAAATCGCATTTCAGCGGACACCCGTGTTCCCCGCACACGATCTGCCCAATCGAAACTTCCTGAAAAGTCGGGTCACGATGTCGACGAGAAACTTGAAAGAGGTTCGCTCTGAATCTGCATCGGCAACAGAGCTTAGGAGCGGCCGATCATCTCGCGTTTTGTGCAGATCCTCAAGTGGCAAAAGCACTTCCAAACCCAGCCGGCTTTTATTCACATGGCGTACGCTCCATGTAATCTGTGATTCATGGCTTCGATCGTGTCAAAGGCAACTTTCAATTTCGTGGACCGATGTTGCTGTGAAGACTCATGCTCCAGAGTGCTCTGAAGATTGATCAGCGCCATGAAGAGATCATTACATCTGCTCACTGGTTTGCAGATCACCCAAGACGGGCGATAAAGTGGCTTCTCATATAATCCCAGCCGCATTAGCTGCTACCATCCTCTCTGGCGTGGTAATGCTCGAAGTTCTTGAATGCCACTGTACCTGTTGACACGAGTGCTTCCCCAACTGATGACCAGTGCGCGATTGATCAATATTTTCTCAATTATGTAATGCAGGTGGTGACAAGTGTGAGCATGGTGTTCGGATGGAAAGGGGACTGACCAATGTGACATGGTCTGTCTTTGGCTGCCATATCCAGGCACAATGGACTCTGCCCTAGTAGAGGTGACTTTCATTTGTAACGCCGGTACCCGTTGGTTTGATGGCAAGAGTCATCAGTTGCAAGGTTGTCACACATTGTTTCGGGCGTCTACGTCTAAGGCCTTCACAATGGAAGTACGGAACAGGCTTCCTTCAAGCAAGGGTACATCACTAAAATCCGCTTTGCCGATCTGCCCAATTGGGGCCACCTAAATTGTGCAGATATGCTCTGAGCAGCGGATTTACGCATCTAGGCGCCACGACAATTCCGGAAAAAAATGATACACCAGCTTCTTATCTTATGAACTAGCCATCAACACTAACGATGAAATGACGATTTCCTGAAGAACCAGTCTACCGTGAGTTTCATGCCTTCGCTCGCTTTAACCTGCTTTCTCTCTGTGAAAGAAAGGCCCGCGCAGAGTCGGAACCTCTAGCACCTATGTACATCATCTTCTGAGATTCCAAGGGCTGGACGGTGAATCCCATTTTCTTTTGCGCCATGACTTTCTGTGGTTTCAGCTTCTTCCCGGCTTTGGACACAGCCTGTGAAGCAGTGTTGGCTCCCTTGGCACCGCCCTGCACCCCTGGCTCCGCATTTCTGAGACCTTGTTTCATGATATCTTCGAAAGTCGCCCCATCAATCTTTTGGAGCAATGCTTCCGCTACGTCGTCCAGTGATTGTCGTGGCCTAGTTCCTGGGCTGCTTTCTGTCTCTGTTGGCTGCATGTTGTCTAGCTGTGCATCTACTGTGTGTCGAATATCATCAGTCAAATTAGCCTCAGAACTGCTTCCGATCTTCTTCTGCTTTGCCTGCTTTCGTGCCATTGCGTCACGTGTGAATGGCACCTCCGGTGCAACCGTGCTGGCAGATGTAACGCCCCGTGCACCGGACGAGAAGTACAGCTGCCTCGAAGGTGGTGCAGCAAAGTCAATATATTCACACACAGCACGCCATGGCAGTTGTAGCTGAGTCGCAGATTGCACGTCTGGCCTGCTTGGCAGAGCGGAATGTGCAAAGAGCGGCTAGGAGGGCGTGTTCACAATTTCGCCAGCACAGATAGAAGTGGATGCTGAGTCAGTTTGTGGTCACAGCTGCAGGACAACATGTCCGGCAGCGTGCTTTGCCATACGCTCGGACGGACTGATGCACGTTGATCGATGTCCGTAAGCCACTGCTGGGGCCGGCGGGACAGTTCAGCAAAAGATCAGAGCATGCATCGGCCGTGTTTCACAATGCCCGATCACAAGTCCCAACAGGTAGCGTCCTGAACAACGTGCCTGGTTCTGATTGCGTCTTCTAGGGACTCCCGGTTCGTGATTCCCAGTCGCCGTGAGCATCCATGTCGGCATCCGGCAGATGCGTGCGCAACCTCAACAGCTCCAACGCTATTGTATCGCGCAGTTCATTTGGCAATCGGTGTCGTCGGACAATGGCAGCGCAGGCAGTAGCTAGTGAACCTCTCTTGAAGGTGCACGACTATGAAGGGTTGAAGGACGCCGATATCAGCGAGTTGATCCAGAGGCCTCGAATTGATTTTTCTTCCATCATCGACACGGTGTGACGCTGCGTGATGCTGATATAACGAGCATAAGGCATGCCCTCGTGTCTCGTGGAGCGACCAACGCTCACCATCTCGTTCGCTCTTGGTCCACGGCGTGACATGGTTCGCGAGTCGGCATGATGATCCTCCATAATTATGCTATTATTTGGTCCATGTTGAATACGTCAGGGTCGCTTAGGACCCGACCTGGCTGTGGGTCTGTGGCACTTCTGCAGCCCATGGCAACCTGCAAACTTGATTGATCAACAGCCGTTGAAAAACATGCTCCCTGGCCACTTGCTGTCAAGCTACTGCATATCAGTGCAACTCTTTCCGGTGTGCACACACCTAGGGCACGCTGGCACATGCCGTCCCGGACATTGCCTCAAGCCTGGTACTGTGATCTCCCACATGGCCACACCCTCCACCTGATCCCACCCCCCCATCAACGACGCAAACCCCCGAATTCCTCAACACTCATCCGACATCAGCGGCATGTTGTCGATCGGGGTGTAGCGTGCGCACCACTGCCCACGTTCACTCCCTCCAGGACACTGCATCACCACCAACCCAGAGATCGCTGTCAGCGGAGTCAGCCTGCGCCACATCCACACAGAACCCCGCTGCAGGTCACACCCATCTGCGACGCCGTGCGCGAACGCGGCGATGACGCCGTCGCGGAGTTCACCCGCAAGTTTGACGGCGCCGAGGTGCCGCGCACCTGCATCCCGATCGCCGACCTGCCTACCCCGGACCTCGCCCCTGACGTCGCCGCGGCCATCGACCTCGCGTACTCGAACATCCGCGCCTTCCACGCCGCGCAGGCGCGCGAGGGGCCCCTCTCCGTCGAGACGATGCCCGGCGTCACCTGCCAGCAGCTGCGCCGCCCCATCGGCGCCGTCGGCATCTACATCCCCGGCGGCACCGCCGTGCTGCCATCGTCTGCCCTGATGCTCGCGACGCCCGCGCAGCTCAGCGGCTGCGGCACGGTCGTGCTCGCGACGCCGCCCCTCAAGGCCGCCGACGGCAGCCAGAGCACGGAGCACATCATCGCGCCGGAGATCGCGTACGTGGCGAAGAAGGCGGGCGTGACGCACGTGCTCGCGGCCGGGGGCGCGCAGGCCGTCGCCGCGATGGCCTGGGGCACGCAGTCGTGCCCCAAGGTCGACAAGATCTTTGGCCCCGGCAACCAGTTCGTTACCGCCGCCAAGATGGCGCTCCAGGTCTGCCCCGCACTCCCCTCGCCTCCTGCCTCTCTCTCTCTGTGGGCGTCCACTCGCCCGTCCACTCCGATCCCGAAGTAGGCAGGAGGCCGGAGGGCAGTGTTGATACTGTTGTGATTGAGAGTGTCGTGAGAGCTGTGCATTGACACGGGATTCAGCCAACGCAATCTGAAAGGAGTTACAGAAGAGTAAGTGGGTGTCCCGTGTTGAATCGCGTGCCGTATGTCCACAAGTGTAAGAGATGTCGAGACTCTCAGATGGATTACTGTTTTCCAAGGCCGTGCTGCGTGCTCTGTGGTAGCGAAGAGGGCGCATGTGGTGCAGTCGTCCGAGGCGATGGTGGCGATAGACATGCCAGCAGGGCCGAGCGAGGTGCTCGTGATCGCCGACGCCGGCGCGCCGCCCGCGCACGTCGCGGCTGACCTCCTCTCGCAGGCCGAGCACGGCCGCGACTCGCAGGTCGTGCTCCTCGCGCTCCCGGGCGCCGACCTCGACGCGATTGAGGCCGAGCTCGCGGCGCAGCTCGCGGCGCTGCCGCGCGCCGACGCGGCCACCGCTGCGCTCGGCCACTCCTTCGCCGTCCGTGTGCCGTCCCGCGCCGCTGCGACCGCGCTCTCCAACCGCTACGCCCCGGAGCACCTCATCGTCAACACGGAGGACGCGCCGGAGTGGCTCGACGGCCTCGACAACGCCGGCAGCGTGTTTCTCGGGCGGTTCACGCCGGAGAGCGTCGGGGACTACGCGAGCGGCACGAACCACGTGCTGCCAACGTACGGCTACGCACGCATGTACTCCGGCGTCAACCTCGATGCGTTCTGCAAGAAGATGACGGTGCAGCAGCTGAGTGAGGCGGGGCTGCGCGCGATCGGGCCGGCGGTCGCGAAGCTTGCGGAGGTGGAGGGTCTCGACGCGCACCGCCGCGCCGTCACGCTGCGCCTTGGTGACATGAGTTAGAGCGCGCCGGACTCTGCGTTCATGTCGCTGTCGTGGCGAGGGCGCGGCGTCAGCTGCGGCGCCACTGTGGTGCGGGTGGCATGCACTCGTGTGTGTGTGTGTGGGTGGCTCCGGCGCGCCATGGTGGCCTGTGCGACATGCACCCTGGGCTGCGGGCTTCTGCCAAGCCACCCCATGCTGTGTCGCTGATGAGGGTCGCATGCCTGGGCTATGTCGAATGAATGCTAGGGTTGGTATGGCGTCGGCGGGCGTGGCGGAAGCCGAGGGCTGTGTGAGAGGTCATGCGGGGTCAATCCCGGCAGGGTGCATCGGCGCGCTTTTCAAGGCATGCATGCACATGGACTGGCGGGCCCGCCTGTGTGCGGGTGTCTGACAAGGGGTTGCAGGGGGCTGGGGGGGGAGGCTGCGGCGACCGGCAGACGGCCGTGCGTCGGCCGGACCAGTCAGCGTTGGGGCGGAGCGGCGTGGGGAGGGCCCTTCAGCGTGGCAGGCTGCTGCGTGTAAAAGTGTTGACTGAGGCCGCAGCACTATCGACTGTGTGAAAGTAGGGAATGTGGAGGTGGCCAGGACCTTCCCGATGTTTCTAGGTTTGATGTCTGGTTGGTAGCCGATAGAATGCTGCAACGCACCCATGCATCTGAGATCACAGAGCTAGATGGGCTCCCTGTTCAACACAACAGCCAGCGAGGTGCAGGGCCATGAACCACTGTATGGCAGCGATTATGGAAGACATCAAAGGATTGGCAGGTGCATTTACTTGGACAGACCTGTGGGTACCCTGACACCCAGGCAGCTAGCACATGTACACAAAATGATCATGCTGATACAGCTCGGGCCCGAATGCTGCCGCTGTAAGGACTCCATGCGCCCACACATGTCCTGCTTTGCATACATCAGGAGGCCTGAGCTTGGCGATGATCTGAAGCTGTTGCGCTAACCCCGATCTAGAGTGTGTGGTATTGTATTGCGAGTGGCAAACACACAAGTCACGCTGCTGAGAGGCTGAGAGGCACCCCGGTGAAGAATGACCTGATCAGAGGTACAGTGAATTATCTCCGATAGGCCAAATCAGAGAAAGCTAGCTGACGTTGTATGACGCCAGAGCAACTCTGGACACTCTTGGGGTTGATGTCTGTCACTATGTCATGACCTGCAGGCTGCCTAGATCAATCACAATGTAATCTGACTACCGCCACCACACCCTGCAGGCTCATAAGAGAGGGACCTGGAGATTCAGAGCCCGGAGCATCAGTGGTGTTTCTCTACTGTACCTGCTTGAGCCTGAAGCACGCACCTGCTGATCACTCTTCTAGCCATCATGCAGCATGATGCAGCGCCGCCGAGGTTGATGGAGCTTGCCGTAGACGTGCCTCTGGTTGTCGTCCGGCAGATTGGCTGGAGTGAGCGGAGGCAGTTGCTCCTCGTGGGGACGCCGGTCGGTGCTGTTTGTAGGGTGATGTGTGTAGTTGCTGTGCCCCACAATGGCTCGGGATATATATTGTAAATTGGGTGAGCCGAGATTGATCATGATGGACACCCCCGCTGGAACAGACTCCGGGCCACAGCTGCTCGAGGCAGCAAGACTCGTACTCTGTTACTCACGCTGCTGTGAGCAGAACGCCCTGACGGTGCACAGCATGAGCTGTGGGCCACAGCCTGTGGCCTTTGTCCATCTGCCAAGGCATCTCTGGCCACACCCTCGGCCTGTGTAAGTATATGATTGTGTCACGCATGACGTCCAGTGAAGTGATCAGAGTTGCAATGGAAGCAGCATCTGCAGTGGGAATTGCAATGGCATCTGCAATGGGATCAGCATCTGCACACCAAGCATGTACACACACAAGCACACCTCTTCGCCGACTGTGTCCCTGCAACACATGCACACATACGGCGCCAGTGTGGCCCACCTCTGGGCCACACACTGTGTGCTGGGCGGCCTCAGGCAGCAGTTTGTTGGGTTTGGCCCTGTCGTACGGCGGCTGGCGTTGTGGTGTTTGTGGTTGTGATGTTGTGTGTCGGCCGTGGGGTCTGTGCGTGCGTGTGTGGGTTTGGGTTTGTGGGTGTGTGGGTGTGTGCTTGGCGGTCTGCGGATCTGTGCCTTTTGCTGCGCCGGTGATGGGTTTTTTTTGTTTGGGCGTGGTGGGTGTCGCCTGCGTGGGTGTCTGTGTTACAAGGACAAAGGCAGCAAGTCGGGCAGCACCGCGAAAGGAGCAAGCAGACGAAGCAAACACCAAGACACCCACGAACATCTCACCCATCACCGGCGTAGCAAGCGACACAGATCCGCAGACCGCCAAGCACACACCCACACACCAGCACACACACGCACAGACCCACACACCCACAAACCCAAACCCACACACGCGCACGCACAAACCCCACGGCCGACACACAACATCACAACCACCAGCACCACAACGCCCGCCGCCGGACGACAGGGCCAAACCAAACACACTGCTGCCTGAGGCCGCCCATCATGGCCGCCCGATTGCCGGGGGCCGCCCCGGCCCCAAGACCCACCCCCACCCCACCAAGCCACAGCATACCACGCCAGCCCGGCACACCGCCGCGCAGCCTCGCCGGCCCACGCCGCACCGCACCCAGGACAATGCAGCGCCCAAGCCGTTCCGTAGTCCCCGCACATGCCAACGAAGGCATCCCGCACACCCATCGGACCCGGCCCAGCTGGAGTCAGAGGCCACAGGCCGGTGGCGTCAAGCGGACAGGGCGCCCAAGGGGCACCCCACCGCTCAGGCCGGATGGCCTGTGGGTGTCTGTGTGTTTGCTTCTTCTGTTTGCTTCTTTCGCGGTGCTGCCCGCCTTGCTGCCTTTGTCCTTGTAACACACTGTGTGCTGTGGGCCTAAACATACACATACCCAAGCTTGGCTGCGCACCTGCAGCATCATGCACTTGTATCTGCGACATGCTGCCTCTGTGTAACTATAAGCACAGTAATTGAAGTATATTTTGGCTCAGGGGCAGGCCCACCAACCCAGCACAACCTGCTGCCTCTGTGGCCTGATAATCTGCTTGGTGGCGACCAGGTGCTCCTTCATTGTAACCATCGGCGGCAGTGCTCTGATCATGGCATCCACGATGAATCCCAGAATCCCAGACCCAACACATCACCATGCATATGTATGTATGTAGTTACAAAGGACATGTATGTATGTATGTATGTAGTTACAAAGGACAGAGGCCGGGCAGCGAGCCGTGTATGTAGTTACAAAGGACAGAGGCCGGGCAGCGAGCCGTGTATGTATGTAGTTACAAAGGACAGAGGCCGGGCAGCGAGCCGTTGCTAGGAATACACACGCAAATCCACTCACGCAATCATGGCACTAGGCCGGGCACGAGCACGTACCACAGCTCGGCCGGTGATGCCAGCCAAAGATTGAAGCCCCGCACGGAGCACAAGAGCATTCCCCTTGCACAATGCCACACTCAACCGGCGCAGAGCATTCGTCACAAACAAAGCACGGTTCACCTTACCACACCGAGACGCAACCTCCGCCAGCCGATTCAAGTGATTCATGGCAGGCCGCCCCAAGCGACCATGCGTCTCATGCGACAACGGCACGAAACCATACGCATCAGGGTCGTACAAACGATAAGCAGTGCGTTTCTGCACGTCCCGCGTCTCCGCAGCACCCCCGTCCTCGCGGGCCGCACGGCCGCAATAGGAACCAGCACAGGGGTTCACAACCGACACATCTCCTATGCACAAAGGGTCGCCCGGCGGCATAAACATGATGTCCCCCAGTTTCTCCTGGGCCACTGCCCTGAACACCTCATCCAGCGCCGTTGCCTGCGCGGCAGCGGCCTGCTCCCCAGGCCCCGCTGGATCCTGACCACCCGGCGCCGCCGCCGCCGCCAGGGCCGCAGCCTGCGCTGCGTCTGGCGCGTGGCGCCCCATCTGGGCGCTGTGTCCAGCATCGGCGCCGGCGGCCGGAGCAGGCGTAGGTGCCGGCGCCTCGTCCGCGCGCGCGGTCGGCGGCGGCGGCGGGGCTGCAGGCATCGGCGCCGCGGGCAAGGCTGCCCCACGCGAAGGGCCCGCGACCTGGGAGGCGGGCTGGGGCGGAGCAGGGGGGGGCGGGCCCAACGGGCCAGCATGGATCTGCCTCGATGCGGCCGCGAGCCGCGCGCGGACGAACGGCGCTGTGCGCGGGATGCGCGTGGATGCCACACACGCGTGGGACCCGATCTCGCGCCATTGTTTTTCAACGATATTGTGGCGCGAAGTCCAGGTCCCCGCATTGTGTGTGCAATTCATCGCGTGATCGAGATCATGCGGCTGTATGAGAGTGCCACATTCGCAGCGCGAGCCGACCGCATTGGGAGGGGCTGGGGACATGCCCAGGAGATACCTGATGCACAACATGAACTCAATGTCAGTCATGCGCAGCGCCTGGGAGAGCGGCAGGGTGCTCAACCAAAGGGTGGCTGCACGGCAAGCACAGCTGCGAAGCCGTGCCAAGTTGCATGCACCCTCGAGCGTGGCGACGTCATGGCTGGCAAGCAGAGCTGCCCGGCGGCGCAGGGCAACCAACTTTGTGATACGCTGCTGCATACCAGGTAACACCTTGGCGATGGTGTCGCCGCTCGCCGGCCCGGGCAGCTCCGGATGGAGCTGCTGAGCGACGTTGAGGGCCTGCCAGGTTTCCTGCAATTGTTGCCCGTGCGGCCCCCGGTACGGCTGCATGCACTCGGGGCCTCCTGCGAACGCCTTTTGGCTCACCGCCGCCGCAGCGAGGTACGCTCCGTCCGCGACCTCCTGCGGCGTGGACGTGACGCCCAGGCCTCCGAGGCGCGCTGGAAGGACGGCTTGTGCGGCCGCACGAGTGTCGTCCCGCGGGACGCGCATGATTTCATTCACCGCAGCCAGGACGGACGCCTCCGTCCGGCGCATGTGATCGGAAATGTGCGCCCACGGCACCGCCCTGGCGTAGTGCAGCATACGGCGTTGGCAGGACATCGTGAGCAGCAAGAACTGGTCTTGCGCTTTCAGGGGCAAGCGCATCATCTTTTCGATGGTGGCGCACACCTTGTCGGCCGTCGCTTCCGCGTGCGCCGACTCGAACGCCGGGGTGCCGATGGGCGTGCCGGTGATGACGGTGCCCTCCGTGGCATGCGTTATGCCGAGCGCGGCCGCGACGGATCCCGCATGCTGGGGGTCGCGCGAGTAGGCCGTGCACTTGTGCAGCTGGGGCTCCAGCCCGAGGGGCTCTGCTGCCGAGACCAGCGCACGGAATGCGGCGGCGGCGTCCACGCGCTGCCCGGCGATGGTGCAGTCGTCATGATACGCCATGAGGGCGGCCGTGACCTCCCTCCCGGGTGGCTGGTGCTGGGCCTGCACTGCCTGGAGGGGGCCCTGGAGGGCCAGGGCGAAGAGCAGCGGGCTGATGGGGTCGCCTTGACGCACGCCGCGCTGCGACGTGATTGCAGCGGTGCCGGGCGGTGCGCCTTCGATGTAGAGATTTGCGGGGAACCTGTAAAGCATGGTGGCGAAGGGCAGCAGCGCAGGCTTGTGAGACGCAACGGCCTCCAAGATGGCTGCACGGGACATCATGTTGAATGCATTCTTCCAGTCCAGCTGCACAAGCACGACATCGTCCCACGCTTGCAGCACGGCGCGCGCAGCATGGCCCAGGTTCTGCGCGCCCCCTGGCACCCCGACCCCCACCTGCAGCGGCGCGAGGGAGGCACCCAGGCCACTGCACAGGGTCATGGCGCACAGGCTTACCAGGCGCTGCCACGTCTCTGCAATGGCGATAGGGCGGACGCCTCCCTGTGGCTTCTCCTGCGGGAGGAGGCGGCAGTCCAGCAAGCGCGGGAGGTGTGGCAGCCGGCCGGCGAGGGCCGCGTTCACGAAGCGGTGAATCTCCGTGAATGCGGCCGTGGAGGCCGTGCCAGCAGCCCGGATGTGCTCATACGTCCACCCCGACAGGCCTGGGCCGCTGCCCTTCGGCAGCTTGTCGAGCAGTGCGCGGAGCGTCGCCTCGTCGATTTGCAGCGGGGGCGCGGGCTCGGCGGGCTGGGTGTCGGGGGGGAGCGCTTCTGCGGGATGCAGGTGCCGCAGCGCCTCATGCACTTCCGGGGTGTACCTGGCGATGGGCGGCGCCTCCACTTTCTCCGCGCCTTTGCGGACATTACCGTCGCTCAGTGACCTGTGGACGGAGCCCGCCAGGCGGCGATCCTGGTTCTGATTCATTCTGCGCTTCTGGCTCGGAGTGGGCTCCGCCAGCCTGGGCTCCTCGCCGTCCATGAACAGCGTGATGCATGTACGAGCGCGGCGCGCCGTGCCGTCCCCTCCCTTCAGCGACAGAACCTTACCAGGGAAGTCGAGGACGCGGCCCAGGGCCAGTCGTGCTCCGTCGATGTTTGACGCGTCGCTGGCATCGTTGAAATCTCTGAGGAGCTCGGCCGTTGCGTCGCCGAACTCCGGATGGACGGTGTCCGGGACCTTCGGGGAGGGCCTGGGCTGGGCGGTGTTGTGGGCGGCGGCGGGGGCTTCGGTGAAGTGACGGGGTGGCTGATGGGGGTGCGGCTGGGCAGGCTGGGCAGGCTGCGGCTGGGCGGGCTGCGGCTGGGCGGGCTGGGCTGGGGCGGGTTGGGCTGGGGCGGGCTGTCGGGCCGGATGTGTGGCGGGCAGCACGCAGTGACCTGACCTCAAGCTCCTGTTCTGACCTCCCACACATTTATGCGCCTTAGGGGTCTTGGTGGAGCCGAATATGCCACAGTGAGAGCAGTACGCGGCATTGAGTTCGTGCAGCTTCGCAGTAGGCAGCCTCGGCCCGTCGCGATGGATTCCTCGGATGTGGGTGAACAGACTTGAATGGGAGGAGAGACTAGCGCTGCATCCGTCATATGGACACTGAAAGCTCATACGCAGGGACTCGTTCCGCTGAAAGCGGACACACTAACGGTGCAGTCTAACGGGCCATTGAACCGGCCAGACGGCACAAAACTAAAACAACAAACACACAACACTTTTAACGAATCAAATCTGCAGATCACCTGCGGCTAGTCCGCAGGATTGCCAGTGGGACTGCCGGACAACGGCACGCGGGCAGCCAGCGGCCCGCGCCGACATGACGGCTGCAAAGCCAAGCGGGTCACCAGGAAGGCCAGGCGAAACATAGAACAGACATCTAGGTGTTCCAAATGGGCAAGGCTGCAGGCCACTGGCGGTCAGTCCGCTGGCATTCTAGTGGGGCTGCAGAACGACGGAACACTGGCAGCTGGCGCGCGTATTCGTTGCAGCTGCACGACAGCGGACGACAGAACACAACTAAGGGCCTATTCGTTTTCTTTTTGCTGCCTCCCGCAGCCGGGTTCTTTTGGCATGCGTCTACATCGGGACCACGACACAGCACAGACGACAGACGTACGACAAAGATACAAAGAGATATGTATGTATGTAGTTACAAAGGTAGAAGATGTATGTATGTATGTAGTCACAAAGGACAGAGGCCGGGCAGCGAGCCGTTGCCAGGAATACACACGCAAATGTATGTATGTAGTTACAAAGGACAGAGGCCGGGCAGCGAGCCGTTGCCAGGAATACACACGCAAATCCACTCACGCAGTCATGGCACTAGGCCGGGCACGAGCACGTACCACAGCTCGGCCGGTGATGCCAGCCAAAGATTGAAGCCCCGCACGGAGCACAAGAGCATTCCCCTTGCACAACGCCACACTCAACCGGCGCAGAGCATTCGTCACAAACAAAGCACGGTTCACCTTACCACACCGAGACGCAACCTCCGCCAGCCGATTCAAGTGATTCATGGCAGGCCGCCCCAAGCGACCATGCGTCTCATGCGACAACGGCACGAAACTATACGCATCAGGGTCGTACAAACGATAAGCAGTGCGTTTCTGCACGTCCCGCGTCTCCGCAGCACCCCCGTCCTCGCGGGCCGCACGGCCGCAATAGGAACCAGCACAGGGGTTCACAACCGACACATCTCCTATGCACAAAGGGTCGCCCGGCGGCATAAACATGATGTCCCCCAGTTTCTCCTGGGCCACTGCCCTGAACACCTCATCCAGCGCCGTTGCCTGCGCGGCAGCGGCCTGCTCCCCAGGCCCCGCTGGATCCTGACCACCCGGCGCCGCCGCCGCCGCCAGGGCCGCAGCCTGCGCTGCGTCTGGCGCGTGGCGCCCCATGTGGGCGCTGTGTCCAGCATCGGCGTCGGCGGCCGGAGCAGGCGTAGGTGCCGGCGCCTCGTCCGCGCGCGCGGTCGGCGGCGGCGGCGGGGCTGCAGGCATCGGCGCCGCGGGCAAGGCTGCCCCACGCGAAGGGCCCGCGACCTGGGAGGCGGGCTGGGGCGGAGCAGGGGGGGGCGGGCCCAACGGGCCAGCATGGATCTGCCTCGATGCGGCCGCGAGCCGCGCGCGGACGAACGGCGCTGTGCGCGGGATGCGCGTGGATGCCACACACGCGTGGGACCCGATCTCGCGCCATTGTTTTTCAACGATATTGTGGCGCGAAGTCCAGGTCCCCGCATTGTGTGTGCAATTCATCGCGTGATCGAGATCATGCGGCTGTATGAGAGTGCCACATTCGCAGCGCGAGCCGACCGCATTGGGAGGGGCTGGGGACATGCCCAGGAGATACCTGATGCACAACATGAACTCAATGTCAGTCATGCGCAGCGCCTGGGAGAGCGGCAGGGTGCTCAACCAAAGGGTGGCTGCACGGCAAGCACAGCTGCGAAGCCGTGCCAAGTTGCATGCACCCTCGAGCGTGGCGACGTCATGGCTGGCAAGCAGAGCTGCCCGGCGGCGCAGGGCAACCAACTTTGTGATACGCTGCTGCATACCAGGTAACACCTTGGCGATGGTGTCGCCGCTCGCCGGCCCGGGCAGCTCCGGATGGAGCTGCTGAGCGACGTTGAGGGCCTGCCAGGTTTCCTGCAATTGTTGCCCGTGCGGCCCCCGGTACGGCTGCATGCACTCGGGGCCTCCTGCGAACGCCTTTTGGCTCACCGCCGCCGCAGCGAGGTACGCTCCGTCCGCGACCTCCTGCGGCGTGGACGTGACGCCCAGGCCTCCGAGGCGCGCTGGAAGGACGGCTTGTGCGGCCGCACGAGTGTCGTCCCGCGGGACGCGCATGATTTCATTCACCGCAGCCAGGACGGACGCCTCCGTCCGGCGCATGTGATCGGAAATGTGCGCCCACGGCACCGCCCTGGCGTAGTGCAGCATACGGCGTTGGCAGGACATCGTGAGCAGCAAGAACTGGTCTTGCGCTTTCAGGGGCAAGCGCATCATCTTTTCGATGGTGGCGCACACCTTGTCGGCCGTCGCTTCCGCGTGCGCCGACTCGAACGCCGGGGTGCCGATGGGCGTGCCGGTGATGACGGTGCCCTCCGTGGCATGCGTTATGCCGAGCGCGGCCGCGACGGATCCCGCATGCTGGGGGTCGCGCGAGTAGGCCGTGCACTTGTGCAGCTGGGGCTCCAGCCCGAGGGGCTCTGCTGCCGAGACCAGCGCACGGAATGCGGCGGCGGCGTCCACGCGCTGCCCGGCGATGGTGCAGTCGTCATGATACGCCATGAGGGCGGCCGTGACCTCCCTCCCGGGTGGCTGGTGCTGGGCCTGCACTGCCTGGAGGGGGCCCTGGAGGGCCAGGGCGAAGAGCAGCGGGCTGATGGGGTCGCCTTGACGCACGCCGCGCTGCGACGTGATTGCAGCGGTGCCGGGCGGTGCGCCTTCGATGTAGAGATTTGCGGGGAACCTGTAAAGCATGGTGGCGAAGGGCAGCAGCGCAGGCTTGTGAGACGCAACGGCCTCCAAGATGGCTGCACGGGACATCATGTTGAATGCATTCTTCCAGTCCAGCTGCACAAGCACGACATCGTCCCACGCTTGCAGCACGGCGCGCGCAGCATGGCCCAGGTTCTGCGCGCCCCCTGGCACCCCGACCCCCACCTGCAGCGGCGCGAGGGAGGCACCCAGGCCACTGCACAGGGTCATGGCGCACAGGCTTACCAGGCGCTGCCACGTCTCTGCAATGGCGATAGGGCGGACGCCTCCCTGTGGCTTCTCCTGCGGGAGGAGGCGGCAGTCCAGCAAGCGCGGGAGGTGTGGCAGCCGGCCGGCGAGGGCCGCGTTCACGAAGCGGTGAATCTCCGTGAATGCGGCCGTGGAGGCCGTGCCAGCAGCCCGGATGTGCTCATACGTCCACCCCGACAGGCCTGGGCCGCTGCCCTTCGGCAGCTTGTCGAGCAGTGCGCGGAGCGTCGCCTCGTCGATTTGCAGCGGGGGCGCGGGCTCGGCGGGCTGGGTGTCGGGGGGGAGCGCTTCTGCGGGATGCAGGTGCCGCAGCGCCTCATGCACTTCCGGGGTGTACCTGGCGATGGGCGGCGCCTCCACTTTCTCCGCGCCTTTGCGGACATTACCGTCGCTCAGTGACCTGTGGACGGAGCCCGCCAGGCGGCGATCCTGGTTCTGATTCATTCTGCGCTTCTGGCTCGGAGTGGGCTCCGCCAGCCTGGGCTCCTCGCCGTCCATGAACAGCGTGATGCATGTACGAGCGCGGCGCGCCGTGCCGTCCCCTCCCTTCAGCGACAGAACCTTACCAGGGAAGTCGAGGACGCGGCCCAGGGCCAGTCGTGCTCCGTCGATGTTTGACGCGTCGCTGGCATCGTTGAAATCTCTGAGGAGCTCGGCCGTTGCGTCGCCGAACTCCGGATGGACGGTGTCCGGGACCTTCGGGGAGGGCCTGGGCTGGGCGGTGTTGTGGGCGGCGGCGGGGGCTTCGGTGAAGTGACGGGGTGGCTGATGGGGGTGCGGCTGGGCAGGCTGGGCAGGCTGCGGCTGGGCGGGCTGCGGCTGGGCGGGCTGGGCTGGGGCGGGCTGGGCTGGGGCGGGTTGGGCTGGGGCGGGCTGTCGGGCCGGATGTGTGGCGGGCAGCACGCAGTGACCTGACCTCAAGCTCCTGTTCTGACCTCCCACACATTTATGCGCCTTAGGGGTCTTGGTGGAGCCGAATATGCCACAGTGAGAGCAGTACGCGGCATTAGAGGTCGTGCAGCTTCGCAGTAGGCAGCCTCGGCCCGTCGCGATGGATTCCTCGGATGTGGGTGAACAGACTTGTATGTATGTATGTAGTTACAAAGGACAGAGGCCGGGCAGCGAGCCGTTGCTAGGAATTCACACGCAAATCCACTCACGCAGTCATGGGCAAATCCACTCACGCAGTCATGGCACTAGGCCGGGTACTGGAGCCTGGGAGGGGGGCCGGCACTCAGGCCTCATGCATTGTCAGGAAAAGCGCCCACCCGAAGGTGTACTACTTTCCTTTCAGGATCTGGTCATATATGTACTTGAGTGCTGATGACTCAACATGACACCCCCCCTCACTCAAGGACCGTTGACTAGGATCCGAAAGCTTGGAAGGCGGACGCGTATCCTGGGTGCAGCTGCCCGGATTTAAACCCGCGTCTATGGAGGTTAAGATCCTCTCTATGACCACTCTCACCGATACCATGTCAGGAAAAGCGCCCACCCGAAGGTGTACTACTTTCCTTTCAGGATCTGGTCATATATGTACTTGAGTGCTGATGACTCAACATGACATGCACGTCCAATTGAACCGCGAGCACCTCAGAGCGCTCCAGAACACAAGGAAAAGTCCTATAGACTCGCAATAACCTTCTGAATCGATTGTAAGTAGTGTGGGCGAAACAGGTGAAAACGCCCAGCGAAACCGGGATTTTTGGACCAAGAGCCCGTTTTGCCCAGCGACGCCTCAGATGGCCTCAAACGGTGCCCAGCGTATGCCCATCGTGCTCAGTGGGCAGAGAGCACTCGAAAAACACCATAATATGTTGCCCTGATGTTCAACTGGCTGCCACCTCGACTTGTGTCACCGTGCGGTGTTCGCGTCCGACCAGCGTCATGGCGGGCGTCCATACTACCGGGAAACATCCCATCGATTACCATGATTTCGACCAGCTTACCGGAATATTGGCACATATGCAGCTGTCTTGTGTGGTGATCAAAGAGCAGGTGGGCGACGTGTTCCTTGCTGAGATACTCAAAACATCGCAGCAGCTCCAGTGTTGTGAACTTCATCTTAAGATGGAATTGTTGTGAGACTACCAACACTTTGATGCCTGCCCATACGGTACTGAGTGAACCTCCGGGTCAGTCAGTGTAGCATGCTACACTGCATAGCAGTGCATCTTTGCACTTTAAGATCGAAGGGACAGCAGCACCACCGACCAGATATGTTCTTCAAAAGCGATCAGGATACAAATTTGAAATGTACATGCCTATCATCAGCATGGTCTGCAAGCAAACACCATTCTACAGAGTGGAAGGCTTGCGTAGGCACGTCATTGTTCGCCTGAATCCACACCATCATGCAGTAGATCCACGCACGGTGTTACCAGAGACAGTCTGCCATGGTCCTTAACAGTCTGCCATGGTCCTAAACATGCCTGATCTGTTGACGAAGGCGATACACTGATTTCCAGTGGTACAGAGTCACACATGTATGTATGTATGTATGTAGTTACAAAGGACAGAGGCCGGGCAGCGAGCCGTTGCCAGGAATACACACGCAAATCCACTCACGCAATCATGGCACTAGGCCGGGCACGAGCACGTACCACAGCTCGGCCGGTGATGCCAGCCAAAGATTGAAGCCCCGCACGGAGCACAAGAGCATTCCCCTTGCACAATGCCACACTCAACCGGCGCAGAGCATTCGTATGTATGTATGTATGCATGATTACATAGCCGTATCCATTTGGACATTGACAACTCCGAAATCCGGGACCGAAAGAGGCATCCAAGCAACATGCTGCCGCAAACTCTGACTTGCGCCACAGAATGCAACAACACGAGCCAATTCACCGAGAGGGGACGGGCGATTTGCAACACCCGACACCCCAGCATCACCACCAACACCATCAACACCGACAATAAGCACAACCGCTACATCAGACCACGAAACACCAGAGGCACTGTCATAAGGACCTGGCCGTGCGAGCAACTGCCGCACCAAAACCGCAACGGCGGAGACATGCCGATCACGATGTGCCACTGGGACAGGTGGCAGAACTGCCCCGATGGGTGCACGTGCGATGTAGGATGTGAAGACAACAGCAGCACGTGAATATTCCAAATGCTTTTCACTACGGTGCCTACACAAGAAAGGAGACAGACCCGAACGAGCAGACATTAGCACACGCACAAGACCGGGCTCAACGGAGTCCATAAACGGGGCTAGTGACCCTAGTTCGTGTGTTATCACACCACGCAACCACTCTCCAGTGACCTTATTGTCGCGACCACGCTTCTCAAATCGTTGTTCAAGGTATGCCAACCACATGACAGCCACGACCTTCTCACGGGTAAGATTTGAGTACGTGATTGTGAGAGGGCTTTGTTTGGACGGCTGATCATGCATGCCGAGACGTTTGGACACCCTGGGTGGCCCACGTCGGCGGCGATGCTCAGGCTCGGGTGGAGCCTGTAAGGCAAGTCTGATGTGTGCATATCGTTTCAGTTCTGCCGCAATGGCCGTGATGCGGGAATGAAAGTCCCCGCCCACCCCCGGCCCCCGTTGAGAGTGACCCCGAATCGCGGTGGATTCCACCGCAACCGGGAATCGCTCCGCCCCCATGTGTGTCAGCTTTGCGTACCAGCAAAGTTTAGCTGCCTTGATCATTGAGCTCACAGGCAGGAGGCCCGTGTCGGAAAAAAGAATCTCCTCCCTGCAATCGAACTGGTGCAGACCAAACACCATGCGGATTGCCTTTTTACAGATGGTATCAAGTTTGTCGAGTTCAGTTTTTGGGCCAATCCATACCTCAGCCCCATACAAAGCAGGAGTATATATGAACGCATAAACAAGGCGGAGCCGGGCGGTCACCGGGAGGTAGTGGCAACGCAGCACTGGCCGCCACGCGCCAAGTGCCTTGTTCATCTTTGCGCGTACATGATGCATATGTTCAGACCAAGAGCCATTTGACTGGAAGAAAACACCCAAGTATTTGTAGGTGTGAACAGTCTCCAACTGCGACCCCCGCAGCTGGAAGACAACTGGTGCGCCGCCCTGCGGCTGATTGAACACCATAGTTTTAGACTTCAACACATTTGGTAAGGAGCGCCATTGAAACAACCATTTATCGATTGTATCAATATGTCCCTGAAGCCCTGCCGGTGTCAAGGACATTGCATTGACATCATCTGCATAAGTGAGTCCGGAAATTTTATCGGTGTCTGGTGAGTCAAGGGGAATGCAGAGTTCTTTTGGACGGGTGTGCAGTGTTGCAAGCAGATCATCAATGAACACATCAAAGAGAATGGTTGACAGGGGGTCGCCTTGGCCGACCCCGAGGGTGATGGGGAAGTATGGTGATTCCTGGTCTTGGAAGCGCACCCTCGATTTCGTGTTTGAGAGCATGTGTGCGATGACCCGACCGAGGCGGCCTGTCACTCCTTTCTGGAGTAGTTTGTACAACAGACCGTCGCGCCACACAGTATCATATGCTTTCCGGATGTCCAGGAAGAAAGCATAAAGTGGAGTGTCCGCCGCGGCGGCCGCCCGGACAATGCGTGCAAAGGTGTGGACATGGTCTACACAGCCGCGATCCTCGCGGAATGCGGCTTGGGACTCATGGAGGGTTATATTGTTTTGGAGGCGGGACCTGAGTAGTGTGCTGAAAAGCTTCCGGAATATTGAAAGCAGTGTGATACCCCGGTAGTTGGAGGGGTCTGTTGCATCCCCGGCTTTGTGGAGGCTTACAATTGTTCCGAGTGACCACGCATTGGGAATGGTTTCGTGCGTCCAGCAGAAATTGAGGAGCTGCAGGACGACGGTTTGCAATTGCGGCCCCCCGGCCTTCAGTAGTTCGCAGATGATATCATCGTGGTCTGCGGCTTTCCAGTTGTGCATTGTAGCAAGTGCTTGTTGAAGTTCGTGAAGTGTGAAGGCATCATCCATCTCTTGGTTGTGTTGAGGCTCATTGTGGCGCCATGCGTGCAATGTGTCTCTGACATGTGCATCAGTTTGCTCGCAGAATGTGGCATGTGGGACCGGGTTCATTTCAGATTGGTAGTGATTCGAGAAAACCTGCATCACTGTGTCTATATTATCAGTGGGGACTCCCCCAGACATAACAGAAGGCACGGGGTGCTCGGCCGTCGAGCCACCCCTGGTTAGCAGTTTCAACAAACGTTTCGCAGACACCCATGAAACTTTAGACTCAAGTCCTGGCGTGCACGTTTTAGAGACATGGTTGGCTTGCTGTTTGGTGTATGCACGTTTAAGATCGCGTTTCAGCTGGTTCTTTGCACCTCGGCGTTGCTGGAATGCTAGCTTGTCAGTGTCGCTGCCGGTCCGGCAGTGTGTCTCATGAAGGGTCCAGCATTCGCGTCTGAGGTCTGCATATTCTTTGTTCCACCATTGCACGCGATGGGTCCGTACCTGGTGTTTCCCAAAGCATTGCTCTCCTGCGGTACGTAGGATGTTTGCCAGGGCAGATGTGAAAGTGTTGGCAGCTTCAGCATGCGGCATGCTACATGAGTCCATGTCGTGCAGCAACTGCGCAAGGGGCGCTTGCAGGGCTGTCTCAAATTTTGCGACTGTCTCCTCGTTGTGCATTGCTTTCCTATTCCACCGTTTTTTGTGTGATCGGGCGCATTTGCGCTTGCTTCTGTGTGTGGCATGTGGCAGTGACAGTGATAGTGTGAGCAGCGCGTGATCAGAGAGACACTGCCCAGCAGAGTGGATTGCAGGTGCACTGCAACGGTCCCTACATGCAGAGCTCGTCAGACAGTAGTCAACAACAGAGGTGCCGCCGGCATGCATGCATGTCGGCGAAAAGGCAGTGTGGTTGTGCATGACATGCATATTGCATTGTTCTACCATGTTTATTAGGCGACAGCCCTGTGAGTTACGGAACGTTTCATTATGTAGTGGAATATGATGTGAGTTTTGTGCATTCCCAATCCTGGCGTTGAAGTCCCCGCACACAATGATGTGGAATCCCTTGTCAGTCAAGTAGTGTATGTCGTGTGTGAGAGCTTCCAGCTCAGCAGCAAACCTGTCGCTGTCTGCAGGACGGGCGTGTGCCACCGGCCGAATGTATACACTTCCGATTGCAGTCTTGGTTGTGTGTCTGCCGGCGCACAATTGTACCCAGGTCGTCTGATGATTTTTCTTGGAACCCCAGGATAGTGTGTGTGTAAGGTGTGACAGTGTGTCTTTCACAATGATGCCTGTGCCGCCGCCGGTCCTTGTTTGAGTTGTGTATCCCGGAGCACCATATGCAGTATACCCGTGCGCGGCAAGCATAGAAGTTTTCTCTGTGTCCGACAAGTCGCACCAGGTTTCTTGGACTGAACAAATGTCCACATGTTTTGATGACAGAAATGCACAAACATCCACATGTTTAGATGACAAGGATTGTGTAAACATACCATTCACATTTAAGCTTCCAAGCGTGACACATGTTGGTGCTTTAGATATACCCGCCTGGTTGTCATGTGCAGAGGCGAGAGGTGCAAAGCGGTTGGCCGCGGTTGCAGGTTCGGTGGTGGTAGGGTGGGGGCGAGCGCGGAGTGGTTTGTTCCGGCCATCGCCTTGTGGATACATCATGTATGTGAGTTCTATTTTGGTAGAGGGAGCCGTGCGGCAGCCCCGAGGAAGCAGTGCCTCTGAGCATGCTTGGGCAAAAGGAACCACGCCCTGTGCGATAATTTTCGCGATGTCGAGTCTTCTGTAGACGGACAACAGGAGGAATGGCTGCCCAGTTGTTTTATTTCTGTGTCGTGTACGGTGGGCGGCCTGAAGCATTGAGAGGGTGGCGCTGTGTGAGGTCACGGAGAGGAATGCGCCCGTGTGGCAGACAACGTCACAAGGGCCAAAGAAAGAGAACACTACGCGATTCGGTGGCACAACTTGCATCACCTCCTCATGCTCATTGTGCTGCTGATGCCTTATGCCGGTTTGTTGCATCACAGGCGCGTTCACTGTCTCAGTCATAGAGAGTCGTGTTGGAGGGGAGAGGACCAGGCTGTTGCGGTACGGATCGAAAACGAGCATGCGCACATGGACAACTACGCACGTGGCTGTGCGACATTGCACCAGCCACCACATACTAGTCAAGCAGACACCAGAATGGGGGAGGGGGAGGACACCGCCCGCCCCCCAACATAACCACACCATCAAAACAGACCGCGCAGGAGACTGCAACACGTAGCACAGAGAACACTTGACAGCACTTCCACGTACGGATGCCCAACAAGGGCTCCCCAGCCCAGTGTACCTACGCGGAATACAGAGCAGAGACGCCACACACCGGACTGTAGGAGCCGGAACCCAGACCAGACACCACACTCCACGACGCGCACCGGACTGTAGGAGCCGGAACCCAGACCAGACACCACACTCCACAACACAGCTACTGCCTCGCACCAACAAGCCCGGCATAAGGCCGGGCGCGCGCTACTCGCGCACCGGACCCGGAGATGGAGAAGTCGCCCGGAAGGGCGTTTTGAATCATGCACTGTGCTTTTGTTGTGAACACTCTGGGCCGGGCAGCTGGCATCGGGACACAGCGGCCGCACGAGTCAGACCCCAAGAGCATTGTGGTGTGCGTGCAAAAAGCAGGACAGGTCATTAACGTGGTACGCCGTCTTCGGGGGTGGCGGGCTTCCGCCAGCTACGCCCTCAGGCTGTCTACTCGGGAGGGCAGCGAACGAGGCTACTCTTATGAGGCCCTCTCCACCCTTAATTCGGAGAGCGCGACATAGCACACAGAACCCCCACCGAACCACCCACTTGACCGTGAGCTGCCAGGGACACCCACGTGGGACAAGCGCTTGGCTCGTACAGCCCGTTTGACCGTGGGAGTTTGCCAGGCACACTCACGTGGGACAAGCATTGGGCGTGCGTCAGGGCATCCGCCGGGATCCCCCCCAGACTTTGCACGTTTCGCGGTCTGCTCGCCACACACACACAGACTGTGATGACTACAAGTGTATGCACGGGCTCGGGCCTGCGGGCCCAACAACATGCGCTACAGTCTTGCATCAGGCGTAGCCGCACAGCAAGAACGCTGACGGCACGGGCTCGCGGAGCCTGAACATCGCGGAGCCCGTAAACAAAAGGAAAAGGCACACAATAACTGTCTTTGAGCGGCAACATGCCGCGCAGTTCGGCGTCTTGGCATTGCTAGCACAGCCCGAAACTAAACATCGCGGCGCGAGAAGACACACACTCACGCAGCTACCGTGTGCTCGTGCAACTGCCCGCCAGAATCGGGAATCAGATGTTATAAGCGAGATGGTATGCATTCTGTGGGTGTGAAACGGGCAAAGCATGTAGAAACAAGCAGTGCGCAATAGTTCGGCAACCACGCAGCACAGCTACGGCGTCGGCAATGGGTGTTGCCGGACCAAGCTGGCCAGGAACGCACAACATAACACAATAAAACATCTAACGTGGGATCTGTGAGTTCTGGCACCTGGGATGACTTCTGGTTGCGATAGTTGCCGAGAGTGCCTCGTCTGGACTCGAGCGCAGCCTCATCGTCGCATCGTCACTGCCCGCGGGCGAACGCCGAAAGACACAAAAACAGAAACTAAGACTCAACAAGAAAACCTATCGCGTGATCAAGTTCGTGTCCGTGTCGCGGTAGCCGGTCCGCTCCCCTGCCGAGAGCGTTTAGCACATCATAGCCATGGTAATCATAGATGTGTGTATGCAACCACATGTATGCAACCAGGTCGTCACACATACGCTGGATGGAAGGACAAGTATCACACATGCTATCAGGACATGGCAATCAGATGTGCTGCAGAACCTGTGCTTGGCTCTGTTGTGATCAACTGTTGACAACGCCCAGCGCTATGGAGTACACATTGCAGCAGCCAAGCTTAAGCTGCCCCCCAGCCAGATCGGGCAAGCAACAGTCTCGCCAGACCCGGAAAGCCATCTCAAATATCTCCGGTTTTTATTATGTGCGTGACAGCTCCTAACGGCGCGGTCGATGGTGTCCAAGGGAAGCAAACATGGCAGAGCATGTACTAGTACCGCCCGCAGCAAAACAATAGACCATTTACAACGCATCAGGATGCATTACAGGCATATAAGGGTGTTCTAAGGCCATTGGGCATGCTTCCGGTCCCGCTGGGCGCGTTCTCGCGCTCGCTGGGCACAATGGGGCTTTTTGCCCAGCCATGCACACGGATTTCGGGCCAAAGGTCCATTTCGCCCAGCGAATTTAAACAAAGATACAGCAGCATTCAGAAGGTTATTGTGAGTAAGGTCCGCCAAAAACGTATAATTCCAAGTCTCCTACGTTGCCTACGTCGTATGAAATCAAAATGTTTAATAATATCGTATATTGCACCGTATGGCGTATATGCTGCCGTATAAGCGTATATTGCACCGTATGCCCGTATAATGTGCCGTACATGACCTCGATGACTGATACGTTTGACATATACGGCTGCTTGATTGCATGCTGAGAGTACGTGCTAGGCCCCATGATGGTGTGGGAGTGTTCTAACTATCTATGCACCGTGTTTGATGCACTGGAATTTGCACAGTATGATGTGCAGATAGATAAAAAAGAGTCCAGTGTCCAACACACTGGCACATACACTGGCTCAGCTCTCGGGAGCAAGGGTTGCGATATGATGCGGGCCTGGAGGACGCGATCCTGCCGGACTGAGTTGTGAGTGCGGTTGTAGTGTGAGTGTGTGTGTGAGTGTATGTTGCAGTTGATTCGGATGAGATTCGGTTTCAGTGTTTGTTTTCTCCCGTTCACTCTTTTGTAAACTGCACTGGCTCAGCTGCACATGATTACACAAGCTCTCACAGTTCATCAATCGTGTCAAGCAGTACAGCTAAGTCCCCCATACTGCCAGGCTTTCCACGTGCCAGCCTGTCATTCTGCTTGATGTAAATGAGGTCACACGCACGTGCTAGTCCCAGGTTTGTGTGCTAGTCCCAGGTTTGTGCGTGCCTTCACATACAACTGACCCCATTCAGTCCAGTTACGCTCCGAAGCACAGGCTGTCACAGGCATAGACATCACAGTTGCTGCGACCTTTGCAAGCACTGGTTACTCCTTGGAGAGATGATTTACCCAAAACCGCCTGCGCTTGGCTGAGTTCGGAACACGCCCATCTGCATCAAGCTTGGTCAGATTCACAACAGTCTTCTCATATGCTCGTAGTGGACCCGTACTTGACCGTATATGACCAACGTATATGGCGTATATGACCAACGTATATGGCGTATATGACCACCGTATATGGCGTATATGGGTCACCGTATATAGCGTATATGGGTCACCGTATGACCGTATGAAACGCACCGTAGGACCGTATGAGGAACGAAAATAAATACTACGATGACCGCCTTTAATACGTATACGGCATTTCATACGAATACGTTTTTGGCGGACCTTAATTGTGAGTCTATAGAAGTTCCCAGCGATGTCTCGAGCGTTCTGAGCTGCTCGCGGTTCAATTGGACGTGCATGAGGCCTGAGTGCCGACCCCCCTAGCCTGGGCGATTGTATGGCAGAGCACGAAAGCAGACATGCAGTAGTGGCGGCAGCAACCACGACACCATGTGGCCAGCCTGTGTCAGCTTTGCATCATGCATTTCACACCAGCATGATAAAAGCACACGCCAACATGATTGACCCTTTGTGCATAGGAGATGTGTCGGTTGTGAACCCCTGTGCTGGTTCCTATTGCGGCCGTGCGGCCCGCGAGGACGGGGGTGCTGCGGAGACGCGGGACGTGCAGAAACGCACTGCTTATCGTTTGTACGACCCTGATGCGTATAGTTTCGTGCCGTTGTCGCATGAGACGCATGGTCGCTTGGGGCGGCCTGCCATGAATCACTTGAATCGGCTGGCGGAGGTTGCGTCTCGGTGTGGTAAGGTGAACCGTGCTTTGTTTGTGACGAATGCTCTGCGCCGGTTGAGTGTGGCGTTGTGCAAGGGGAATGCTCTTGTGCTCCGTGCGGGGCTTCAATCTTTGGCTGGCATCACCGGCCGAGCTGTGGTACGTGCTCGTGCCCGGCCTAGTGCCATGACTGCGTGAGTGGATTTGCGTGTGTATTCCTGGCAACGGCTCGCTGCCCGGACTCTGTCCTTTGTAACAACATGATTAAGGCACGCGAGAGCATGCACTGTCGACGGGGCCCTGGTATGTTATTCGGCATGCATGCAGTGAGCTCCCTCGCGAGATGCCAGGCGCGATGGGCGGCAGCTGTGAGCAGGTGGAGCCATGCATGCGGCCATGCATGCATCGCCCTCCACCTTGGCGGGCCATGCATGCATGACCACAGCAGCTGCGGCCTAGCGGCCTAGCGCTACGCTCAGCGGCGCATGCATGGCCCCGTCTGCACGTGGCGGCGTCGACCACGCCAACGCGCCGCCGCCGTCGACGGATCCGTTGTACAGCAGCGCACCGACGCAACGCAGTCAGTGTGCAGCAGTATGATCAGATGCCATACAGTGTACACCTGTCTGACTTCATGAGGCAAGCAGCTGCGGGTCTTTCGAGGGCGCGCGGAGGCAATATTATTCACTGCCATCGTGCGAATGCGCAGCGCGCAGCACGCACCTCACCTGCAGCTGCCACGTGCACGTGGGCTTGTCTCTCTCGATCTTCTGTAAAACAAGCAGTGTCGCGACGATGCTTGGGTATGGAGGCGAGAGGATGCTGTGCCTGCAGGCACATCATGAGCTCTAGACGCGTTGTCGTCCTGTGTATGCAACACCCACCGTCGCAAATTGATTCTCGACTCGCAATGGGTGTTGTGGCGTAGGTGTACACATGTTAAAATCAGAACAAGAATATTCTAGAATAATATTGTTCTAGATCTACAGCTCCTGCGGTGCCACCCGGCCGTGCCCTTATAAGCTTACAGCACATGCAGTGTCACGGGCCATGGCATTTGCGCAATCCGAAGCATCGGTGGCAGTCGCGACGACATGTTCGCCGTATGCTCCCAGCCCTGCCCAGGCACGCAGCGAACGTCGTTAGAGCGTGTTGAAGGTGTCTTACGTGTGCACCACCCACACATGCATGAGCGCAGTACTTCACCGCGGCTGCAACGCAGCTGGTCGTCGCACGCTGTTGCACGCAGTCGGGGCTAGGGCGGCCCCCGGCAGTCGGGCGGCCATTATGGGCGGCCTCAGGCAGCAGTGTGTTGGGTGTGGCCCTGTCGTGTGGGTGCGGCCCTGTCGTACGGCGGCGGGCGTTGTGGTGTTAGCGGTTGTGTTGTGTTACAAAGGAAAAAGCCGGAGGGGCCGGTAGCACCGCCAGGACCAAAAGGGAGAGCACAAGAAACGCAATGCGCACGCAGCAGGAGAGCCACAGCCAACGCCAAGGCACAACAAGCAGCCACACACCCCCACACTCCCACGCACTACCACACGAACCACACACTGACACCCGGCCCACACACCCACGCACCCGCACGCGGTGCACACAACCCCCCGGCATCGGCCATGCCTAGGAAGCTGTCAGTGTGGCAAGCTTGTCTCGTCATACACAGCAACAAGTGTAAGGCTCTACGCTGTGAGCATTTTGGCAGGGGAATTTCAGCTGCAGGCTGCAGCCTTGCCAGTTGAGCTGCATGATCATCACATGTGTGATGCCCGGGAGGACAGACGCTGGAGCATCGCAGGCGAGGTGAAGCATGCATATCATGACACAGGTTTATGTGTGAAGCTTTTCAAGTGTGGTAAGCAAGCTCACAGCGAGAATGCTGGGGGTCGCGATGCATATACCACTGCAGACTTCACCGCCGAATGTGCATGCAACCATACCACGGGCGGGTTGAGTCACATTCAACACGTAATTGGGGTGAAGTAGCAATCCCGTGTGATCTGCTCCACCGCGCGATCGTTGCTGGCATGGCTCGGCGCTCGCTGCCTGCCTCAGGTCTGCGAGCGTATAAAGCACCGCTGGCGACGCACACGCCTCATAGTACCTTCGCGCTCTAAGTACGTTCTACAATCAAATCTCAATCTTCTATCTACGAATACATCCAGAGATTCAGTATGGCTGTCCCATCGATGATCACTGACGAGACAAAGGCAGCCACCAAAAATATTCAGGTATCCTCACCGATCCTGTGAGCTATGTATACACTGTTTGCAGATTCCGAGTGGTGCTTGATGTCGGCTGTATCCTGTCAACGTTCCACAATAGCTACAGGCTGTAGCGCTCCCATCAGCGTCAAGCATGTCATCGATCAAATTGTTTACTATGTGAATCATGCAATTCTTGTCTGTTTGGCTCCAATACCTTAGTCGGACCTGCGTCTGTGCGCTGCGTTCTCGGGCCTTTGCATCGGCCTCGTCAGGCTCTCGCGTCTGCTTTGCTTCCGAGTACACCCACGCATGCATGCGTACGACGAAGCTGCTGCCACACGCTTGTGCACATGCCGACCTACTGGCACGGCTATGGATAGCTACTACAACACATTCACGCCCCGTAGATATCGTGCAGTCCTTTTCTGTTGCCATCGGACATGCATACATGTGGTCTATGCCATTCGACTGCATGGGGCCGAGAGCCATAGGCACTTACAATCCTGTCTGCGTGTTCAGGCAGCTCTGGCCAACGGTTCGGTGACCCTCCGGCCTTTCGCGCCCTGCCGTCTGCCCCCGGTCGTGAAAGCCGCTCTTGCCGCGGCCGCAGCATCTGAAGGCACAGTCCGGCCTTGTGTGCCGGCCCCCTGCCCCCCCGAGGTCACTAAGGCCACCAAGGCGATCTTCCACTTCCCCGGAATTCAGGCTGCACTGGACCGCCTGGCCGCAGAAAAAGCAGCCAAGGCATGTGTGGAAGTACTGGTGAAGACAGCCATTGCAAATGTCGTGGCACAGGCAGAGGCCAGGGAGTGTGTGGCCAAAATGGTGCAGGCTGCAGTCGACTCTGTCCTGGCTGGCGCTGCAAGCAAGGGGGGCAATCCTGATGCTACCGAGGTATGCAAGCTCCATGAGGGATTGTTGCATCTGCTCAACGTGACGCCGGTCAGTGAGGATGCATGAGCGCAATTCGTTTGAGATTATTGTCACAGCGACATAGGAGAGTCAGGGTAGGCTTCGGCACCGTTGTCACAGCTTGGTCTGGTGTGCAGGTTCTGGACATGGAGCAGGGTTCCGTATCAGAAGCGGACATTGGCGCTGAGGTGGACGCCCTGTGCGAGTTGCTGGTGGTCGAGTGTTGTGATGACTTTGCTGAGGAGTTCTTGGCTGCTGTCGATGCCGGAAGTGATGGCGCCGCTGCAATTCTCACCTCGTCTGACAACAATTTGTACAATAATATTGTGGAGCCTCACACAATGCACAAGCAAGAAGCCTTCACAGCTGCCGTGGAGGTCACAGACGAGATCAAAGGAACGGCTGCCTCTGCAGCCGACCTCGATTCCTGTGCCGCCGCTGAAGGCAGCACAAGGAAGTGGCTCGACATGCCGGAAGATTTGACAGAAGCTGAAGTTCCCCCCCGGCGCCGATCGCTTGCGGGACAGGTGCCTGAGTTTCCGCTGTCGCCTGAGGCAGATGCATCTTCTACAGAACTGGTGGTGCCTGCTGCACAATGTGAGGACTCTGCCACCTCTCATGTGGGCGCTGCAAATAGACAAGGCAACACCACCAAGCAACACAGCAGCAGGAAGAAGGGTGGGCCCGGGAAGAAGAGGAGCAAAGCTGCAAGGCAGGGGAAGAAAGGGAAGCATGCCAAGAAGGGCAAGAAGGGACGTGCGTAGATTACAATTTGTGTATTGTTCTTCGCAAATTGTTGAATGACAGTGCGTGTAGATATCCAGTACAATCTGTGAGAGCACACGGAGAGGAGTGCGAGGGGTGCATAGGCACCTTGTGTAACCAACCTGGCATGAGCTGTCACATTTTCTGGTGCACAACTGTGTCCTTGTTAAGATACACGTCCATCCATCGTATCTGTTCCTGGGTGCCTCGATCTGTAGGCTGCATGATGATGATGGCACCACTTCAAGGCAATGTTTTAAACTGAGTCACCGCTCACATGTCAAACGTAAAAGCTGTGCAAAATCAGCTCACAAGTGCCTGTCTCCTCCGGCTGTGAACGTGATGGATCATTCTACTTAATACTAGAGCGCTGAATGGGCATGCTGGGCTTGGATGTACGCTGGTCAGTATGCTGCTGGACCAGGAGACTATTCGTTGCATAGGCTAGATGGACAACCTCCTCCTCCAATATATCGACTTGTATCAGGCATTGATGACAACTGCCAAAGCAATCGGCCAGGAACCAGCTCGAACACAACACCTACCGAACGTGAGCCGCATTCAAAGGCCGTCAGGTCGAACGCTACCTGTGCACCAAGGCAATATCTGTCTCTTCCTTTCAGCTGTGCTGCTGCCAAGTCTCCGCCATCGTCAATACCTTTGCGGGCGCAGAGATGCCCCGAGGTGTCGTCAAGTGTTTGTCTGTCACGCATGTGTCACTGTCCAGAGTCCAGGACGATGTGAGCGGCGCACAAGAGACGCGTTTGCATGTGAAACAGATATTTTCTTAGCATGGCGATGTTGTCACTGCTCTCTGTGTACTGCTGTGCCTCCCGAAGGTATCTGCGCTCGACGTAACACTCCCTGAGACCGTGCAGTCTTGATCTGTTCCCTCGAAATGAGCCGAGACGTCAGGCATCATACACGAACTATAATTTTACATGTGTTATTATCTTTCGGCCTGTCGACCTTTCCTAACAAGCAGTAGAGCACCTTAGGAGTCCTCAGGACTGGGTGGTGCTACATGCAGCTGGCATCACTAGCTCGCAAAGCGTGCGTGCAGTGTTCAAAATCGTGACTGAGTCTATGACAGTTACGTTTCACGGAGGATAAAGGCCAGCGATGTCTCCCACACCAGAGTAGGCTTGGCATTGGGACCAGGTGGCAGCAGGTGTGCCAAGATTCCAGCTGCTCAGACACTGTCACAAAGATTCTGGGGTGTCGGTAAGACACACCTGTATACCTGTGACGTGTACCTGCCGACTCAGATGCACTGCATTCAGAGTTCTGCGACGGCAGGACTCGTTTCGGACCTGTCATCCTGTCCCGGGCCTGCAGACCAATGTGGCATGGATGGTAGACAGCGCAGCAAGTTGATCTTGGAGTGATGCTAGAAACTCATAGATGATTACATATACGTAGGGCTGAGAATGGAAGAAGTAGACGCCATCGAGCCGCCCTTACACCTTAGCGCTGATGTCCTCCACTGTGAGATGCAAGGGAGGTATCCGTCCTGAGATGTGTGAGGGTGACACATCGTAATTGTTAGCGGTTGTGAATCTCCTTGGAGCCCAGTGGGCATGCATGACCCAAGCAAGCACACATGACCGCTGGTCAAGGCAGGAACGAGTGCCAAGTGAGGCGCCACACCGGTGCAGGTAGGTTCTACCCCCTTCCCTTGAGAAGGCTTGCGCATTCGCTGCTGTCTGTGTGGGGCTGTGAGGTGAGCTGTGGTGCGTGGAGGAGCGCACAGCAGCCTAGCAGCACCTCTGCTTCTGCTTGCTGGTTCGCACACAGGCAGCGGAGTGCAGTCCAGACCCCGCTTCCTGGCCCGCTGTGGAGCCCGATTGAGACCTGCCAAGCGGTTGCTGGAGTTGCCACCTGCGACTCACCCTCGTGTCCTATGCAGGTGTATGCCGGAACACAGGTAATTGTGATGAGATCAGAGCCCGCCAGCACGCCGGCTTCCACGCACTCATCTGGCGACTCTTCCGCCGCCAGCACATGTGGTGCCACGAGCGCTGGCTCCTGGAACTCGCCATGTTCCACCACTGCGGCAGCCCCCGGCATCAGCGCCGCAGTGCCCGCGCTCACCATCGTCGCCCTGACACACAACGCCGCAACTCGCAGCATGCTGGCCGGAGCGGTTCCTGCCCGCACGGAGACACTGCAGCCCTTCACAGGCTCTGTCGTCTGGGTCGTAGACATAGCGCTCGGATCCGCTCAACCCAAGGCAGCGTCCATGCTGGAGCTTGAGGTTTAAACCAGTGGAGTCCAGCGTGCTGCGTGTCGTCGGTGGTGATTCTTTCTAAAACGCCGAGGTGTGTGGCCGCATGACTACGGTTGAGCGCGATGCACACATTTCGGCCCAGCTGCTACAGGCCGACGTCTTGGCTGTACCAGGATGCGTCCTTTCGCCTTCTCGCACACATTTGCTGACTTTGCGAGCCGCGAGCCATCGCATTCCCATGCAGCGTCGCATAGGCTGGTGGGCTCAGTAGACTTCACCCTGAGCACTGTGAAGACGCTCGCGTGGCCTTCAGGGGGGTGAGGATGCGTAGCCGTGTGGAGATGGCGGTGGAGGTGGTACGGGGAATGAATGCCGTCGTCGCACCGGTTATGGGCGTGCAGCCACATGTGTGCCCGTTCAGCGGGCCTGGCGGTGATATACAGTGCTAATGCGTACTGAGTCATGCACAGCCACAGCCCGTAGGCTTTTCCTGAGTGCTTTGGCTGCTGAACCAATGGCAATGGATGTGCTTAAAAGAATCGAGATTACGCCGTGCAACACCAGCCAGCAGCAGCGAGACGACTGTGTGTACACATTTCAGGATTGTCAACAAGGTTCGTGACGTCGCCACGGAGGCTCCTATTTGAACCACCCGTGTCGTCATTCTGAACATGATCGGCCCCACACAAGTATGACACCAGTTCACTGCAAGTATTAACCGACTGCCATGTCGCGAGGCTCTGACACCGGGGCTGCCATGCAGGCGCGCCGGCCTCTAGGGGACTGACTTCAAACTGCTGGAAGCGGAGTGGTGTCCAGACACCGCTTCCTGGCCCGCTGTGGAGCCAAACGGAGACCTGCTGAGCGGGGGTGGGAGTGGTCAAGCGGCAGTGCTGCCCTGCGACGCATCCCGGTTCCCTGTCCTATGCAGGTGTATGCCGGACTGTAGCTCATGGTGATGAGATCAGAGCCCGCGCTCTGTGAATTGCAGCCTCGTATTACAATGAAGCTGACAATGAGAGTCATGCGTTGGTGAACTGGGGAAACAGTAAGTGAACAACACTCGCGCATGGGAGCTGGCCATGAGGGAAGTAGCATGAAGTGTGTGTGTTACACAACATGCGACCCTCTCCACCACAACCATCACTACTCTCTTAATCACGGAACCTCTACACTCGCGAGCGAAATGCTGGAAAGTCAAACAAGCTAGGTAATTCTGTACAACTATGCACGTCCCTTCTTGCCCTTCTTGGCGTGCTTTCCCTTCTTGCCCTGCCTTGCAGCCTTGCTCTTCTTCGCCTTCTTCCCAGCCCCGCTCTTCTTCCCTTTGCTTCGTGTCTTCAACGTGTCATCCGGGCCCTCAGTTTCAGTCATCTGGGTGGAGGTAGCGCCCGCACACACCTCGGCCGTGGTATGTTCAAGTGGAAACTCAGGAACCTGGCCAGCAAGCGTGCAGCGGCGGGGGGGCACTACAGCGTTGGACAGGCCGGCCGCCACATCAGCTACCTGCACGTTGCAACATGATCAGGCAACACTGACATCCAGCACAGGTGCATAGTATAGACAGAATCTCATAGATGGCTGCAGGCTAGCGTTGACACCGAAGCTCTGCGCGACATGCATCCACATGCAAGTGCACCAGGTGGTGAGCCAGTGGCAATGTCATACCTTGTCGTTGAAGCATGCGGGCTCGCAGTCTTCACAGCAGTCTTGGAACAACATTTCGAAACGATTTTTGCTGCTGCACAGCTCAGCATCCATGGCGGGAGCACCGGTGTCGACATCGCGTGACATTGCCACCTTTGAAGCAGCGTCGTTGGCTTCAACAACATCATCGTCATCATCAAACTCATCGCAGCATTCTTCCACGAGAGTGTCACACAGAGCGTCCACCTCAATGCCAGCATCCTCATCTGACACAGAGGCCTCCTCGATGTCCAGCACCTGCATGCCTCGCCCCGCTGTGGCAGTGTGTCTAAAAAGCTGCCAGAAAGGCAACACCTGTGAGCGTGGCTGTGCTGACATAGGGCTATCAGGAAGAGCTGGTCACACCTCTGTGGCTTCGGGGTTGGGACCCTTGCTTGCAGAGCCAGCCAGGACAGAGTCGACTGCTGCCTGCACCATCTTGGCCACACACTCCCTGGCCTCTGCCTGTGCCACGACGTTGGCAATCGCCGTCTTCACGAGCGTCTTCACCTGGCTTTCGGCCTCTGCCTGTGCCACGACCTTGGCAACTGCCGCCTTCACGAGCGCCTCCACGCATTCCCGGGCTTCGTCTTCCGCAGCAGCGGCCTGTGCGGCAATGCATGCCCCCTCAGCGGCCAGGCGGTCCAGGGCCGCATGCATGGCGGGGTGCAGGCTCTTCTTGAACAGCCCCTTGGTGGCCGAGACTGCCCCCACAACCTCGAGGATGGCAGCTGACACCGACGCCCCAGCCAGAGCAGCCTGCAAACACACATGCATTGTCTACAGCTGGAACTGAACGGCACACTCAGCAATGTAGAAGAGGATTCTCATGCATGCTGACGTGTGCTCAGCAACATGCGTGGACTCTGCGGACGTCTTGAATTACATGCATGCATGCATGGGTGTACTCGGAAGCAAAGTGGACGCGAGAGCGTGACGAGCCCGAGGCAAAGGGCAGAGGCAGCGAACGCAACAACAGCGGCAAACATGCCAGCTCAACGCTCAACGGGATAGATGTGATGTATGCACGCAAGAGGTGGCAGCTGTTTAGATCTAGAGGCAACAGTGCTCGATCTGCTGGAGCGTTTGCACTGGCAGGCTGACATGTTCACGATAAGGAGAGGAAATCGTAGTGACAATAAGTCCAAACATTGACACTCCACGCAAGCGAATGGCGTAGATAGGAGAGCGTGCCTTGGACAGCGCGATGGCTGCAGCTGGTGTTGTCTGAGAAACGGTAGAGAAAGCCATTTCGACGATTGGTGTATCGGAGATCTGTTTGAAAAGGAAGATAGTACTCGAGAGCAAAGGAGATTTGAGGCATATGTGGTCTTCCGCGGCTATTTATGTGCTCGGCGGACCGAGGCGTGCAGCTCGCGCCGAGACATCTCAGCGATCATCGAACGCGCTGAGCATCAGACTCAGTTGCTGAAATTTGTCACATGCATTGTATACGTACACGTATGCCCCGCCGCTGCATGCACGTCTCATCGATGATGCAGGACGAGGTCATGCAGACGCAATGACACCGTCCCCAGGCCTTCACAGTGGGACCGTGAAGCACATGCAATGCATGAACCCCCAGTCCGTGAGTAGTGTATGCTGGGTACCGCCAATGCACCAATATGTTCTGATCTATTGTGATCAGGCTCATAGGGCATGCTGATCTCTAGACCCAGGACTGTGCCACTGCTAGTATCAGCGACAGGGCCCAAGATGTAACAGACGATCTTTGTGGTAATCGTGAACTGGCTGTGCTGCCATATGCCTCGTCAGGATGCCTGGAGACATGCCTCGATGAGCCTACTGTCATGGCAGCAGTTTGTTCGGAAAAGGCCACATTTGCCTCTGCTCACACCAGGCAGTTCACATCTTACGGGCCAACATTGCATCGTGTGAAGCCTTTCATGGTTAATAAGCACGCTCACAGGGAGAATGCCGGGGGTCGCGATGCATATACCACTGCAGACTGCACCGCGGATGTGCATGCAACCATACCAAGGACGGTTCGAGACACATGAGGAACGTAACGAGGGTGCATTACTCGTTCCTGCGTGATCCGCTCCAACGCACGAGCATTGCTGGCATGTCTCGGCGCTCGCTGCCTGCCTCAGGGCAGCGAGCGTATACCGCAACGCCGGTGACCGCACACGCCTCACAGTACATTCGCGCTCTAAGCACTTTCTACAAGCAAATCTCAACCTTCTATCTACTGGTACGTCCAAAGATCCAGTATGGTTGTCCCATCGATGATCACTGCCGACACCAACGCAGCCACCAACAAAATCAAGGTATGCTACCCAAGCCAGCACGCTATGTACGCACTCTTTGTAGATTCCAAGCGGTGCCTGATCTCGGCTGTGGCCTGTTTGCTGTACAACGTTGCACAGTAGCTACAGGCTGTAGCGCTTTCATAAGCGTCAAGCAAAACCAATAAGGCTGTGTGAATCATGCGATTGTATTCCGCTTGGTTCAAATGACCTGCGTCTGTTCGCTTCGTTGTGGGGCCTTTGATCCGGGCTCGTCAGGCTCTCGCGTCCGCTTTGCTTCCGAAGTACACACCCACGCATGCATGCGTATACGCATTCGTACGTACGAAAAAGCTGCTGCCACACGCTTGTGCACATGGTGCAAGCGGCCTACTGGCACGGATATGGATGCGCAACTGCAAGATGTCCGCGCCCCGCAGATATCGTGCAGTCCTTCTATGGTGCCGTCTGACATGCATACATTTGGTCCCATATGCCATGATTGCATCCGCCCGAGAATCATAGGCACTTACAATCCTGGCTGCGTGTGCAGGCAGCTCTGGCCAACGGCTCTGCCATCCTCCGGCCTCTCGCGCCGTGCCGCCTGCCCCCGGCCGTGGAAGCCGCTCTGGCCGGGGCCCCGGAATCTAAACGCGCAGTGCGGCCTCGTGTGCCGGCCCCCTGCCCCGACGTCACCGAGGCCACCAAGGCGATCTTCTGCTTCCCCGGCATCCAGGCTGCACTGGACCGCCTGGCCTCCGAACAAGCAGCCAAGGCGTGTGTGGGGACACTGGAGAAGACAGCAAATGCCAACGTCGTGGCACAATCAGAGGCCAGGGAGTGTGTGGCCAAGATGGTGCAGGCCGCAGTCGACTCTGTCCTGGCTGGCTCCGCATGCAAGGTTGCCGTTTCTGATGCCACCGAGGTATGCACACGTAACTGTTTGTTGATTTCTGCATACCTTGATGACTGCGTGCGATAATGCATACTGTGACATTTTTGTCCACAGTTTGACAGCGATTTCGCCTTGGTACTTGTGCTTTTGTCACCATCGTCACAGCCGGGCTGTGGCGCGCAGGTGCTGGACATCGAGGAGGCCTCTGTGTCAGACGAGGACATTGGCGCTGAGGTGGACGCCCTGTGCGAGTTGTTCGTGGTCGAGTGCTGTGATGACTCTGCTGAAGAGTTCATGGATGGTGTCGATGGAAGTGATGGCGCCGTCAGCAGCTCTGCATTCTCGGAATCAACGTCATCCATCGCTGAGCCACATACGACCGACTCTCAGGAAGGCTTTGCAGCTGCAGTGGACTTCATGGCCTCAATCAGCGGCAAGGCTGCCTGCCCTGCCGACCTTGATATCGGCGCTGCCGATGAATGCACCTCGAAGAACCGGCTCAAAATGCCGAATGATTCGACAGAAGCTGAAGTGCCATTCCGCCGCCGCTCGCTTGCAGGCCAGGTGCCTGAGTTCCCACTGTCGCCCGAGGCAGATGCATTCTCTTCAGACCTGTTCGCGCCTGCTGCACAATTTGGGGATTCTGCCACCTCTCATGTGGGTGCTGCGAATGGACAAGACAATGCCCCCAAGCAACACAGCAGCAGGAACAAGGGTGGGGCTGAGAAGAAGAGGAGCAAGGCTGCAAGGCAGGGGAAGAAGGGGAAGCATGCCAAGAAGGGCAAGAAGGGACGTGCGTAGAGCGTCAGTGTTGCGGTATTCCCTGATTTCGTTGACAGACAGTGCATCTAGATATCCAGTACAATCTGTGAGAGTGCACAGGGACGAGTGTGAAGGGTGCATAGGCACATCATGTAACCAACCTGGCGTGATAAACGAGCCGTCACAAAGTCATGTGCACAGCTGTGACCTCCATGAGAAACACGGCCATTCGTTGCATCTGTTCCAAGATGCCTCGATCTTTAGGCAGTGGCTGCATGAGGATCGTGGAACCACTTGCAGCGCCCACATGCAGTGCAATGTTTCAAGATGAGTTCCCGGTCACATGCCGAACTGAAAGGATGTACAGATGCAGCTCAAATTTGTCTGTTTCCTCTGCCTGCGAACAAGTAATATCATTCTACTTGATATTAGATTTCTGAATGGCCATGCTGGGTCACGCTGTATGCTGTTCAGTACATTGCTGGACCAGGAGACTGTGTCCATGTTTGAGATGAAATGCTCCTGCTGCAAGACTTGACTTCAACTCGTAAGTTCTTTGTCGCGAGTGCGCTGCAGCCCGCGCCAGATGGAGAGACGTCAGACTGCCGCGCATCCGTGAACAGCGTGAGGAGACTGTAATTGACGAGCTCCAAAACAATCAATTTAATCTATGCAGAATGCTAGCGGATTGTATCAGGCATTGATTTCAGTTGCCAAAGCTCCAACACAACACCTACCGAACGCGTGCCGCGTTCAAAGGATGTGGGGTGAAATGCCACCTGTTTACCAAGGCATCATCTGTCCTTTTCTTTCGTTTCTGCTGCTGCCATACTTACACCACCGTGAACGCCTGTGCAGGTGCAGAGATGCCCCGGCATGAGGTGTCGTCAAGTGTGTCGGTCACGCATTTGCTTCTGTCAGTGTCCAGGCCAATGTGAGCGGCGCACAAGAGACAGGTTTACAGGTGCACCAAGACATTGGTCAGCACGAGGCTTTGGTCACTGTGTTCCGTGTAATGCTGCGCCTGCGAAGATAATTGAGCTAGCTATAGCCCTCACCTCCTTGAGACCGTCCATGATTGACCTGTTTTTTTATATGGGCCGAAGCTTTAGGCATCGCACCTCGATTTGCCCTAATTCTTCAAATGGCGGCATGTCGACCTTGCTTGACAAGCGGAACAGCACCTTGCGAGTCCTCAGGTATAGCGTGGGGTTACTTTCAGCTGGCGTCACTACGTATCAAAGCGTGCGTGCTGTTTGAAGAATCGTTGTTGAATCTTTGACAGTTATCCTGCCCGGAGAGTCGAGGCCAGCAATGTCGCCAACGCTAGAGTAGGCGGTGCAGTGGGAAATGGGACCTGGTGGCATCAGGTGTGCCAAGACTGCAGTTGTTCAGACACTGTTACAAGGGTTCTTGTCTCCTACGACACATCTGTAAGGCACACCTGGTGTGCCTGATGCACTGCCTTCGGAGCTGTGCGATGGCATGTTTCATTTCGGGTCTGTGAACCTGTGCGCAGACCAATGTCCCGTGGACGGAAGACAGCGCAGCAAGTTAGTTCTTCAAGGACTCGTTATATTTTTATATGCTGTTGGCACATGCATGCAGGGTGAGTCATCCACAAAGTAGACACCATCGAGCCGGTCTTGCACCTGGGCAGTGCTGGTCACCTCCGCTACGATTACCACCGTGATGGCACACAGGTAGCCATCCTGAGATGTGTGAGGTCTACGTCTGCTAGTCGATGGCACCTGGCTCTCCTTGCAGCCCAGCGGCCGTGCATGATCGCATTGGCCCAGGCAAGCACAGACGACCGCAGTTTAAAGAGAAGTGCCAGTGCCAGCAGACACGCAGCACGCAGGTGGGCTCTGTGCCCTTGTTCTAGACTTTTGCCAGCCATGCTATATGTGTCGCGTTACATCAAGTTGGTCTCGTTCACGTGGCGTGGTCTCGTATAGTTCTCAGCAAGCCATCTACGTGCATTGGCAGTCTACTTACTCGACTGCCATTCTCAGTCCTGGCTGTAATGCATGAGATGTAGTTGCGCTTTGCCCACAGCAGGCAGCAGAGGTGATGCGCGCGGCGGCGACAAGTCGGCGTCGGCGCTGACCGTCGTCGCCGGCACTGCCGTGATGTTGGTGGCATCTCGATCTGACTGGCCGAGGTGTCTGGCAGCGCGAGCGCGATCAAGCGCACGCATGTTGGCCGTCGCCCAGCGGCTGCAGGGCGACGCCTTGGTCGTGTCAGGGTGCGACACTTCGTCTTCCCCTTCCCTCGCACAGCGCGCAGCGTGGTCGCTACGGGCTCAGCAGGCACACGTGCTGACAGCGTGGCGTGGTCTGTCTGGCTCCATAGACTTGCATTTGCAGCACTATGGGGGATGTGTGCGTTGCTTACAGGTGGGTGAGGCCATTCAGGAGACTGCAGTGGGGGTGGTGAACGCACACATCGGGCAGTACAACGCTGTTGTCCTTCACGCTGCACTCCACCGCAGCCGCGGTGCGGCGCCAACCCTATCGTCATCGAGGAGGTGCCCCCCCCCCCCCCCCCCACGCACTGCGCCTTATCTGCCACTGGCTCAACTTCCGCCAACCTGTTGTGATGTGCCGTACCTGTATGAGAAGTGGGTGTGCGCCCGCTACATTGCACCGAGCAAGTACTGCATGTAGCCGAGACTTTGCACGTTCAGCGGTTGTGACTCACCGGCACGATGTGCCAAGGGTCACCCCAGAGGTCCCCTGAGAAGGCTTGCGCGTTGGCTGCTGCTTGCGTGAGGATGTGAGGTGGGTTGTGGTGCGTGCAGGAGCGGCCATGCTTTGCAGCGGAGGCCGTGCTTGGCGGCGAATTTGGGCATGTGTAGTCGCTTCATTTGGACAACCCATAGCGCAAGTCAAACCACGCGTGATCCCACACAAGCATGAGGCCAGTCCGCAGCATGCTTGAAGCGACTTCCACGTAGCGTGGCTCTGATACTGGGGCTGCCATGCAGACGCACCAGCCTCACGTGTACTGACAGCGACCAGGCAGCGGAGCGCAGTCTGAACCCGCCTGCTGGCCCGCTGGAGCCCAACGGACACCTGCCGAGCGGGTGGGGGAGTGGTCAAGCGGCAGTGCTGCCCTCTGACGCACCCCAGTGCCCTGCGCTTCACACACAACCTGTCTGTGCAACTTGCGACTCAATCTCATATGCAGGTGTATGCGGGACCATAGGTAATTGTGATTGATGAGATCAGAGCCCTCGCTCTGCAAGTGACAGCATTGCATTACAATTAGAATCACGCGTTGGGGAACTGGGGAAACAATATGTGAACAACACTCATGCATGGGGGCTGCCCATGAGGGAAGGAGGATGAAAGTTTTGTGTTACACAGCATGCAAGCCTCTCCACCACGACCATCACTCCTCTCTTAATCATAGAACCACTACACTATCGGGCGAAATGCTGGTAAATCAAACAAGCTAAGAAAACCTGTACAACTATGCACGTCCCTTCTTGCCCTTCTTGGCGTGCTTCCCCTTCTTGCCCTGCCTTGCAGCCTTGCTCCGCTTCGCCTTCTTCCCAGCCCCACCCTTTTTCCCCTTGCTGCGTGTATGTATGTATGTAGTTACAAAGGACAGAGGCCGGGCAGCGAGCCGTTGCCAGGAATACACACGCAAATCCACTCACATACGTGTATGTATGTATGTATGATTACATAGCCGTATCCATTTGGACATTGACAACTCCGAAATCCGGGACCGAAAGAGGCATCCAAGCAACATGCTGCCGCAAACTCTGACTTGCGCCACAGAATGCAACAACACGAGCCAATTCACCGAGAGGGGACGGGCGACTTGCAACACCCGACACCCCAGCATCACCACCAACACCATCAACACCGACAATAAGCACAACCGCTACATCAGACCACGAAACACCAGAGGCACTGTCATAAGGACCTGGCCGTGCGAGCAACTGCCGCACCAAAACCGCAACGGCGGAGACATGCCGATCACGATGTGCCACTGGGACAGGTGGCAGAACTGCCCCGATGGGTGCACGTGCGATGTAGGATGTGAAGACATCAGCAGCACGTGAATATTCCAAATGCTTTTCACTACGGTGCCTACACAAGAAAGGAGACAGACCCGAACGAGCAGACATTAGCACACGCACAAGACCGGGCTCAACGGAGTCCATAAACGGTGCTAGTGACCCTAGTTCGTGTGTTATCACACCACGCAACCACTCTCCAGTGACCTTATTGTCGCGACCACGCTTCTCAAATCGTTGTTCAAGGTATGCCAACCACATGACAGCCACGACCTTCTCACGGGTAAGATTTGAGTACGTGATTGTGAGAGGGCTTTGTTTGGACCGCTGATCATGCATGCCGAGACGTTTGGACACCCTGGGTGGCCCACGTCGGCGGCGATGCTCAGGCTCGGGTGGAGCCTGTAAGGCAAGTCTGATGTGTGCATATCGTTTCAGTTCTGCCGCAATGGCCGTGATGCGGGAATGAAAGTCCCCGCCCATCCCCGGCCCCCGTTGAGAGTGACCCCGAATCGCGGTGGATTCCACCGCAACCGGGAATCGCTCCGCCCCCATGTGTGTCAGCTTTGCGTACCAGCAAAGTTTAGCTGCCTTGATCATTGAGCTCACAGGCAGGAGGCCCGTGTCGGAAAAAAGAATCTCCTCCCTGCAATCGAACTGGTGCAGACCAAACACCATGCGGATTGCCTTTTTACAGATGGTATCAAGTTTGTCGAGTTCAGTTTTTGGGCCAATCCATACCTCAGCCCCATACAAAGCAGGAGTATATATGAACGCATAAACAAGGCGGAGCCGGGCGGTCACCGGGAGGTAGTGGCAACGCAGCACTGGCCGCCACGCGCCAAGTGCCTTGTTCATCTTTGCGCGTACATGATGCATATGTTCAGACCAAGAGCCATTTGACTGGAAGAAAACACCCAAGTATTTGTAGGTGTGAACAGTCTCCAACTGCGACCCCCGCAGCTGGAAGACAACTGGTGCGCCGCCCTGCGGCTGATTGAACACCATAGTTTTAGACTTCAACACATTTGGTAAGGAGCGCCATTGAAACAACCATTTATCGATTGTATCAATATGTCCCTGAAGCCCTGCCGGTGTCAAGGACATTGCATTGACATCATCTGCATAAGTGAGTCCGGAAATTTTATCGGTGTCTGGTGAGTCAAGGGGAATGCAGAGTTCTTTTGGACGGGTGTGCAGTGTTGCAAGCAGATCATCAATGAACACATCAAAGAGAATGGTTGACAGGGGGTCGCCTTGGCCGACCCCGAGGGTGATGGGGAAGTATGGTGATTCCTGGTCTTGGAAGCGCACCCTCGATTTCGTGTTTGAGAGCATGTGTGCGATGACCCGACCGAGGCGGCCTGTCACTCCTTTCTGGAGTAGTTTGTACAACAGACCGTCGCGCCACACAGTATCATATGCTTTCCGGATGTCCAGGAAGAAAGCATAAAGTGGAGTGTCCGCCGCGGCGGCCGCCCGGACAATGCGTGCAAAGGTGTGGACATGGTCTACACAGCCGCGATCCTCGCGGAATGCGGCTTGGGACTCATGGAGGGTTATATTGTTTTGGAGGCGGGACCTGAGTAGTGTGCTGAAAAGCTTCCGGAATATTGAAAGCAGTGTGATACCCCGGTAGTTGGAGGGGTCTGTTGCATCCCCGGCTTTGTGGAGGCTTACAATTGTTCCGAGTGACCACGCATTGGGAATGGTTTCGTGCGTCTAGCAGAAATTGAGGAGCTGCAGGACGACGGTTTGCAATTGCGGCCCCCCGGCCTTCAGTAGTTCGCAGATGATATCATCGTGGTCTGCGGCTTTCCAGTTGTGCATTGTAGCAAGTGCTTGTTGAAGTTCGTGAAGTGTGAAGGCATCATCCATCTCTTGGTTGTGTTGAGGCTCATTTTGGCGCCATGCGTGCAATGTGTCTCTGACATGTGCATCAGTTTGCTCGCAGAATGTGGCATGTGGGACCGGGTTCATTTCAGATTGGTAGTGATTCGAGAAAACCTGCATCACTGTGTCTATATTATCAGTGGGGACTCCCCCAGACATAACAGAAGGCACGGGGTGCTCGGCCGTCGAGCCACCCCTGGTTAGCAGTTTCAACAAACGTTTCGCAGACACCCATGAAACTTTAGACTCAAGTCCTGGCGTGCACGTTTTAGAGACATGGTTGGCTTGCTGTTTGGTGTATGCACGTTTAAGATCGCGTTTCAGCTGGCTCTTTGCACCTCGGCGTTGCTGGAATGCTAGCTTGTCAGTGTCGCTGCCGGTCCGGCAATGTGTCTCATGAAGGGTCCAGCATTCGCGTCTGAGGTCTGCATATTCTTTGTTCCACCATTGCACGCGATGGGTCCGTACCTGGTGTTTCCCAAAGCATTGCTCTCCTGCGGTACGTAGGATGTTTGCCAGGGCAGATGTGAAAGTGTTGGCAGCTTCAGCATGCGGCATGCTACATGAGTCCATGTCGTGCAGCAACTGCGCAAGGGGCGCTTGCAGGGCTGTCTCAAATTTTGCGACTGTCTCCTCGTTGTGCATTGCTTTCCTATTCCACCGTTTTTTGTGTGATCGGGCGCATTTGCGCTTGCTTCTGTGTGTGGCATGTGGCAGTGACAGTGATAGTGTGAGCAGCGCGTGATCAGAGAGACACTGCCCAGCAGAGTGGATTGCAGGTGCACTGCAACGGTCCCTACATGCAGAGCTCGTCAGACAGTAGTCAACAACAGAGGTGCCGCCGGCATGCATGCATGTCGGCGAAAAGGCAGTGTGGTTGTGCATGACATGCATATTGCATTGTTCTACCATGTTTATTAGGCGACAGCCCTGTGAGTTACGGAACGTTTCATTATGTAGTGGAATATGATGTGAGTTTTGTGCATTCCCAATCCTGGCGTTGAAGTCCCCGCACACAATGATGTGGAATCCCTTGTCAGTCAAGTAGTGTATGTCGTGTGTGAGAGCTTCCAGCTCAGCAGCAAACCTGTCGCTGTCTGCAGGACGGGCGTGTGCCACCGGCCGAATGTATACACTTCCGATTGCAGTCTTGGTTGTGTGTCTGCCGGCGCACAATTGTACCCAGGTCGTCTGATGATTTTTCTTGGAACCCCAGGATAGTGTGTGTGTAAGGTGTGACAGTGTGTCTTTCACAATGATGCCTGTGCCGCCGCCGGTCCTTGTTTGAGTTGTGTATCCCGGAGCACCATATGCAGTATACCCGTGCGCGGCAAGCATAGAAGTTTTCTCTGTGTCCGACAAGTCGCACCAGGTTTCTTGGACTGAACAAATGTCCACATGTTTTGATGACAGAAATGCACAAACATCCACATGTTTAGATGACAAGGATTGTGTAAACATACCATTCACATTTAAGCTTCCAAGCGTGACACATGTTGGTGCTTTAGATATACCCGCCTGGTTGTCATGTGCAGAGGCGAGAGGTGCAAAGCGGTTGGCCGCGGTTGCAGGTTCGGTGATGGTAGGGTGGGGGCGAGCGCGGAGTGGTTTGTTCCGGCCATCGCCTTGTGGATACATCATGTATGTGAGTTCTATTTTGGTAGAGGGAGCCGTGCGGCAGCCCCGAGGAAGCAGTGCCTCTGAGCATGCTTGGGCAAAAGGAACCACGCCCTGTGCGATAATTTTCGCGATGTCGAGTCTTCTGTAGACGGACAACAGGAGGAATGGCTGCCCAGTTGTTTTATTTCTGTGTCGTGTACGGTGGGCGGCCTGAAGCATTGAGAGGGTGGCGCTGTGTGAGGTCACGGAGAGGAATGCGCCCGTGTGGCAGACAACGTCACAAGGGCCAAAGAAAGAGAACACTACGCGATTCGGTGGCACAACTTGCATCACCTCCTCATGCTCATTGTGCTGCTGATGCCTTATGCCGGTTTGTTGCATCACAGGCGCGTTCACTGTCTCAGTCATAGAGAGTCGTGTTGGAGGGGAGAGGACCAGGCTGTTGCGATACGGATCGAAAACGAGCATGCGCACATGGACAACTACGCACGTGGCTGTGCGACATTGCACCAGCCACCACATACTAGTCAAGCAGACACCAGAATGGGGGAGGGGGAGGACACCGCCCGCCCCCCAACATAACCACACCATCAAAACAGACCGCGCAGGAGACTGCAACACGTAGCACAGAGAACACTTGACAGCACTTCCACGTACGGATGCCCAACAAGGGCTCCCCAGCCCAGTATACCTACGCGGAATACAGAGCAGAGACGCCACACACCGGACTGTAGGAGCCGGAACCCAGACCAGACACCACACTCCACGACGCACACCGGACTGTAGGAGCCGGAACCCAGACCAGACACCACACTCCACAACACAGCTACTGCCTCGCACCAACAAGCCCGGCATAAGGCCGGGCGCGCGCTACTCGCGCACCGGACCCGGAGATGGAGAAGTCGCCCGGAAGGGCGTTTTGAATCATGCACTGTGCTTTTGTTGTGAACACTCTGGGCCGGGCAGCTGGCATCGGGACACAGCGGCCGCACGAGTCAGACCCCAAGAGCATTGTGGTGTGCGTGCAAAAAGCAGGACAGGTCATTAACGTGGTACGCCGTCTTCGGGGGTGGCGGGCGTCCGCCAGCTACGCCCTCAGGCTGTCTACTCGGGAGGGCAGCGAACGAGGCTACTCTTATGAGGCCCTCTCCACCCTTAATTCGGAGAGCGCGACATAGCACACAGAACCCCCACCGAACCACCCACTTGACCGTGAGCTGCCAGGGACACCCACGTGGGACAAGCGCTTGGCTCGTACAGCCCGTTTGACCGTGGGAGTTTGCCAGGCACACTCACGTGGGACAAGCATTGGGCGTGCGTCAGGGCATCCGCCGGGATCCCCCCCAGACTTTGCACGTTTCGCGGTCTGCCCGCCACACACACACAGACTGTGATGACTACAAGTGTATGCACGGGCTCGGGCCTGCGGGCCCAACAACATGCGCTACAGTCGTGCATCAGGCGTAGCCGCACAGCAAGAACGCTGACGGCACGGGCTCGCGGAGCCTGAACATCGCGGAGCCCGTAAACAAAAGGAAAAGGCACACAATAACTGTCTTTGAGCGGCAACATGCCGCGCAGTTCGGCGTCTTGGCATTGCTAGCACAGCCCGAAACTAAACATCGCGGCGCGAGAAGACACACACTCACGCAGCTACCGTGTGCTCGTGCAACTGCCCGCCAGAATCGGGAATCAGATGTTATAAGCGAGATGGTATGCATTCTGTGGGTGTGAAACGGGCAAAGCATGTAGAAACAAGCAGTGCGCAATAGTTCGGCAACCACGCAGCACAGCTACGGCGTCGGCAATGGGTGTTGCCGGACCAAGCTGGCCAGGAACGCACAACATAACACAATAAAACATCTAACGTGGGATCTGTGAGTTCTGGCACCTGGGATGACTTCTGGTTGCGATAGTTGCCGAGAGTGCCTCGTCTGGACTCGAGCGCAGCCTCATCGTCGCATCGTCACTGCCCGCGGGCGAACACCGAAAGACACAAAAACAGAAACTAAGACTCAACAAGAAAACCTATCGCGTGATCAAGTTCGTGTCCGTGTCGCGGTAGCCGGTCCGCTCCCCTGCCGAGAGCGTTTAGCACATCATAGCCATGGTAATCATAGATGTGTGTCTTCAACATGTCATCCCGGACTTCAGTGTCAGTCATCTGGGAGGAGGTGGTGCCCCCACACACCTCGTCTTGGGTATCCTCAAGTGGAAACTCAGGAACCTGGCCAGCAAGCGTGCGGCGGCGGGGGGGCACTGCATCATTGGAGAGGCTAGCCGCCACATCATCGACCTGCACGCCGCAACGTGATCAGGCAACACAGCAAACCAGCACAGTTGATCAGCACGGAAGTAGACATGATCTCACAGGTGCATACAGGCTGGCGTTGACACTACAGCTCTGTGTGCCATACATCCACATGCAAGGACACCAGGTGGTGAGCCAGTGGCAATGTCATACCTTGTCGTTGAAGCATGCGGGCTCGCAGTCTTCACAGCAGTCTTGGAACAACGTTTCAAATCGATTCTTACTGCTGCACAGTTCGGCGGCATCCATGTCGGGAGCACCGGCGTCTTCATCGCGTGACATTGCCGCCTTTGAAGCAGTGTGGTGGGCTTCAACAACATCATCGTCTTCATCAAACTCATCGCAGCACTCTTCCACGAGAGTGTCACACAGGGCGTCCACCTCAATGCCAACGTCCTCATCTGACGCAGAGGCCTCCTCAATGTCCAGCGCCTGCACGCCTCGCCCCACTATGGCAGTGTGTCTAAAAAGCTGCCAGAAAGGCAGCACCTGTGAGCGTGGCTGTGCTGACACGTGGCTGTCAGGAAGAGCTGGTCACACCTCTGTGGCTTCGGGGTTGGGACCCTTGCTTGCAGAGCCAGCCAGGACAGAGTCGACTGCTGCCTGCACCATCTTGGCCACACAGTCCCTGGCCTCTGCCTGTGCCACGATGTTGGCAATGCCGTCTTCACGAGCGTCTTCACCTGGCTTTCAGCCTCTGCCTGTGCCACGACCTTGGCAACTGCCGCCTTCACGAGCGTCTCCACGCATTCCCGGGCTTCTTCTTCCGCAGCAGCGGCCTGTGCGGCAATGCATGCCCCCTCAGCGGCCAGGCGGTCCAGGGCCGCATGCATGGCGGGGTGCAGGCTCTTCTTGAACAGCCCCTTGGTGGCCGAGACTGCCCCCACAACCTCGAGGATGGCAGCTGACACCGACGCCCCAGCCAGAGCAGCCTGCAAACACACATGCATTGTCTACAGCTGGAACTGAACGGCACACTCAGCAATGTAGAAGAGCTTTCTCATGCATGCTGATGTGCTCAGCAACATGCGTGGACTCTAGAATTACATGCATGCATGCATGTGTGCTCGGAAGCAAAGTGGACGCGAGAGCGTGACGAGCCCGAGGCAAAGGGCCGAGGCAACGAACGCATCGAGAGCGGCAAACATGCAAGCTCGACGTTCAACAGGATAGATGTGATGTATGCACGCAAGAGGTGGCAGCTGTCTAGAGGCAACAGAGCTCGATCTGCTGGCACGTTTGTACTGGCAGGCTGCCATGTTGATTATAGCCCAGGAATTCGATGCAACGATTACATCAAGCCGTGACGAATCACTCATTCTAATGGCGTAGATAGGAGAACGTACCTTGGACAGCGCGATGGCTGCAGCTGGTGTTGTCTGAACGGTAGAGAAAGCCATTTCGACGATTGGTGTATTGGAGGTATGTTTGAAAAGGAAGAGAGTACTCGAGAGCAAAGGAGCTTTGAGGCATCTGCGGTCTTCCGCGGCTATTTATGTGCTCGGCGGACCGAGGCGTGCAGCTCGCGCCGAGACATCTCAGCCATCATCGAACGCGCTGAGCCAGACTCAGTGGCTGAGATCTGTCACATGCATTGAACGTAGATACGTATCAGCCGGCGCTGCATGCACTTCCCATCAATGATGCAGGACGAAGTCATGCAGATGCGATGGTACCGGCCCCAAGCATTCACAGTGGGACCGTGAAGCACATACAATGCATGACCACCACTCCTGGGCTAAAGTATTACAGCATGGTGTCGCCCATGCATCGACGTCAACGTTTACTGATCTAGTGTGATCAGGCTCATACGGCTCGCCCATGCTGGTGCTACTAGAATCAGGGACAGGGCTCAAGATATGACAGGGGATCTTTAAACAATTGTGGTAAGCGTTCACATGTCTACGCTGCCGTATGCCTCGCTGAGATGCCTATAGGCATCCATAGAAGCATGCCTGGACGAGCGTGCTGTCATGGCTGCACTTTGTTTGAGGTCAGGAAATGCCACATTTGCACAGAGGCATGCCTCTGCTCAAAACAGGCATGTGAAAGACATTGTGCGGGCGTTGCATATTTCGATATAAGGCCAGATGCGGCAGGACACATCCCATGCTTCATATTTTCACGATGCTTTGTTCCCAACTTGAACAGGATCTCT